>VCAZ01000033.1:1902500-2277500 GCA_005784505.1 Bagarius yarrelli | reverse complement strand
AACAGAAAAGTGCACGTCCCTAATTTAGCAAGTGAAGTATAAACATTGGAAATATTGGTGTGTGTATGTATGTATGGGTGTATGTGTGTATGTAAATGTGTATGTGTGTATGTATGTGTGTGTGTGTGTGTGTGTGTGTATGTATGTGTGTATGTGTGTATGTGTGTATGTGTGTATGTATGTATGTGTATGTGTGTATGTATGTATGTATGTGTGTATATGTATGTGTGTATGTATTTATGTGTAGCTAGAGTAGCTATGTATGTATGGGTGTGTGTATGTATGTATGTATGTGTATGTGTGTATGTATGTGTGTATGTAGGGGTGTATGTATGTATGTATGTATGTATGTATGTGTGTGTGTATGTATGTATGTATGTATGGGTGTATGTATGGGTGTATGTATGTATGTGTGTATGTATGTGTGTATGTATGGGTATGTGTATGTATGGTGTGTATGTATGTGTGTATGTATGTATGTATGTATGTATGTATGTATGGGTGGTGTATGTGTATGTATGTATGTATGTATGGTATATATGGGTGTATGTATATGTATGTGTGTATGTATGTATGTATGTATGTATGTGGGTATGTATGTATGTATGTGTATGTATGTATGTATGTATGTATGTATGTGTATGGTGTATGATGTATGTGGTGTATGTGTATGTGTATGTATGTGTATGTATGTATGTATGTATGTATGTATGTATGTGGTGTATGTGTATGTATGTATGTGTGTATGTATGTGTGTATGTATGTGTGTATGTAGGGGTGTATGTGGTGTGTATGTAGGGGTGTATGTATGTGTATGTATGTATGTATGTATGGGTGTATGTGTGTATGGGTGTATGTATGTATGTATGTATGTATGGGTATGTATGTATGTATGTGTGTATGTATGTATGTGTGTATGTATGTGTGTATGTAGGGGTGTGTGTATGTATGTGTGTATGTAGGGGTGTATGTATGTATGTATGTATGTATGTATGTATGTGTATGTGTGTATGTGTATGTATGGGTGTATGTATGTATGTGTATGTGTGTGTGTGTGTGTAGGGGTGTATGTGTGGATGTGTGTGTGTATGTATGTGTATGTGTGTGTATGTATGTGTGTATGTGTGTATGTATGTGTGTATGTATGTGTGTATGTATGGGTGTATACATTTTAGATTTAGATCATCAGTATTGCATTTTTTTTCCTGTAAATTTTTATTTCTTTTATGCTTTTTTTTACCTTCATAAAAAGGACATTTGGGACAAAATGTAAGGGAAAAAGCCTAATTAATAGCATTGACATTTAGCTGAATAAATAATGATCTAAAGGGTCAGGAAGGATTGCACCTCAGAATTAATCATTTAGCTGCTGGTTTGGTGTTACTGGTTTACGCAGGTTAAAGCTCTGGATGGACATTATTGCTACACATTCTTTATATACTTCTAGAAAAAAATATAATCTGCCATTATTTTTTTGTTATGTAGCATAATAGTCTGCATTTGGCAGACGCCCTTATCCAGAGTGACTTACATTTATCTCTTTTATACAACTGAGCAATTTATGGTTAACTGCCTTGCTCAAGGGCCCACGGTGGTGGCTTGGTGGTTCTGGGAATCGAACCCCGGTCTTTCTGATATCACATTAACCACTGCGCTACCACTTTCCCATATTATAAACAGAATAAATGCAGGGTGGGTTCCTATGTTGTTGGGTTATCAGCTAGAGTTCGGTTGGTATTATAGCACCTTTAAATTCACACAGAATAAATAAACACCCAAATGATGATAGATGCGACCGGTGCTGAATTAATGCTGGCATTTTAATGAGTTAGTCAAGCAGTTAATGACATACAAAAGGGCACTTTATGGGCCTCTTTCTAAACAGGACTGAATAAAGGAACTGTTTTTATGATGTGGACTTTAGTTTCTTTTACACAATAGAATGGAAATAGGACAAACAGACATTTCGAACAAAAGATGTTAGAGGACATTTTACAAAAAAAGGCTGATTATATTAAATATTTTTTTTGTGGGCTTGTGAGTAAGTGTTGCTTTTGGTGAACCTTCAACGCTTTTTACATTTTTTTAAAAGTGAAGCATGATGGTGGTGCTGGTGACATCATGGCAACCAAAAATGCTTTTTTTTGGTCTAATCTTTGCAACAAAAATATAAACTATTGAAAAACCGTATGTACATTCATATTTGGCCAAAGAATGTTAGTTGAAGGGTTTTTTTGGCTGTGGATGTGTGTGTGTGTGTGTGTGTCTGTGGATGTGTGTGCCTGGATTCCTAATTACACACACCTTTATTTTCATATCATTCTGTTTTTACCATCTGTCCTCACGTTTGTTCTTTCAGCTCTTCTTCCTTTCTTCTTCATCTTTCTTTAGTCTTTGAACAGAAACAGCCCTTCCTGTGTTTTTCCCCAGAGGCAAAAGAGAAAGTGGATCTACTCGTCCTTTTGACCTTTTCCAAAGGCTTCTTCCTTTGCTATAAAGTCGGGAACACAGAGTCATGTTCCTTATACATGTACCCCCCCCAACATACCCCACCTACCCCTTCTCTACTGCTTAATATTATTTTTAAACAGCTTGGGGGATCATTTGAGTGGTGTCAAGGTTAAATGTGTGTGTTCTGTCATTGCGTGCACACACACACACACACACGTACAAGTGTTATGATGAAAGTATTGAGAGCAAAAAAATAGAGGGCTGTGCTCAGGGAGTCTGTGTCTCAGGTCTCAGCAGACGAGTGTGATTCATTCAGCTGCTCACTTGCAGAATTTTTCTCTTTCTTTATCTCTCATTCTTTCATTCTCTCTCCTTTACTCTCTCACTTACAGACACACATAATGTATTTGCTGCTAGGTTGCCATGTGCGCTGAAGTCAGAGGAGAGTGTGTCATCTTTCAAGCACCCGCTATACTCCTAATGACCGGTCTGACACAAATGCACAGAAGGAGAGAGAGATAGAGAGTAAGAGAGAGCGAGAGAGAGTTAGAGAGAGAGAGAGAGAGAGAGAGAGAGAGAGAGAGAGAGAGAGAGAGAGAGAGAGAGAGAGAGAGAGAGAGAGAGAGACCTATCTTAACTTTCACTAGTGTGTGTTAAGCCATTTATTAAGGCAAAAGTTCTATGAGCAAGAACTTAGCTGGATCGTGGAAATATAGAAGTTAGTACTATAAACTTTAATGCACAAGGTTCTATATGCAACACTGCCAATTACATTTCATTTCATTTAATTCCATTCCATTTAATTCTATTTTATTCCATTCCATTTTAATCCATTCTATCCAATTCTATCATTTTCCATTTTATTCATTTCCATCCAATTCCATTTTGTTCCATTCTTTCTGATTCCATTTTTAATCCATTTCATTTCATTCCATTTTATTCCATTCCATCCAATTTTATTTCCATCCATCTTATTCATGGACACAAGGTGCAATACGCAACATTGCCAGTTATATTCCATTTTATTCCATTTCATCAAATTCGATTTTATTCGATTTCATTTCAGTCCATTATATTTCTAGACTCCGATGCATACGGTTCACTATTCAACGTTGCAATTATATTTCATTTATTTTTATTCCCTTCCCTTCCCTTCCATTCCATCCAATTCTATTCTATTCTATTCTATTCTATTCCGTTCTCTTCCAGTCCATTTTATTTTAATTTATTTCATTTAATTTCATTAAAATTAGATTTTTTTTTAACAATAGTCAAGGTCTCAAAGCAGCTTTACAAAAACACACAATTAAAATTTAAATGTAAATATTCATTCTCCAGCTATTCTTTTGGTAGGGCAGCAGGTAATGCTGCAGACTCGGATCCAGGGGGACTTGGGTTTGATTATGATACTTCAGATATTACATTAATACGAAAAACGTATGTGACTTTTACTATTTTTCTTATATAGAGATATGATAATTCACCACGGTGATATTAACTAAAAAAAAATAATATTCATTATAAAGTACCAACCAAAATAATATTGGTTCCATGTTGGTCCCATGGTAAACTCTTTACATTGAAAATTAATTTAACCTGATAATATGGTAAATATGTCTTTCTCGGTCTTTATTTATCCTATATATTTGCACACACACTTATATGCAGATACCCATGTTTGCTACATTAAACGACCAACACCCTTATTTGTGTGTGTGTGTGTATATATATGTCAGTTGGAAGAAACATTAAAATGAATCATAGCCTCTGCAGTGGAAATCAAGTTCAATTTTTTATTTAGGTGTCCCATCCATCATCGTGGGCAGAGAAGTAGCCAGACAGCGATATTAATCTCCCACAGAGACAGTCGGGTCCCCAGTGCGTGTGTGTGTGTGTGTTCGGGGAGGCGTATTTTTTGGAGCATCCGATTTAAACGCTTACATTTTTCACACGTACGTCATAAACTCTCACTGTAGATAATTTGGTTCATTAATATATTATCAAACAATCGCATTGGTATAGTCAGACAGACCCTGACAATAAGAGGCTTACAAAAGAAAATGTGCAGCGATACCGTAAACTTTAACTACTAAACTACTAGCATACCTCTTCTTATGGGGTGTAGCCATTTTGTTTTTCATCCAGCTATTTTAAGAGTAGTTAGATATAGTTGTCACAAACAGTAACTGGGTTACATCATTTATAAAAGTAATTATTTACCAGGGAAAGTAACTATTGCTAATTTAAATGACTATTATAGATTAAATGAATGGAATGGACTTGCTAAGGGGTTTTGCTTAAGGACCCAACAGTGGCAAGACTGGCAGTGGTGGGGCTTGAACCCAGACCTTCCTGGACTTCCAATCAACAACTTAGTGCGTGGCACCACTGTAATATTGTATTATCATGTGATGATGTAAGGTGATTTATTGGATTAGTTTTACTTGCCACCATTAAATGTTACTTAAACAGTCTTGTCTTTCATCTCAACAAGGGAAAAGTAGTGTTTATACTTCCAGTTTGAGAAAGTTACCTTTGAACTCGTTAGACTTGCCATTACTCTGACTCCTGTAGTCTGAATTTTATTCATACTACCTGTAACCATACTATATAGAACAGGAGTGGGCAGTCCTGGAGGGCTGGTGTCTTGCAGAGTTTAGCTCCAACTTGCCTCAACACACTTACCTACTTACCAAGTGCACCTAGTTGGTTCAGGTGTGTTTGATTAGGGTTGGAGCTAAACCCTGCTGGACACCAGCCGGGACCGAGATTGCCCACCCCGATAAAAAACCATACTTTTAAAATATCGTCATTGTAATGAGGAAAACAGTAGTTTGTTTGATTACTCGTTACTGAAAATAGTAACCCCTTTAATAACACTGTTATAACACCATTATTCCAATCACTGACAAAGATATCAAACATATCGAATACATATATTTATGTATAACAGGTTTTTGTCAGCCATCAATTTGTATTAGTTTGTCCAGCATACACTCAACATCTCTTACTAATTATCAGCATTTGGTTATAATGAGATGCTAATCACACACACACCCACACACACACACACATACCAATACATGGTCAACCTCGTAAAACAGCATCTGCTGAATAAAAGACCAATGGAAGGTGTGACCAATAAATCAACATATATTTTCTTATTTCTTGCTGGCAGATATGGTTGGAGAACATTAACAGAGCGAGAGATAGATGCTAGTGAACGCATTCACACCGCGCAAGCTCACACACGCAGGAAATCAGTGTGTCGCTGCTGATAGATTGACAGATTAGCAGGATGTTAGCAACAGCAGGGGGATAGCTGGGGATATGCATCAAGCTTCATGCATCATATACAAACACATATGCATGCATGACTTCCTGTTAAAATATTCTGTATATAATTAATTTGTACTGTAGTTATAACAAACTGTATAACTAACTGGTGTAATGGAGTCACCAGTGCCACCAGATCCTTACCATCTCCCTGTATGTGTTTAATCACCGCAGTTTTATTCACCTGCACCTGTCTTCACTTTAGTTCTTCTCACGATTAACCTAGTTATCCTCCAGTCGTTTACTCAGTCACCGTCTGGTCTACATTTTCCTAACAAACTTCCAGAGGTGTTTTTCATCAGCACTCGACGCCAAGTTATCGTCTTTCCTACCCTAACTCTTATTTAATCTACTTTCTGTCCCGCATGCTTATAGTCACGCCACTTATTGTCTTTAGTGCCAATTGTGTAAATAAATCTGCTGAAACTTTCCAGCCATTGTTATGTTTCATTCTTAATGGGTGATGATGTCACTTATTAAAGGAACGTTTGATTTTGTATTAATTCATTGCAATGTATAACTAATTTGTCCCCATGTCAGGATCTTGCACCCACCATGGACAAGTCACTGAAATCTTCTTCAACCACTGCTCTCAATCTGAGTGCAATTCGTCTTCTGCCGATGATTCAGAATGCAGCTGCGCGAGTTGTTTTCAACTGCCCAAAGTGTTCACACACCACCCCACTGCTGCGCTCCCACCACTGGCTTCCAGTAGCTGCAACCATCAAATTCAAAACATTGATGCTTGATACAAAGCCAAAAACGGAGCAGCACCCTCCTACATCGCGCTCAATCAGATCTACAAGTACCGCCTGACTAGTCCCACTATGCCCTAGGATACAAGATAGCTCTGCCTCAAGACTTTTCTCTGTTCTGGCACCAAGATTGTAAAATGAACTTCCCATCAAAGTCAGAACAGCAGTGTTACTGGCTATCTTCAAAAGAAGGTTAAAACCTCGTCTCCTTTTTAAATACCCATTACTTGACATTTAAAAGAAATCTATGATACTTTTTTTAACAGATTTTTGTACTTATTTTTGTACCTCTGAATATTTTTGCAGAACTAAGTTCTGCCATATGTTGGTTGTTATTAATTTTAAAATATTTCCACACAGCTGACATTCTGTCGCTGCTGCAGGAGACTTTTTGCGCTGAAAGTTCCGTCACTGATGTGAAAAGAAGTATCAGTCTTTGGTATCGGCGTGTGTTTATTAGTATGATTAGAGGATTAACCTAGTATCGGGACTGATACCGATGTCAGTATCAGTGCATCCCTAAAATTTATATTAATTCCCAATGAGCAAACCTAAGGCAAACCTAAGGAAAACTCCCTGAGATGAGAAGAAACCTTAAAAGGGATCAACATAATGCAGTAAAATTAATTTTAGTCATAATGTATTGTCATAAATAGAATCACAAAATGTTGTAATGATGATAAAAAATTATTTAAAAAAAGATTTGTTATTATGGCAAATGTACTGTAAGGAATGTTGCGTTTAATAATATATTAACTGTACTTTATCTTTAAACCTGTTACTTAAGGTGTGTAAGACAGTCAGGTGTAAATGAGGTCGTATCTCTCCTCCCACCCGTGCATTCACACCTGTCATTGGTTAAATAAACAAACGTCTTACAGGCTTTAGAGGCTTTATATCCATTAGGACCGATTGATTTTAGCGCCTCTCCATCCCACGACTTACCACTTCAGAACAACTGCTATTTTTGTTTCTAAACTAAAAATGAAAAATCTATTGAAAAACAACATATGGGTAAATGCAGTCTGCTGGGCAATCAGATTATTTTTGCACCCAGCTATTTTTTGGACTGCAGCTTTACTGTTTCTATAAAACACACAAAGCTCAGTGTGCTCTTTGGATGACGTCCAGCAGCCCTGCAGTAAGGTTTAGCATTTGAAATATTAATGTCTGCTGTTAAGGACTTGGCTTGTGTTCGTGGTAAAGGAAACATACTAAAATTAAAAGAAAGCATGCTAAGACCTACTGTACTGCTGCTAATGCTAGGGATGTGCTGGAAAGTCTATGTTAGGTAGGGTGACCATATTTTGCAACAGTTGTGCAGTTTTGTGTACTGTCTTTTAACCATGTAACTGTGTTATTAGATTTTTAATACATACTGTATAGTAATACGTCCTTTCCAGTCAACTTTTGACCTTCAACAAGAGAACTATAACAAACGTATATATAAAAAGTTTAGCTTTTAGCACCTTTTACATGATACTGTTTCATCTGCTTTCACAAAATACACACAGAAGTCAGTTTACTCTCTCCTTTAGCTACACACTTCGAACAGTTGGGCTAAAAATGACCTGATGGATAAACCTAATGGTGGGTTGATATAGCACCTCCCTAGGGTTGGGTTATTTCATGGGATTTTCTCTGTAAATCATTGGAAAATTTACATTTGCATTTGTGTGTTTTTTTATGCTGTTCAGGAAGCGTGTGCCAACTGCTGTTGACAGGCAACCCGTTTTTCTGTGTCTTGGCGTGGTGCTGAGCAGAACAATTGAGATGCAGTTTAACCAATGTTTGCGTACGTGACTGACCGGTGGTGGCGTGTGAAAGCAAAGCAAAAACAAAAAAACAAAAACGGATGCAGTCAATGGCTACTGTAGAAAGCAAAAGCTAAATCCTGGACATTTTAGGATGATTAGAAATCGTGACTAGTCATAAGGTAAACTCATAAGAAAATGTACTGGTAGGTTAAAGAGCTCATGGGTCAAAAAAGCTAGCATTAGGAATATGCTTCATGCTAGCAGTGTAAAGAAAACTCGCTAGTGATGGATATATGGTGCTAGCAAAAAAAGGGCGTGCTAGTTATAGACAAAATGGTAGAATTAACAGAATATAATGCTAATAGGACAAAGTTTCTTCCAGGAAAAAAAATGTGCTAACAATTTTAGTCATGTAAAATTTGTTACTTCAACTTTTAAGTTTAGAAGTCATACAAAGCGACCCTGCAAAAAATAAAATCACCAATTAAATCCAAGATCAACTTTATAATTAACAAACACCAACACTGACCAAATCAACCGCCAGCTTTCTTTTCCAACAGCCCATAAACTAACAATAGACAATAATAAACATGAACATGAATCATTCGCAAACACTAACATCTATAAAAAAAAAACTTCTGGTAACAAGAAATTCTTCTTTTAGTATCAATATTCACATTTTTCCCATTAAATATCTAACGTTTATGTTCCGAAAGCCACCTTCACCACCAAACACCAACATTTTCTCACACACGTTAACGTTATTTCAGGTCTCTCAGTCTGATGCTTGCTGGCAGCTCTCGGTGACTAAAGTACATAATTGCATGTTTAAGTGTTTTTGCTTAATGGGCTCGTTTTCAGGTTGTCAGGGGTGTTGTGGCTCAAGTGCCATTAGAGGGGGCCTTTTTATTCACACACATTTACACACACACACACGCATGCACGGTTTACAGAAAATGTAAACAATATGGTTCCATCATGTTAGCCAACCGCACATTAAAAAAAAGCTAAAGCGAAACAATTCTCGCAGCTTTGATTTTTTGCAAAATAAAAAGTTTTTTTTAATAAATAATAAAAATTATTATTAAAAATCATTTACTAGTAATTTCAAGAAAATGGAAAAAAAAGTTCAAACTGAACACAGTCTTGCTAAAACTTTTTATACGAAATTATTTTCGCTGTGTGTACTATTAAGCATTTAGTTTTATTTTTACTTTTAAGTACATTTAATATTCCAAAAAAATTATAGCGTACATAGGTACAATAAAATATCACACTCAAAAATTTTTACTCAATTAATTCAGGATTCAAAGATTTAAAGCGTTTATTGTTATTTGCACATTGAGGAAACAAGTTTCTCTGTACAATTGAGTTATTATTTTGCTGTCCACAGTGAATGCCGGAGAAAAACCCCACAGAAATACAAATACTAACATAAAATTTAAAAAATAAAATAGAATAAGAAGTATAATTTAAGTAAATTTTACTAAAGTGTGTGTGTGTGTGTGTGGGGGGGGGGTAAGTACAATATTAATTATGTGCAAAATCAGCTTTATAATATGTGCAAAAGCGAAATAGCAGAAATAGCAGCTGTGAATGATAAATGAACGCAGCAGTAGGTTGACAATGTGCAAATGAATTCGACTGTTATATTTATAGAGGTGACTCATTATAGCAGCGTTAAACAGTAAACGTTATAGATGTGCATAATATACTAAAAAATATATTAAATGGTAATATACTAAATAGTGACTTTAATTTTAACTTGAAAAGTTTTTTTTTATGTCTGCCGAAGTTTGACCTTTTACTCGAGTGTCGTTTTCAGGTAATTTATCCACCTTGGCATTCGGAATACACTTAAATATTCTTTAGATGTAAAAGTTTGACAGATTTCCATTGACCACAAGTTGATATGAGTCGTTAAAGGAAAGTCTATAATAAACTTTGATTAAAAATTCTCATTGCTAGTGTAAAAAAATTAAATCCACTTTCACCTTGTTGAAATCAGTTTTGTTCACAGTGACCCTGAATGTTGCTTTAAATGTTAATGAGCTCTGTTTACTGAAAACCATTTCAAATCATTCAATAAATAAAAAACCACGTAATGTAGCGCTACCATGTTATCTTTACTGCTAATGGACACAGTTTGTGATAAGACAATCATCTGAATGCAGTGTTCATTATAACCGTGCGATTATTAATGATATTGAGAAGGTTGTACATAGAAAAGATGACAATGTTCTCTGAGAGTGAACACTTTAGTCACATTCATTCTGAAACTTGCTCATTTTAGCACATTGTTAGAAAATTTGCAAGGATTTATAGAAAAAAATGACACTTATTTTCTCTGGAGGTGAAGCAGGAAGACGATTATGAGATAGTGATCCAGATACTGACCCTCGTTAATAAAGCAGTCGAGTGAGAAATAATTTTGGACATAAACACATTTAGGTAAATCAGAGGGACATTTCCTTTAAAAACAAACTGTCAATCAACAGTTGTGGGATTGTGTGACATCACAATCACAATAACAGATATCTAAAAAATGGCTTGATGGTACAGAAAACGGAACGACTAAAGAAAAAACCCAGGTGGCTCTTTATTATTATGGGATAGTTATGTACGCGCACACACGCACACGCACTATTAGCATATATTTCAGTTTAAATAACTTTGATGACCGATGTGCTATGAATCTACATCAAAAGAGTAGCACAAGTATGACAAAAAATCTTCAAATGTTTGCCAGTCTAAGACCAGACTTAAACTTAAGCCAATATTATACTTTAGTATAATATTATTTAGTATATCAGATCATAAAAAGTAAACTGTAAGCACACTTGATTTTATTGATTTAAATAAAATATATAAATAAACTTCTTATTTTGGACGCCACACAGTTACCTCACTTCATAACATTCTAACCGCAAAACAAAAAAGCATGAAACGACACTGTAACGGGTCTGCCCGCTCGCCACGAGAGGGCGCCATCAGCGGAATACTAGCTGCATTGTTTTACTTCCGCCTAGACTTCCTGTTCAGCACTGTATTTAAGCTAGCAGCTAGTTAGCTTCTTTGCCTGTGCGACATAACCAAGTTTTTCTATCTGTGTTATTCATGTTTATGGCTTTTCGATTCATGCCCGGGTTTTGGTTTCTGTTTTATGTCTAGTGTTTCGGATTTGTTTGCTAGTTTCCTGTTCGACTACTGTGTACTGACTCTTGTCTGCGTCTTTGATACAACCTTCTTTTCTAAATAAAGCATTTCTTCGCACAATGGATCCAAATACGTCTACTTCTTCCCAGACACTCTTTTCCCACCATTTTGCTTTCGAATTCCCAAGAAGACGTACAGTGTTCAGTGTTGTGTCTAAATCTGCAGCTATAAAACTCAACCGGCTGCTAAACTCATTCAGCGTTATAAGATCAAAGGATCATTATTCGACAAACGGCACTAAATTAAACAGATAAAATTTCCCCAAAGGAGCTGCTCTTTTTTTTCTTTCCTCTACACACGCCTCAGTCATACAATTTCTCTCACACGTTTTCTTTTACTTACATTTCAAAATCTTTCCTTATAAAGATTTAATTAGCTGCTCCAGCAGGGGAAAATGCCTGGTTTGGGATCGAGTTCAGCGGTTTTGTGGCCTCTCTGACAAAATTAACTCCGACAAACGATAATTAATATTTTCACCCTGCAGCGGCAGAGGAGTGCTAACAAGCGATTGCGGGATGAACTGCTGCTTGTTGTTGCTCCACTCAGCCAGATCAAATTAGTTCCACAGTCGCTAAACCTTTAGCACCCTTCACCCGGCCCTTGCTAACGTGCTGCTTAAGTGTTTTGTGGGTAAATAAGCCGGGTGGTATGCATGCCTGCGGGCAGACTTCGAAATGTTTAAACCGTAGCAAGAGGCTTCTTTTAGCAGACGTTAGTAATATGGCTGCTGTACGGCAAGTCTGGTAAAGGGGACCATTTTGTGCCATTTTATTAAAGTAAGTTTTTAGCAATGGAAACTAATAACAACTAGTAACTAAAGACGTGAGCAAAAAACTGCAGAAATATGAGACCACATGTGCCATAACGTCAGAACAAACCCTGGTGCGCGACCGCATATGTGGATGCCGGTGCCTTAACCCACTGAACCACGGCGCTGGCACCCACATGTGCAATTTCCCTCCGGTGACCAGGGTTGGTTTCTGGCTCAGGTCCTTTCTGGTCCCTACACTCTCTCTCCCTCTCTCTTTCCTCTATTTCATCACTTTCTGTCCGATCAATAAAGGCAAATGCCCAAAATTATTTGTGAAAAAACTGGTGAAGAAATTTAAACCTTTTTCAGGGTGCCATTATTTCTGAATGATGAACTTGTTTTCATTCTTTTTTCTCTCAATAAATTTCTTTCATCCTCATCCGAATAGGTATCACACTATTAGGGTACCTTTTGTCCACACAGGATATTGTGGTGAGACATAGCGAGCTGGGGGTGGGGTTGGTGGATGAAAAGGTTGCTATAGAAACCACTCCGGCAGCACAATAACTTTTCCTCCTGATGTAAACGAGGGTTTAGAGAAGTCAGCGTTCGCAGGGATGATCGCAGATCTCTGGGTTCAGTTTCAGACTGTGGTGCACGCTCATGCACTCTTCTACAAAAAGGGAGGGACATTTGTTGTATTATGGGATACAAGTGCTTTTTTAACCCGATGAGCCATTTTGCAGCTGGTGTATGGAGAGAGTCCGCAGTCACCCATACGGAAAGAGACACGAGGCTCTTTAAAGGCGACAGATGAAATAAAAGGGAAATAAAGCACTTTGGTATGATGTGTTCAGAATTACAATGCTCTACGGATGGAGTCTGAATCCAGGCGCAGTCAGCGGCGTGTATTAGAAGAGACATACCGAGTTATAACACTTTCTGTTCACAGATTTAACAGAATAATATCCAAGAAGGCAGAAGCTGAATAAAAAGATGGTGTAGATAAATGCTAATAGATTTTAAATAATTTTAAAATGCTAATTTTACAATCTATAATTTACAGCTACAGTATGTTTACTTTGTAAACCGTCACAGTGTTACAAATTGATACGCCAGCGACAATCTAGTCAGACAAAACAATTAGTTCCTACTATGCGTTGTTAAATTAGGTTTAATTAAATCAATTTAAATTACATATTTGAAGATAAACGCGACGTTAATACAACTACCCTGCTTGCTAATTAAATACGCGTACAGCTAACACAAATCCAACATGTGATAAAACTGTACTTTAATAGCTAAAATATTTATACAATCTATTCAGAGAAAAAGTATTTACAGTATGTTTGATTTTTACAATTATTTAACAACCCTATTACCAAACATATTTTGGGTGCAACAAACAAATGAGGAAACAAAGGATAAAATAGAAGATCAGAAAAAAGACTGTATTTGTGTGTTTCTCCCTATAATCGTGTCAGATTCTAGTCTTTGGCTGTATATAAAGTGCATTTACATTTACAGCATTTTGGCAGACGCCCCTATCCATAGCGACTTACATCTATCACTTTTTTACACAACTGAGCAATTGGGGGTTGAGGGTCGTGTTTAGGGAACCCAGTGGGGGCTTGGTATCAAACCCTGGTCTTTCTGGTATCGGGCTAACATCTTAACCATTAAGCCACCACTACCCACAGAGCAGGTAAGTAAACACATTGGTAAACACGTTAAACCAGCCATTAAAAATGTGTAAGGAATGCCAAATTTGTCTTAGACAAACAAATCATGGCCAGAATCGCACACTGTTAGCCTCGCTTAATTCCTTCACAAAGGTTTTGCTGTTTTAGAGTACCACCATAATGAATTGTGTGTGTGGGTTTGTAGGTGGGGGGGAAGTAACTGTTTTTCAAGAACAGTTACTTGTTCAGTTTCAATGGGGTTTGATAGACAAAGATAAAGAGAGGTTAGGAAGAGGAATAAATCAGAGCGTTTGAAGGACAGCTTTCTTTGGACAGCAAACTGCAACAGCATGGCAGTGTTAACGCAGAGTCATATTTATAGTCGTTCCTCTAGGCTTCATTGCTCAAGGTCAGAATTAGTCATGGAGGAAAATGGGGAAAAAAATCCTCAGGAGAAACAGTCAGTGCCAAGCTGATCTCAGAACACAGACGGCTACCAGTTTTGTACTACATACAGTATTTTGAAAAGGCTTAAGAATTGAACTAACAAAGAACACATGAATAAAATAGAACAGTGTAAATACAATTCTTATACCCAAGAATGTAAATTAGCTCTGAACAAATCTGAGACGAATCTCTGTTAGTGAGACAGATGGACAGGTTATGAATGATTAGAAACATCTACTCCTCATTCATATTATAAGAATGTGGACAAAACAATATGTGGAAATGACGTCAATAACAAGTTTTTCACTTGGCTTTATAAACATCATTAAAAACTGATCTAATGAGGTAGACAGATGGATGGAAACTTATCTATCCAGTGCACCTATTCAAGTGCATCCATTTTATCAACAGAAACTTATCTATTATCCGTTTAACTAAGGATGTATAGACAGATAAATGAATGAATGAATAAAATAGATGGATGGATAGATAGATAGATAGATAGATGGTCCATATATCCATCTGTCCATCCATCTATATATCCATCATCATATGGATGGATGGGTATATAGATGGATGGACAGATGGATATTTGGACACGTGGATGGATGTATAGATGGTTATATGGATGTATACATGTATGGATGTATGGATGGATGGATAGATATATGGATGAAAGAATATATAGATGGATAGATGAATGGTTATATGGATAAATGGATGGATGGGTATATGGATGGATGGAAATATGGATAGATATATAGACAGTAAATTTATGGATGGTTAGATGGATGGATGAATGGTTGGATGGATATATGGAAGGATATATGGATAAATGGATGGTGGATGGGTATATAGATGGATGGATGGATAGATATATGGATGGATGAATAAAAATCTTCTAAGAATCAGACTCTGGCTAATTGCTGTCTGTGGTTTGGATAAAAGATTCCAAGTTGCTGCTTGGTAAAAATTGACCAAAGAGAATAATCTTGATTAGACGATCAAACTGATAAATTGGACATAAATTTTCTTTCAACACTCAGAATTAGCTCCAACCCACTGATTACTGTCTATTTAGTGATGGATGAATGACACAAATGTGTAAACAGGATATTTTCTGGTGAAGTCCAAACAAAATGCAATACAAAATTAGCTTTTAGCCACTGCTGTTTAATGAGCTAGAAGAATGACAAACGGTTTAATGACTAGTTGGAAGAATGGATGGATAGAAGAGGTATAAATGATGGTGACCAGCTGGAGCGGAGCTTGGCTGGACGTTGGATGTGTGTCAGTGTTTGGACCGGATGGAGATTAATGATTATTATTATTGACAGATGCTCTTTTGTGTGGTGCTGTTGGGCCCTATATGCCCTAGAGAACATCGGAAATAGAGGAATTCAGATTTTTTTTTTTTGTTTTTGCACCAACACGATGGCAATAGTTTTGGATTTTGGCTGCCATGATTAAAATTATGTTTTAGAAAAGGATTGAATCACCTTGAGAAATGGACAGTAAAATCATTTCAGGGCTAAATCTCTATAGCGAATCAGTAAAATGACTCACCTGAAGACATCAAAAACATTTTTAATAGCCCAAAATACAGAAAGTAACTGGTTTTGTCATTTAGGGATGATGTCATATTTCTAATTTGTAACAGGAATAAAAGTCATGGTGAGAACAGGACGTCGGTATTACCTCTGAGTACAGCACACAATCATGGTGGTCATTCTGTACACATGAAGCATGTGCTTCACATCATCTGGCTTTTCAAAATCTAACTTTAAAAACAGTGTAAAATGTTTTGCTTTTACGCGTCAGTAACGTAACAAATCCTTCACTGAGGTAATAATCGACTCTCTCACTTAACTCAAACAGGGAAACCATTGATCTGTTTTACAGATGAATTTAAAGAGGGTCTGAAGATGAACATAAGTTAAGTGGTAAACCACTTAACCAAACACACACACACAGAGTGAGCCGGAGGGAGAGGAGGTTCTTCCGCAGTAGTGTGTGGGCGGGTTTGTGTTGAATGCAATTTGCTGAAAAAGGCCAGAATCTCAACACACACACACACACACACACACACACACTTACACTTACTTATACAGTAGTGATTTTCGCTTTATTTAGTAAAGTAATGAAGGACGGGAAATGCGGTAATAGGAAAATAATAAGTGGCAGGGTGGGTGAGGGTGGTTAAGGTGTTAGACTGTTAAATAGAAGATCAGGGCTCAATTCCCAGGACCACCAAACTCTTAATACTGGGCACCTGAGCAAGGCTCGTAACCTTGAATTGCTCAGTTGTATAAACAAGACAAATGGGCCAGTGCCGTGGTGTAGTGGGTGCAGGCGCAGGCACCCACATGCTCTCTGCTTGTTGCGCTCTGGCAACCCGGGTTCGATTTTCTATCTCCCCCATTTCATCCTTCTGTCCTATCAATAAAGGCAAAAATGCTGTAAATTAATTTAACAGCTGTTTATAAGTGCCTCAAGATGAACATAAATACAACTATAAGAATTCTCTCAGGTTTTCGGGTTTTGTACATTAATTCAGGCTTAAAGTTGTTTGTCTGAGACAAATTTGAAAATCTAAATGGTTCATATAATCCTATACTAAATTTAGCTTTCTTTGCTAAGCGAAAGCTGATTGCAATTAGATAAAATTCTGCCAGTGTCCAAAGATTTATACATTTTCCAGCAGTGTAACTACTCCAAAAACCAAGAACCAAATCGGGCTGAACCATTTCCAGGGAAATTGTGGAAACGTGTAATGTGAAACAGCAACTCTGAGTTAGAACAGGAGTGTTTGTATGATGTTTCGTCACTGCTGTGTGTTTGTTTGAACGCCGGTTACAAAACGTTGTCACGGATCGATGAGGTAAAACTCTGGACAGATCTATGTATGTTTTTTTTTCCCTATCTATGTTATTACAACTACTGAGATCTGCCAGCGTGACATGGAGATCATGTTTGTACAGTCTGACAAGCAACAATCACAAAAGACTATTTTGATGCCTTCATTCTTCACACTGAAGACGACTTCTGAAAAGGATAAACATCTCACTTACAGAAATCTAATTGGACAACGATAGCACACTAACACCAACTGCGACAGGAAGTGGTACTGTAGCTCAGTGTTTAGTGTTGAACTGCTGATTGGAAGATCATGGGATTGACCCTCAAGGCATTTAACCCTTAACTGCTCAGTTGAATAAGAAAACAATCATAAATGTAAAAGTGGGTCTGGATGAGGGCGTCTACCAAACGCCATGAATGTAAAAGTAAGTCAGACTTACAGCAGATCTACTGCTTCTATTATCATGTCTCTGTAATAGAAGCGCAGGTTAGAGGTCACCTAAGTCTGTATTATTTTCCACACACACTCAGAGAGCAAAAAAACCTCTACATTTTGTCAGGCAGATAATATGAAGGAACCACCAGGCTGACCGCTTCAGCACACGAAAATAAAGTGGACAAACACCGCTAACTGGAGGAGACGTGGCGAGAGAGCGGAGATTAGATTTTTCTTTACAAAGCCTCCCGGCTGTTTCAGCCATTACTCTGTGTGTGTGTGTGTGTGTTTGTGTGTGTGTGTTTTGTTCTGAAGTGTCTTGAATGCTGCCTGTTATCCAGTGACTCTCATTAGATAATGACTTGTCATTGCATCAGGTTGTCTCCCACAGACACACACTTACACACACACACGCCGAACACCATGTGTGTTTTTTCCCTAGTCTATGGCCAGAATCTCATTATCTCTCCTACCGAGATTCTGAAGCACTCAATGAACACAGTTGGAGGGCTAAACAGTCTCACACACACCACATGGTCATGATTCTAGATGCCATGGAGAGGCCAGCTGCTCTACGTCTCTGCTACAAAAAAAAGACTTTTCTGGCACAGAGTTAAAGGTTAGCAGAATAACGGAGGAACTCTGACGACATTTACATTTACGGCATTCGGCAGACGCTCTTATCCAGAGCAGCTTACATTTATTTTATTTATACAACTGAGCAATCGGGGTTAAGGGCCTTGCTCAAGGGCCCGACAGTGGCAACTTGGTGGTGCTGGGAATCAAACCCTGATCTAACAATAAGCAGTCCAACACCTTAACCACTGCGCTAGCACCTCCCTATATTTACTGCACGTCTCTGTATCAAAGTATGTGAGCGGAGCGGAGTTGGAGTGGAGTAACGTGATTTTGCCTAGAGTTTGAAGAAGCAGATCTTTTGAAAGTCATAGCGTCGAGCGTTCCTAGGGCTTTAATACGCTTAACTCATGTAGGGGCGGCCTGTATCCACCCCCCCAAGTCGTAGCAGTTTTTTTATTCCACCTCTGCAAGTTTAACGTATAACACGTACAGCTGTAAACCGTCCTGTAGCTCGTTACAGCTGTGCTGATACTCAGAATAACAGTATAACAACTACAATATTGTTTTATACAACAGATCTACAAACCAAAAATAAAACAATTAGGTACGGAAATAGATTTGAAAGACCTGTACCGAGCGATCGGTTAGCCGGGTAGGTTTAGCTCCAGTTATTTGCAAGTCAGAGGAAATACTCCTAAAAGAGTGTAAACTAAGTGTAACCGCTTTCACCCATAAGAAAAAGAGGGTGGACCCCCGGAATAATAAAGGTTAAGTAATAATTGGTTATCAAGCTGATAGCAGCGGTAGCCTAATTTCACACATCGCCACATTCCGTTCTATATTATTAAAGCCCGAGTCCCTGCTGTGTGTAAGATGCCTGGTGTTTTACAGTCTTACTTCTTTCTTCTCTTTTCAGGAGGTGATCATTTACTGGCTGTTATCACAACGCAAAACTCTGAATTCGCAAAAAACAGAATAGAGTAATAATTTCAAGAAATAACACAAAGCAAAACACAGAGGATTAAAGCATTGTGGGTAAACAGATAAAAAAAAATCCTGTTAAACTGGTCATAGCTAATTTTTTTTTTTTTTATTAATTTACTTTTCTGCTATTTGGTAGACATCCTTATTCCAAAGGGACTTTATTTTTCTCTCTTGTTTTATTCAACTTGCTCAGGGGCCCAGCAGTGGTAGCATAGTGACACAAGTGATCGAACCCACACGCTGGGCTACCACTTCCTGTAACATTAACATAACTTCGTATTCTTTTTTTAAACAGCTGAGCTTTGGTAATTGACTGTTGGACATGGTAAAATAGCTAAACTGCAAATTTGTGATTAAATCATTGTTTTAGTCTTAATGAACATTTTTTTATTATTTAAGGGCTCTGTGGCTGAGGAGATGTTTTCATTAAAGGCTAATAAATAAACAAGCCATTTAGAAGCTTCCTGATCTCCTTTTCCAGAACAAGAAAGCACCAGCAGGTTTTCAAAGGTCTTTCTTTGTCTGCCGCTCGTAAGATCGTGTGTTTAATTCCTCGCAACATCAAGCTGCTATTGCTGGTGTATAACTCAAATTATACAAAATAAATACGTTATATTTTCTTTTTTATATACTTGTAGAGGTTGCACGAAAATAAGCGACCTTAACTAGCACATTGCAACAAACACAAGCATCATAGTATAAACTCAACTGGTGAACAATTATTTTATCTTCTTTTAAGGACAAGAACAATTACCATATATAGATATGTATAAATATATATATATATATATATATATATATGGTGGTCAAGGTGTTGAACTGCTAATTGAAAGATTGGGGTTTTAATTCCCAGCGTCAACAAATTTTGGGCCCCTGAGCAAGGCCCTTAACCCCAAATATCTCAGTACTATAAAAGTAATATGTAAGTCACTCTAGATAAGGACGTCTGCCAAATGCTGTAAATGTAATTTCAGGTCGAGTCTATAAATTGCTTTTCTGCCCTTTTCCACCCTCACTAATGCAGCCATCAAGTTGCGACTCCTAATCAGCGGCGCTGCTGTAGAGATTAAACAATTAAAAACTTTAACCAGCGAGGAGTTTGTGCTAATAAGCCGAAAATCAGTGCCACTGTATGCAGCGATTATAATGAGGTCAATTATTTGACAATCAGACTCGGCAGGTGAAGCGTCAAGCCTTCAAAATGGCTTCCAGTAGATCTTAAATCCTGAACGTTTTGATATGATTATAAAGGGTTTATGTTACAGTTACATTTCTTATTCAGAGCGTTTTACGTTTATTTCTTTTTGATTTATTCCACTGAGTGTTATTTAAGGGTTAAGGGGTCGTGCAGTGGCAGATTAATGGCGCAGGAAATAGCTTGTTTGCAATCATGTCATTCTGATCAGGGGACAAATTTATACGGGGAGTTGGGAAGTAAAAAAAATGATGGAGGAAAGGAAGGAAAGTTTGTATTGCACCGATTTAGACACTAAAAGAAAGAAGAAACAGAAAATCAGCACATACGTTGGACGTGATCTTTACCATTATGAAAAGAAGCGATTTACTGCCAAATTGAAATATTTGCCTTTCATGTGGACAATAGATAAGCACTTACCCTGTCCTCCAGACATCCTTCTACACCAAGAAACAGATTAAAGCCTACAAAAGCCTACAAAAGTATGGATGCTTACAATTGTTTGTTAGTTGATGGGTCGTTGACCTCGATACCAAGAAACTCAACAATAACAAGCATTTCTGTTTCGCCTGAGTGAAGAGAATTTCCTATTTGTCCTGTCGATTATCCTAGTAACAAGCATTCAACACTGCTAACCCTTTTCATATTAGCATTACGGTTATATACTTTACTTTACTCAGGTAACCACTCCCAAAGATCTGCCGAAACGCCACTAAAGGCATGGAGTATTAGAAAACTAGTCAGAGAAGTTGCAGCTCAGTGTGATTGCTTATTTACGCTTGCCTGAATTAGTTTGTAGTATCTATTGTGTTAAATAAAGTGATATATAAACATCTTATAAAGGATCGATGTATCGAATATATAAGGCAAAAAACATACACAGGTTTCAGTCTTTCTATAGCCGATGTCACTGTGTGGTGTGATACGCACACAATGGCCTTATATAAACATAAAGATAGCATAGTTACGTTACGTTAACGTGATCGCTGCACACACGAACATTATCTAACTCGGCTCCTACCGACTGCAGATGCAGGTTCTCCAGCCACTTTTTTCATTTTTTTTAATCCCACTAAACACAAGACACTATGGGAAAATTTTCACCGAAATAAAATAAAACCCGACTCATTTATCTTTGAAGATAATTATAAATTTGCACGTCATCTTCAAGACAAAATCTAGGGTTAGGGTTAGGATTTATGTCACCTTAATCTGAGCTATGAACGTCTCTGTAACATAAAAGTTTTTGTCTTCTTTGCACTGTCTGTAATGTTTGTATTGTCTGTTCTGCACCAGGTTGCACACATGCACTTTATGTCTATTCTGTTCAGTGGCTCTTTGTTGTTTTGTGAAATTCTGTGTTCTGTCTAGCACCGGGGGGTCCTGGAGAAACGTTATCTCATTTCACTGTGTACTGCACATGCTATATATGGCTGAAATGACAATAAAGCTCCTTGAACTTTCAATTTATAGGAACAGATTTACATTTTACGGCATTTTACAGACTCTTTTACCCAGAGCGACTTACATTTCTCTCTTTTATACAACTGAGCAATTAAGGTTTAAGGACCTTTCTAAGGGGCCCAACAGTGGTAACCTGGTGGTGCTGGGAATCGAACCCACAAACTTACAGTAAGCAGTTTAAAACCATAACCACTGAGCTACCACTTCCCTTATAGAAGATAAAATAGGTAACAAAAACATATATTTCTACCAAATTAATTATTTTTAATGTAAATAAATTAATATATAAAAAAAGCTGGTGTGGTTTATTTTTGTTTCGCTAAGCTAAATTCAAGGTGCAATATTTGCTAATATGTTTAATTAAGTATATCAGTTATAGCAAATCAAGAAATGTATTATCTTATTATAATTAGAAACTAAATAAAACCTATTATTAGCGCTGTTGACTTTCTCCTTGTGGTGCTTTGCTTTAATCGCAGTCTTAGATGCATAATTTCAAACGAACACAAGATAGTGACATATCGGTGGAACCGATATTACACAACTGATATTTGATAAAGGAAGCTGTAAAAATTAAGAAAAAGTTTCATTAAAAATGATCATTGATCAACCTTTAACTACTTTAAAGTGCTGATCATATCTCAAATCTGATTGGTCATTTGTCAGAGAAAGAGAAAACATTTTTTTAACTATAAAAATACTAATTATAATACTGCTACATTAGAAAAGATACTTTGGGTTGTACTGCTTGGATTTAGCTTCAGACTGGGCTCGATCAGCATAACACCCGGACCTCTGAGCTGAGCTCCCAGTCACAGTAATATGGTAACTTTGCTTATTACTGGGCCACATTCCACCATTCCATTTCTGATGTTTTTCCATAACAGCACAAACATGCAATTCTTAACATGTTGTAACAGAGGGCAAGTCCCACTAGTCCCCCCACACACCTCATCTGTACACCGGCAACAGACCATGTGGAAGAGGAGCAGGCGGTTTCAGTGTCCGCTATTGTAAACATCTGTCCAGGGAAATTTAGAGCAGGATGACTCACGTAACAGCCTGATGTGCACATATTATTAAGTGGCTTTCAGTGACGCCGGCGCACGAGTAAAAATAAAGGGGAAAGAAACACTTGTGTAGGTGGATGCTGAGATAAAATTGACTAAAATGTATATATTTATACTAGAGGTATTTGTTAAGCAACATGTGGAGGAAAATAGCGCAACCCAGGACCTCCAACAGCTGTTTACATCTGCTAAGTACGTGACTAGAAACATGTACTTGCTGTGTGAGCTGCGTTTTACAACCTTTCCTGCAACTCAAAGGGTGACGGGTGAAGAGGATGTTCTGCAATAAACAGAAACAAAAGATAGGGTTGAATAATGCATCAATCATGCATGTGTTTTAAGCATCTCATCATCGCTAAAATATCTACAGCGACACATTTACCGACATTAACATCTCACGCACCACAGAACACACGGTGTTCAGAAAAGACAGACATTTGCAATAAGGCTCAGTTTGTTTTAGTGCCGTTTCGCTCGATTATCAGTAAGTGTCATCGTAGCCTTGAAACATCCGTTTATACGCAGATGCTTTGAGTTCGTGTCCTACAACAAAGCCAGAGCTGTGACACTATGTGAACCTGATAAAAGAAACAGCAAAGGATGCATGACTCAAACAAGTAGCAAGGAAAATGGTGGCTTGGTGTTTAAAGCGTTGGCCTGCTGACCAGAAGATCATGGGTTCAAGTCCTAAGTTGCCACTGATCCATCCCTGAGCAAGACCCCTAACCCCTTAACTGCTAAAATAGATATATGAGATGAATGTAAGTCACTCTGGATAAGGGCGTATGTTAAATACCAGAAATGTAAATGTAAGAAGCTGCTTTATTACTATTTTATATTAATACTAAATTATTTTTTTTTTGTTTAAACTATAAAATAGGTTGTAGAGGCAAAACAGGAAAAGATTCATAAAAAACAAATATTACAAATTAATAAAATATTTTTGTTTGTATCTTTTAATTTATTACGTATGGGCCTGCTATAGCGCGGTTTAACCAGTGTGGCGCTGTAGAGCAAGACTGCATTTTAGTGCTTCATGGAAAAAGACAGACACGAGAATACGTTGCTGTGAACTGGTCAAAAAAATAAACAAACAGGCTGCACACTTTCCTCATAATAACTAAATAAACCAAACCCAAACGTCCGACAGGGAAAAAGCAGTTAATGCATCAAAAAAATAGCGTCTGTGTTGCTTTTAGTTCATTTGAAAGTTATTTGTCTTTATAAAAGGATAGGACAGAACTGAAACAGTGGGGTGGGGAGGTGGGGGTTGTTGGGGGTGGATAACGGAAAAGCCTTAAGCCGGAATCATGTTGGGTCACCCAGAGCACAACAGTGCCATGTTTGTGCCGGCACCTTTAACTAACTAACTCACTCACACTCTCTCCCCCGCTCTCTATCACTAACTTACTCCCTCCCTCCCATTGTCCCTCTCTCACTTTCTTTTTTCCTCCCTCCCTCCCTCCCTCGCTCCCTCGCTCTCTCTCTCTCAAATAACAGTAACATTATTGCTTACAAATAGCTTAACATGTTGATAAGTTAGTTATTTCCTTGTTTTATTTATTAAAATCTGCAAAAACCCTAAATAATTGAACAAACGCCTACTAATTATTCAGTGAACTAATCGCAGCCCTATTTTTAAAAGCTAAACTAATTTTAACCTTGTTAATCACTCAATAGCCCCTAATGAGTTATATTCAGTATTTGGTTAAGTGACAGTCTTAATAATAAGAGTCGGAGCATTAATATATATCTTCATTTACATTTCTGGCAGACGCTCCTATTCCGAGCTACTTCTTATTAGCTTGGTTCTTATAAATACATTAACTGAAAATTAAGTACTCAACCCTTCTGTATTAATTCACCCCTAAGAGGTGAGAGCAGCACTCAAAATGACACACCACTTAAGTAGCTACTAAAATTTGAGTTAGTGGTTCCTGACCGTTTAAAAAGTAGGTTCTATTTAGTATAATGACGTGTAGCATGAATGAAATTCGGATATACTACATCCGCCATGTTGTCCTGTCATGTGACATACAAGGTTGAATAATGTTTAATTGGATGATAAGTTTAATTTTACACCAATGGAATGTGTTAAAAAAAACTGTTTTTGCCATTTTAGAATCTGGGGCGTTCTCTCACCTGTGGGCTTATGGGGGGGTAAATTGACCATTTGACTGTATGCGTACTTCCAAATCTGTGCAGTAGATTTAGTAGAATAAAACACTATTGTCCTCACATACTAATTTTTGCATACTATATATTCTGGAGTATGTGTTTTTGGACAGAGCACAGATTTAAGAAGGAAAGTTCCAGTCTTATATGCTGTTTTATTGGAAAGCTGTTAAAGATTCGGGTGCAGGTTTTTATGGAATGGGCTGTAAAACAGAACAGAACACGGAGAGAAACTTCTCCCTGCTGAAGCGTCACTTTATGACCTGCTGCTGTCGAACAGATATAAAGAGCGAAGAGAGAACGCGGTCATGGAGGAGGTTTAAACAGCAAACACATAAGGTCTTATTTATAGCAGCAAGAAGAAACTCCTGTTATGAGTTAATCCATCTGCTGTCTTTTTATAGCCGTTTTCATGGTTCATAATTCAGCATAAATAATAAACATCGGAACCAAACTCAAGCTTCCCCGAGAAGCTAAAACTGGAGACTCCTTCCAAAAAAACACAACACGCCCATCTCTGTAACTATAGAAAGCATAACCTATTACAAAGTGCATCAAAAACATTCAGTCAGCATCAGATCCATAGGAGACGTTTATCAGGAGACGTTTATATCCGGTTCTTGGCAACCACAGAAGGGTGGGCAGACAGATATCCCAGGTGGGCAATTTTTGGGGGTGGGGTTGAGGAGATTTGACTGATTAAATGATGGACTAGTTCAATTATTGTTGTACTGATATTCTTGCTTAGGCTTGGATAAGAAGACATTATAAGTCACTATAAGCACATATATGTTTTTAAAATGTTAAACGACTGACTAATGACTGGAGCACAAATTCAGGAAATGTTTATAATCTTAAAGTTTGGGTCGAATTCAATATTTAAGTAATAATTAGAAAAGAGAACTCAAGAAATCACTTTCAAAAATCCGTAAAAGTAGTCTTTACTAAATTTAGATTAGGTCTGAGCAGTCCTACACCATAACCACTTAGCCACCACTTCCCTAATGAGAAAATCCTAAAAAAAATAAGGAAACTACAGTAGCGCAGTGGTTACAGTGTTGGACTACTGATTGGAAGATTGTAAGTCCAAGTCCCAGAACCACCATGCTGCCACTGCAGGACCCCTGCACAAGGCCCACAACCATCAACTGTTGGGTTGAATTAAAAAATAGGAGATAAATGAGTCTCTCTGGAATAAGGTCGTCTGCCAAATGTCTCAAATTCACCAAACTGCTACCATCTGGGCCCCTTAAACAAGGCCCGCAATCCTAAACTGACACCAACTGGGCCCCTTGAGCAAGGCCCTCAATCCCAGAACTGTACTTATATCCATCTTTTTATTAAGTATTGTAATATTCTGCGAATTGAGCATGAAACAGAAAATATGAATTCAACACGCAATTCCGTGGATGAGATCCTGTATCAGCATTTCAAATCAACCAATCATAACCATCTGTGGTTGACACACACTGATGACATCAGATGGTTATGACTGATTGATTAAAATATTGATCCAGGATCACTTCTACGGTGCAGTTTGAACGCCTCATCCACACAAACCCGGTCACCCTCCCGAACATGTGAGAACACGGCTGCTAGCGTCAAGCAGAGGACCAGGAGGAAATCAATACACTACTACCGCTCCCTTCTTCTCCGCACAGCTGGAAACGCATCCGCCGCCTCGTCACACCGCAGTTACCAACCAGAACTGAGACTCGAAACTCGTTCCTAATGAGCTGTACAGCAGTTATGACGAGAGAGTTAGTTTACAAATGCGACTGAATTAAATAAGCTTTCAGGGACATTCTAGTGTTCGGCTGGGTCTCCCCCTGGGACAGTGAGTGTGTTGTGGGTAAACGTCCTGATCCAACAGATACAGACTGTAGTGAAGGGTTATAGACCTCAGATCAAATTTAACCCTTTTTTTAAGTTTTTATATTAGAAATAATGGCAGTCAGAAAACACAAGGTATGTGGAAATAAAGAAATAAAATGATTATTCAAAAAATGCCAAAAAGTAGAATAATTTGATTACCCAATGAAACATTATGGAGAAACACACTAAGCTAAAAGTCATGATTTATTTTTCCAATGCGACTCTTTTTACAGCTAATATTATAGTTATGGCATGTAAAATCTTGTGGTCCATGGAAATTATGATTTTTTTTTTTTAAATAATTAAAAATCTAAACGGTTGTAAAAAAAAAAGTAGGTAAAAAAAATAATGGCTTTAGTCATCAAATGTACTTGCAATCATCGAATCACCTATTTGATGTAACGAGCACGAACGTTGGAAAATGTTTAACTTTAATGATGTTTAATAAAACTTAAATATATAGTTTCCTTTGAGTACTTAAAGCATTTGATGTGTTGCGGTTTTCCTACAGAATCAGAGGAAGTGTGTGGTCACCTGGGTAATTTTCAGACTACTTCACCTCATATACCGGTTTCACATAGCAGAGAGTCTGAACCCCCCACAAGAGTGTAAGGATTGTTAGTTAGGTTGATTTATTCTCTTAAAATTCAGACTAAAAGTGCATTTTGTACGTGACGCTGGATGAGGGGCATCAAACAGACTAAATTTGTTTAGCGATTAAAGCTGGAGCTTTAGAATCAGTTTAACAAACGAGAGAAACTGATGTGTGTGTAAATACTAGCTGATGGTGGCGTCTTTGGTTGGTTATATTCGTCATGTTTATAAACTCGTGAGATTAGGCTGATGATCAGTGAGGCATTTCTACGTGAAGTCTGATCTCACACACACACACACACACACACACACAGCTGTCCGTTATTAACAGATTATGAACAGATTGGTGATTTTTATTACTTATGAAATCAGACCGTGCTGTTGAGCCTCAGTGGAACAGGACAGTAAACTATAGCGGACTGAAGCGCCCTTTCTGAGGAAGACCAGGTGTGCAGGCCGATTCAAGAAATCAACCGGCAGAATGACTAATACACAACCTTATACAGCTGAAGGGGCAGGAGGAGAGGAGAAACAGGAAGACAAGTAAAAGACCAAACTGAAAAAGACAAATAAAGGGGAAAAAAAAAAAGACAAAAAGAGAAAATAATGAAATACAAAGACAGCAAGAAAGTAAAAGAATGAAAAAGACTAACAAAATAAATAAAGACATTTAAAAAGAGACATTAAGAATAAAGGACAAAAAGTAAAAAAAGGATTAAAAAACAGGGGGGCAAGAAGAAAAAAAATAAAAATAAAGAAAGGCAAATGCAATAAAAACAGTAACGTGCAGGACAAGTAGAACAGGGAAGAGAAAAACAAGCAAAAGACTAAAAAAAACAAATGCACAAAGAAAGAAAGAAAAATAAAGCCATTTTCCAAAGAAACCTGGTAAATGCAATAAGCACACAGTTGAGAGTGAGTCTATCACAGCTCCCTTCAATTTATTTATTGATGTACTGAACATGAAAAAATACAAAGTATTCCAAACACAAAAGAAAAGAAATATAATCAAAGAAAGAAAGCAAGCAAAGAAACATGTACATCATCTGGTAATACAGTTTGTTTTAAATACTCAACAAAAAGATATAATAGACCCCAAAATTTTAAACTTAGCTGTGAATAAGATTCAATACTGTACAACTCTAAAGGGGGAAAACAAAAAAAAACAAAAGCAACCAAAAAACCCTACACACACTACAGAACTGAGACTACAGACGAGACACGCAGGCTTTTCACGCCACCGAAACCGGACACAGGCTCACGGACAACTAGGGGTTCAGACTGGCGTCTGCCACCACTATGAGCCTAGTCTGCTTTTTACATTTATTCATAAAGAAAGAAGGGGGGGGGGGAACAAAACAAAAAAAAAAAAAAAAAAAAAAAAAAAAAAAACTCTTACTGGGCATTAAAAGCTCTGCGTGTCCCTGAGCAGCACAAAGCCACAGTTCATCAATGAAACACAAATAATATTACTACTGAGAAGAAACGGCAGAATAAAAGAAAGAAAAGAAAAGAAAAAAGAAAGGTAATGCATAGCACACTGCCACACATCCGGGGAGCCTGAACGGCGAGGTTAAAGGCTCTTTCCATCATGAAGTGGAGGAGAAAAAAAAAACACGCCATTGTGTTGCTACAGTCGTGGAAAAGCCTGCTCAGACTCCCCTCACGAAGATCAAGAGCAAATATACACTTTGAGTCGCCAGTTTAAAACGGGTTATAATTATGTCTTAAGTCGAACAAGACCAAAATTTGTTCAAAACTGTGGCTTATTCATTTCAACCACAAATATACTCAATGGTTCGAATATACAGATAATAATAAAAAAAAAAGGCTAGAATTTAGCAGAAGCAAGACTAACTACAGACAAAACCACCAACGAATCAGATACAGGATAAATGCGCCAACCCAAGTGTCTCATCTAAACTACTTTCGTCAGCAAACCCAATATTTAATCCAAAAATCAGGGGGGAAAAAAAAAACAAAAAACAAACCAACACTAGTTTGAGGGGGGAAACGGAAATAAACGTTACGCATTACTCAACGCAAAGGACTTATTTACAGTAAATTATTAACTCGGGGAGATATTTTCCCTTCAAACACTTCATTCACGCTTGATTTTGCTTTGTTCACAGGCGTCTCTGGCCCGCCGTCCTTCATTCCGAGCAGCTAAAACCTTAGTCGGCGTTTAGAAAGACAAGTGTTTATCAATAAAGTAAATAGAGCAGTGTGACACCCCCCCCCCTCCCCACACCCCATTTCTTTAAAGAAGGAAACCGTCGCAGGAGAATCAATTCACCCAAATCGCTTGCGACCTACAGATTCCCCTCTATCGTCGTGCATGCACCCGTGTGTGTGTTTGTGTGTGTGTGTAATAAAACCTTCGCGTTTTGGCGGCCTGCGTCTCAAAAACATCGAATCCAAACGCAAGCTGTGGAACACAAAGATCTCAAAAAGACGATCGTCGATAAATCGTTCCGGAAATTTTGAACTCTGCAAACTGCCTGGCAAAGAGTGAAAATCTCACAGGGTGTCGTATGAAGATAGTTTCTCAAAGTCAAAATATTTTTGCTTCATGGCCAGTAAAAAGTTTCTCCAAATTTTCTCTTTTTATAAAAATAGACACTTTTTTTTAAATCCACTTCAAAGAGGTTTTGTAGCTCTTTGGCAAGGTACCACTTTAAGAATTTTTTTTGTCTTTTTTTGTGTTTCCTCAATTTAACACCAACATTAAAGCAGCCAATGAACTCAATATGAGAAACTAAATGTGGAAATATTAGCAAATATCCTCTTTTCAATATTAAACACATTGAACATGGCTCAAAATAAAGGTAAAGAATCTACTCAAATGTACTTATCAAAAAAAAAATAAACCCTAACAAAAACAAACGATGGGCACAGTCACCATCTAACGCATGCGATTAAACTTTTTTTTTTTTTTTTTTTTTTTTTTTTTTTTTTTTTTTTTTTTTAAAGACCAGCAGAGAGGAAAAAACAAACCAAAAAAACCCTACAAACAGATTTGCTCTATGACACTGATTGGCAAACATGTCTGAAAAAGCTGAAGCGTTTCATACAGTCGGGTCAGACGCTACACTGGCCGTTAAGCTTTGTGCGTTTTGTTAGTTTTGAAGGAGACTTGCAGCACGCGGTCACCGAGGCGGTAGCCGTTAAGGCTGGCGATGGCCATGGCCGCTTCATCGTAGTTGGTCATGGTGACGAAGCCAAAGCCTTTGCACTTGTTCGTGTTGAAGTCGCGAATCACCTTGACGTTCGTCACGGCGCCGAACGGCCCAAACATCTGCCACAGGATGCTCTCGTCTGCGTCTGGGGCCAAATTGTAAACGAAGATGCACCAGCCTGTACCGGCATGACCGGGGATGTTGATGCCCAGGCTGGTGACACCGTCGATGGCCATGGGGGAAAACCTACTGCGGAAGAAATTATAATGTGGGAACACAAACACACGTTTACATTGAAGACCTCTACCTCATTATTTTGCAAGTATTTTCTTTCAACAACTGACAAGTATAAATTCTAATAAGCACATTTGGAGTACGTACACATTCTACCAGACACAGAAGGTATGCAAAGAATAGATCCTTCGTAATGTCGAATGCTGGCTACATTTTGTTTTGGGTTATCAGTTGCCTATAGGTGGTGGTAGCCTTTCTCTCTCACAGGATACGGACTGGAGACTAGTGTTTTACAACTAGCTGTGGAATTCTCTCACACAAACTACTGCCTGGTGCTGCTTCTGCTTGCTTATGGAAAGAAAAGTTGCTTATATAACTGCTGGTCTAGGATCAGCTGCCGATCTGAAAACTGCAACGCTTATTTTAACGTTTTTTGCATGGCATACACCAAGAAAAAAATTCTTTAAGGTATTTTTTACAAAAAATTAAGATTAAATACAAATTCAGGGGTCTAAAATATGAGTGTAGCACATGGTGTTGTCTGTGTACAGAGGATATCCCGTGTGTGTGTGTGCGTGCAGGTCGAAGACGGACCTCGTCTAGCTTCATGCTAAAGCTACACATCCCGTTGTCCAGTTTGTTTGTTTAATTATTTATTGGCTGGGATGTAGCTGTCTGCTGTGGTATTCTGTGTTGTTCAGCTCCACTCAGTGTGTGTATGTATCTAAGAAACACCAGGATTTTTTATGAAAAGCAAAGAAATGAAAAATTTAGGAGCTGCTAAGAAAAAGAAAGTGAAGAGAATCGACTTAAATTAAGTATGACAGAAATCTACAATAATGCTAATATTTCTTCCCCCCCTGTGGTGAATTTGCCAAAAGAAAAGGAAAAAAAACCTGTCTATAAATAACTAGCAAAGGAGTGTGTGGCTGTAAGTGTGTGTGGGGTTGCAGTGTAGAACAGCAGGGCATGAATTATTTCAGCAGGTTTCAGATTAGATCACACACACTCGGCTGAGCTTTTCTGAGCAGCGCGGTCCTGACAGGTGCATACACTCCTCCCATACAAACACACTATTTAGGAATAGTATGAGCTGCATTTTGCTCCAGTAAAACCACACACTCGGTTCTGATGCTTGCCGCCGTCTTAAAGGGAGAAGCAGCTTCTGGATTTAAATCACAGACAAACAAGCCAGGCTTTTTTTTAAAACCCCAAACGTTAAAACTGATCTCACACACTCCACTTGTATTCTCACTGCAATCTGACCTGTACTGTAGTGCCTTTATAAGTAGCCAAGAGGGCCAAATATGAGTAGTTCTAGCTTTAGGAAGCCTTTCCTTAGGGGAAAGCAGGATACAATCAGGCAACCCACAGGAAACCCCAGATGAATCTGGGCTCAGGATGAAAATGCCCTGGGTCGTGTAAGGTGGCAGTGGTGCTTTCCGCTACACTACAGAAACACTGATTCGTACCTTTAATTAGTTTATATTAATTTAGTTGTATACACGAGCTTATATTCACCATGTTTGCATAGGAGTAATCAATATAATGTTTGAGAAACCTACTAAACTACTAGACACGCGCACACACACACGTTACCTCTTTACGCCATAAGCCATGTTCAGCAGGTTATCCAGCCTAAAAAAACAAAAACGATGATTGGAACAAAAACCTGCTTTTAACAACAAGGTGAAGTGTCTGATCAAACACTGAGCCAAGACATTTGCTGAAATCAACAGACCTGCTCTGAAAAAATAAATAAGAATGGTGAACTAACTAAGCCGCAGCACTGTGTGTGTTAGCCCTGCGCTTTATGATTTAACAATTAAACCTCATTATATTCAGCGCAGGTGCATTGACAGGCCGCCGACACATTATTATATGTATTGCATTAATTATACCTGATCCGGGTATTCATTTACTCACTAACTCTTTCCCCCTTTTAATTAGAGTCTAAAGCAGAAAGAACTAATACACAGAACTGTAAGGAAGCTAAAGCGCAACTTTAGACAGCGCTCCCTTTTCCTGCATGTTACCTGAATCTCTGAGCCTGCTGAGCAAGTGGTCCAGGGTATCTCCTGTTTGGAGACTGGTAGAGCTGAGAGAGCAGAGCCTGGCTGGTTTTCTGGCTCGGGTTGTTGGCGAACTTCACTGTAATGGGCTCGGTGGCACCGGGAGGCTTCTGTCCGTTCAGACCTTTAATGGCCTCCTCAGCTTCTATGCGTCGATCAAAACGGATAAACCCCACACCTCGAGACACACCTGTGCACCAGACACACACATTTACTTTTAGGAAGTCTGAAACTGTCTTGTGGAAACTGGCTCTTTGGCCCATTCTCTCATTTTAATCCCGATTATATTTCTTCGTTTATTTCTCTATACTACATACTATGGCAGTTTTTTCTTGGATTGGGTGCATCCACCTGATGATAAACTGCTAAACTGACATTCAATTTTCAATTTACCTTAATCTCCAAAGACCTCTAAAAAACAAAGAGCTCCGCCGACTAATGTCACAGTTTTCCTGGTTTAAAACCAGCAATATTTTGGGGTTGCTTCAGAGCCTGTATCTCAGCACCAGCCCAGTTTTTTTTGAGTGGAAACTCCCAGTCAGGTTCCTAATCAGGAATGGGCTCCAGCACCAGCTTTGGTGGAAAAGCAGTAATAAAAGTACAAGTGAAAGGAACCACTAGGAGAACCAAAAGTGCATCCTTCATGGTCACTACATTACCATAAACACACAGAAGGAACTTTATATGAAGAGTCTAGCTTTAGATCGCAGAAAAAGAGGACAAACACACTCTAGCTCACACACAAAATGTGGAAGAGAGAGCGCGAGAGTGGGGGAGGAGCGAGAGCGCGTGATCGCACGCGCCCAAGTGAGAGACTTGGCATTTGGAAAAGGGAAAATGGGAGATCAGTCTGACTGTAAATTCGTTTCAAAGCTGGCTGTGAAACAGGCATTAAAGCAGCACCTCAGGGGAAGAGGATGGTGGGAGAGCAAGCGAGAGAGAGGGAGCGAGAGAACGCGAGAGGGGGAGAGGGAGAAGGTGGTTTCATTACACACTGCTTTTCTCGGCTCCAAAATCCATTTCACATTTCATCTGTCCACATGCATATTCATCAGTGAGGGGATTCAGGGGAAAATACACAGGCATTTCTGGAGAGCAACCAGCAGCACCTGTAAGGTCCTTCAGCTCTCTTGCTGTCGTTCAAGTGTGGAGCAACATTAACACATCAAGCACGTTTAAAAACAGCCCATGAGCTCTAAAACAGTGATGTAAATCAAGCAGGTGTAACTCACTCACCTGTGACCTGGTCGACAAGGATACGGGAAGTGATGATGCGTCCATACTGAGAAAAAAGCTGCTCCAACTCTTTCTGCGTCATGGTCTTGGGCAAGCCGCTCACGTACAGATTAGCGTCTCTGATGGAGGCCGAGCTCGGACGGGCGTAGGACACCTGACGGCGCAACAAACAGGTTACACTTACGATTTAACAAGTAGCCAGTTTAGCATCATTTTTGACAAATGTTTAAATGTAACAAGTCAGCACAGGGTTATAAAGCCTCATTAGGTTTACATAGTCGTATCATTTGTGCACCCAATTTTATTATTTCTAAACTAGATGCACAGCAAGCGTTTACTTGTGATGCAGTGTGATGAGACGTTTTTTTTTTTTCCCCAGACGAGTATGTAATCTTAACTATTCAGACTGCCACACATGCACCATGGGTCACATGACAGGAACCAACCAGTTTCCTCACTTTCTGTTGCACAAAAATATCTCTGTAGATAAATTTTTTGATAGAGTAACAGACAGGGTAGAACTCTGTTGCCGAAATGTCCCTGCTGTAATGGAGAGCTCAGCTAAGGGTTGCATAGCAATGACATGCGCATGCGGCCGAAAAGTATTAAAATGCACCACACCCAAAGTTTTCCACATGTTTTTAGATTCAATATGTGAGCCGCCTTTTCCTCCCTGATGAGCGTGTCCCAAATCACTCATTCCTTAACCAGAATATATTTCACTTGAATTCTTTAAAGTAACCAGATTAAGGCACGTTGTATTCTACACTTTTCCTAAATGCCTATTAAAACACCATAGTGTCGTCACATCACAGTGCTTCTGGAGTGAAGTGTGGAACACAGACACCTTAAAAGTTAAGCAAGACATCCAAACGTAGTGTAACAAGCTCGAGGAACTTTCTTCCCCTGAATGCATAAGAGTCGAGCATTATAAGCCTGTGCACTGTTAAACGATTTTACTCTCTATAATAACATTCAAATCGAGTACACAAAGCTTCGGAAGGCTCATAATAGCACATTCTCACTCCAGCCTCCAAGCCAAAGGCACGATCGCACCCGACCGCCGCCTAGAGAGCGACAAAGCGTGGAAACAGATGGAGATATTTATAACGCAGGAGACTGCACCACCTCTCCAAACCGTGAGCCGTTGCTGCTCGAAATACCGAGCGAATTCCTCAGCTGGCCCGCAGCCCCGACGACAAGCATATGCTAAGCTGCTTTCGGCGAAACGATGGCGGCTGCAGGCACAGATTTCCCTTAAGTCTTGATGAATTAGACAGTTTAGTTAAGTGATAAAAAAAATCACTACAAAAGTTTGGAAATTTTCCAGGCTGAAAACTTTGTATAAATAAATAATAATGAGAATATAAGAATGAGAATTATCTGAAATTTACAGAAATTTTTAAAGAACTGAAAATGGGCAAAATTGCCTATTAAGGGTTAAGAGCCTTGCTCAAGGGCCCATAAGTGGAGGTCGAGAGGACGATTTCCAAACTTTGGAATTTTCCAGCCAAGTATGCATACGAATCATATGTTTAGCCAGAGGCTTGGTGTGGTGAAGTCGGAAGCTAAGACCAGGCATTAGTGGGGTATAAACCACAATACTCGTTATTCTTGATAAACGGACATCATTTCGTGGAAGCTGTGAGTTTCTGGGCTGTGAAAGAATCAGCAGGTAAAGTTTCCTTTCTACTATTTAACGGTTTTTACTTTAAGGAAAAAAAGTACGTTTTGTCTAATGGGACAACAGAAAGAAGCCAAAGAGAAGCTTACATTTACAGCATTTGGAAGACACCCGCATTCAGAGTGACTACCAGTTAACTAATTATACAACTGTGCAGTTAAGGGGTTAATGACACTGCCTAAAGGCCCAACAGTGGCAACTTGGAAAATTAAACTTAAGACCTGCTTAGTGGTCCAATGCCTTTAACCACCCCTGATATCTAAACCCATGAGTGCAGAGTTGAGCCTCAGCTCCAATTAAACACACCTGGTAGAGCTTCAGCTCCAATTAAACACCTGGTAGAGCCTCAGCAATTACACCACCAATTACACACACCTGGTAGAGCTTCAGCTCCAATTAAACACACCTGGTAGAGCTTCAGCTCCAACTAAACACACCTGGTAGAGCCTCAGCTCCAACTAAACACACCTGGTAGAGCTTCAGCTCCAATTAAACACACCTGGTAGAGCTTCAACTCCAAACACACACCTGGTAGAGCTTCAACTCCAACATTACACACACCTGGTAGAGCTTCAGCTCCAATTAAACACACCTGGTAGAGCCTCAGCTCCAACTAAACACACCTGGTAGAGCTTCAGCTCCAATTAAACACACCTGGTAGAGCTACATCAAGTTCTCCAGTTTTATTTGAAAACCATGTGCGGGAGCAGATCAGCAGCTCCAAAAAAAGATAAGGGGGCTAGGCAGATTAAACTTCATGAGTCACCAAATTCAGCTTATTTTAGGAGGACATTTTCAGAACTCTAAGATCGCTCCAAGATTCTAGCTCTAAGATTCTAGCTAAAATCTCGCTCTGCCTCCTCAGCAGCTTTGCCGGGGTGACCGCGCTTATCTGCCTAAATTTAATTAGAATGCTGGCAGACGAGAGACGCTGGCTCCACTCCACAATCTCAACCACATCGATAAAAAGTGCCCACTTTTTTAATTAAAGCTCAGAACGAAGCTCGCACACTCAGGAGCCGCAATCGATAAACATCACCAAACTCGCCCTTACTTTTCTCCGCTTAATGTTTTAGAGATGAGACAAAGCCATAACTCAACATTCGCTCAACCTCAACCCTCCGAACTCAACCTGAATAAGCTCTAACTTGTCCAACTTTTTTTTTTTTTCCACCTCTTCACAGCTTTTCTTGGTTGACACTTGCAATTGTTAAAGAAGCAGTAGGAGAACATCTTGACAAGAAAATTGGAAACTGGTACAAGCTGCTGCTTCTGATTTAATGTTATCCTTAGGATTTGTAACAAAGTGCTGTGCTGCAGCTTCACCAAGCTGGAGTGCCGACGCTCGTCTCTTTTATATGATCCGAGAGAAAATTGCTACTTACACTAAATTAGCGTCGTAAAATAATAAAAAAAAATGTATGTCGCCAACCCATTTCCACAAGCCAGCGCTGTTTCTTTTTGAGGTAATTTTTAGTGCCAAGACTTGGCCCGTGTAAAAGATGTCAGCAGTTTCCTGTATGTTCTTGTCACGAGCAGAATCTCAGCATCCTCTTACCTTGATGGTTTTGGTTTGCAGTCGCAGTCCGTTAAGGGTGTTGATCGCTTTTTCCGCATCTTTGGGATCCACGTAGTTCACGAAGCCGTAACCCAAACTTTGTCCTGCAATCACACACACACACAGGGTGTGAGACCTTGTTTTCGTATATCATGTTGAAGGTTAATGGTGTTGCTCCATACACACAAAAATCAAACCCACTTAAAACAAAACAGACTCAACCTATACATTTTTTACCTCCATCATAGGAACAGAAACATCTCAGCCAGTTTGTTGAACATTGTACCACAGAACACTAAACTAAAACAACCGGCACACAAACACGAGCAAAAAAGAAAAACCCTCACTCGTACTGTATTTCGGCTGCACAGACAGAATGCATCACACTGCTGCACATAACTGGGCATGTGATTCACAAAATTGAGCTGGCACAAAAATATATATAATATATATATATATAAAATAAAGCAGTCTTTAGGACAGTCTGACTATGATGGCGGACTAAAACATCTTAAATCAGGTTCTTAAAAACACAAAGCAGAACATGAGGCTATTCTAAGCATGACATTCAATTCTGTGTTCATCCATTTCACAGAATTGAAGTTTTTTTTTTGTTTAAAGAGGAATTTTTCCCCCCTTCGGCCTGATATGATGGACGTTTTTATTTTAAGATACTAATAAAAAAAAAATAAATAGACTGGCTGCTATGACTCATCAGGCTGAGCAATGAAGATCTATGTTCTCTTGAATAATTTCAATCTCATATCTGCCTGAGACGCGATAAATAAATAAATAAAAGCAAAAAAAAAAAAAAAGCTTAACGCCCACGCCCCTTCCACCACATGGTAGCGATGCAATTTCCACAGCCAAGAATGTAGCTGCTGGTCAGGTTCAGCGCTGCCTCCTCCACTACAGCGAAACCTTCTAATGATCAGTACAGACGGTGAGACTGCAGAGAAGATGCTGTGCCAAAGCGCACTGTCCAATCCAAAAAAATAAAAAATAAATCACAGCAAAAAGAGCAACACAGGAAATCCTAATCTGGGTAGAGAATTTTCTCTTTTTTTCTTTGAGGATCCCCAAAGCACAAATATCCCAAATGCCCATCACTGCATAAAACAAGATATTTGTTCATTTAGCTACATTTGTATGAGTGAGATCAGACACTACCGGTGTTCGCAGCCACCTAATTTTATGTGCTTTTTAGACCGTTACCAAAAATAATAATGATTAAAGAAAAAACTCTTAATAGAAACACCGAGATGTTTATCAATTCTGACAATTCACAGTTACTGATTAGGATCAACTTTAGAAACTGATAAATAAAATGATGGAAACATTAACCCAATAACTTCCAGCACATCAAAAGTCATGTGATTTTCATTCAGTGGATCGTGTGATGAGAAAAGGGGCAGGAACCCAAACATACTGGCCATTTTGTTGATTTCGAGGAGCTTCGAGGATGGATTGGGACTCGCTCTGCTCAACTGACTCAAGGCTACAATTTACATTACATTTAATCATTACCATATGCTGTAATTAACAACAACATGTGGTGTCACCCAGATGAGGATGGGTTCCTTATAGAGTCTGGTTCCTCTCAAGGTTTCTTCCTACTTTACCTCAGGGAGTTTTTTTCTTGCCCTAGTCCCCTCCCACTTGATCAGGGACAATCACTTTTCGCCGTTACTGCATCCTGTGTAAAGCTGCTTTAGGACTGTTGTTAAAAGCGCTTTACAAATAAAAATGGATTGAATCTTTGCATGGCAATATGATCTTTGGTAAGGAGGACTGGGGTGCAGTTGGTGTTCCAGGGGTTGAGCAAGGACAATTAAGTTCTTCCACTTCAGCCAAAACACAGCATGTCTTAAAGATCAGGAAAATTGTGCACAGGGGTTATTGTCATGCTGGAACAATGAGTTTTCTATATAAAGTGATATTTTAAGACAGAAGAATCTGACCGTCAGTGATCACATCCCTTTTGTTTTGTTTATAATGAGAGAAAATGCTACAGAGGTAAGACAAGCCAAGCACAGTGACTGAACAGGTCGTAATGAATTTCAGCTAACAAAGGACATTTTTACATCATAACTAGCATTTCTCCAATGTGGGGAGGGGGGAAAAAAATTCACATCCCATCTTTCACTTACCAAAATAAAACCCAAAACAGCAAAGTGCCAATTACACTGCCAGAATACATATTTGTCCTTGAGAGAGCGGCGCTAAGCATCTGTTTTCGCTATAATTGGCTTGCATGCTTCTGCGAGAGATCTAATGGAGATGTTCTTTAACAAAGAAAACGAGAAGCTAATGCAGGAGAGAAAGAGAACGGGGGGAAGAGAGGTTTCAGTCTTTGCATTGACTAAGGTCAGGCTTTAATAAAGGTACATAAGCAGATCTTTGTCATTTCAGAAAGAAAGACTGCAAAGAAAGCGCTTCAGAACAATGTAAGGATAAGAGTATCATACAAAGGACTGCAAGTGTGTCCTGACTCATGACTAAGCTATCCACCGTAACTACATGCATTTCTGACACTTGGCAGAACCTATTGTTTGGGGTGACCTTTTATCCAATTGAGAGGCTGAGCGTTAAGGTCCTTGTTTATGGCTGGTGGTGGGATTTAAGCCACAATCTTCCAATTAGCAGTTCAACACCTTGAATGCTTAAAGTATTGGTTCTTTTTAGGGAGTGAGCTGGTCTACTTGGGTAACGTGGGAAGATGCATAAAAGCTCAACTCGAGTGTGTGTGTGTGAGTGTGTGTAGAACTGTAAAGAGAGGCAATGAGGAAAGCTCGTGTTTGAGAAAATGGTGATTTTAGTTGTAAATTTTAGCTAATTTGGTTTGCAGAACAAAAGAGCTTTAATCCTGGCATTTGGCAGACGCCCTTATTCAGGGCGACTTACATTAATCTCTCTTTATACAACTGAGCAATAAGGGCCTTGCTCGAAAGACCAACAGTGGCAACTTGGTGGTGCTGGGAATCTTTAGAATCCTCCAGGCTGCAATTAGATCAGCTCCCAGCACCTCCAGACCAGAACATACAAGAGTGTGTGTACGCATCTATGTTTGACCTGCTTCTAAGCATTACAATGATGGCCACTGCAGGAGTTTCAGTATTTAGGCTGATCTCAAAGTTCCACATGTTTTTCAGTAGTGTTAAAATATCAACATTAACAGATTTTCTTACACTAAAAAATTAAACTAAGGGAAGAGGAAAAAAAAGGCAGCTGGACAACAAAATTGCTCACCTGTAATTTTGTCTCGTACAAGTTTGCAGGACTCGATCTCGCCGATGCTGCCGAAGAGGCTCTTTAACTCCTCCTGGGTCATGTTCTGGGGCAGGTAGTTGACTATTAGGTTGGTCTTGCTGTCCTCCATGCCGCTTGACTCCACCGGTGAGGAGCAGCTGTTCATCTGGTTCGGTCCGTTGCTCGTGTTGTTGCATGTCGGCCCGTTCGAGAGCTGCGTCTCCATTGCAGCGATTACCTGCTAAAGAACCAAACATAAAATATACAACAACGCGAGCAAGTCAGAGAACACACATTTCCTGTTAATCCTAAAGCCCAACATGTCAGCAGCCAATTTGCCTGTAGGTGCGAGCAAAGATCTCAAACAACAGGTTTCAAAATGCAATAATCTTAAAGGTTTTAATAAAAAAAACTAGTTAAATACTAATTAAAAGGGTAAAGACATTAAACATTTGATAAATAAAAAATATATTTTATTATTTTAGAATTCAGCTTTAGTTTAGTTTCTCTGCAGATGGAAAAACAGCCACATTTTTCTATATTATATTTTAGATAAGACACAAACATTTTTTGACTTCACATTATCTTGCCGGGGAGGAAAATAAGGTAGCATCAATGACGCTAATTAGCTACGGAGACTGAAAGGGGGAGGAAACGGAAGAGTGAAGCTCCTGCGTAGAGAATACGGTCAAACTAAAGGACAGGATCTTTCTCATGGTTTATTGAAGAGCTGCACAGGAGAAATGGCAGCAGAATAAAGGCCACTGCAACTGAAATCATCTGATCAGCACTAAAGCATCAACTCAGCACATTCACTAACAGCTAATTACAGCAACAGCCACAGCTTATTTACCCAACAAGCGCACACACACACAGTACATCATGTCCCGACAGCTAAAGCACTGATCACACACTAAATACTTAAACAAAACTTCCTGTTATAAAGACCAGTCTTTAACAAACAGCCTCAAACCCACCTCCACACCACGCACCCCAACCCAACACCTCACTCACCCCACTTACACGCACCCCTACACATACCAACACCTCACCCATGCGCACCGCAACACCTGCACTCCCAATCCCAACACCCTCCAACCTCAACACACACACACCCAACCTTGACCAAACAACGCCTACAAAAAAAAAAAAAAAAAAAAAAAAAAGTATTTAAATAAATAAAAAATAAATATTCAACCGTCATTGCGTAAGGTACGTGTACAGAGCCAATGAAATGCATTTTTCGCATATTCCATCTTAGTAAGTTGGGGTCAGCGCGCAGTGTCAGCTATGATACAGCGCCCCTGGAGCAGGAAGGGTTAAAGGGTCTTGCTCAAGGACCCAACAGTGGTTGACTTAATCATTTAAGCCACCACTGCCCCTGCTTAACACACTCAACACACCTCTTCCTTAACCAACCAACAAACCCACATCACCCTGCACACTTCATTAAATATTCCTTTACAGATTCACATCAAACACTCCTCCACCAACACTCTTCGACTTCAGCTCCGGAGTGAAATCTCTCAGCTGACCGGAGTCACAGTGGAACTGCAGCTCAGTGAACAGTGAAAAGAAAGAACCAGAGGAAAGAAAACACTTCTCTACTCCACACCATGAGGAAAATCAGACTGCAGGACTTTGCTGGAAGGTTAAGACATGTTTATCATTTACACGTTACTTTAAGCTTGCTCGTTTTGTTTTTTCCACTTGTTTTCTGCCCGTTAATGATTGAAATTTTAAGTTTAGTTTAGTTTTTGGCCAGTTATTGTTATTGCATATAATAAATGAAATCGTTTGAATAAAACATTTTTTTATCCAAACAGGATGTGATGATGTAACAGGCTCAGGATGCTCTAATCCTTTGGGGAAATATACTTTTTGTTTGCTGCGATTAGCTGGGCCCATTTGCTTTCAAAAACACTCGAGATCCAACGTGCCGCACCACAGGAAAAATGTCTGACTGAAAAGGACAAGAGTGGAAATAAGTCTGAGAAGAAATATATAGTGAAAAATAAGTCGTCGTCCCACAGACCCCGGTCCAGGGCTCGGCCGCCCACGAGCCACTTCTAAGGAGAGAAGCCACATCACACAGCCTGACTGCCATGATAGTTCCCAGATGCCGTCTGCAAAAACGTGGACAGAGAGCACACCGTGTTAGAAACACACACATCAAAACAGATCATATCATTACACAAAGACTGGGGAAGGGACTGGATTTTAGGTTTTAGTGAATTCATGCAGATTATGAAAGAGGTTGACGAGCGAACATCAGAACAGAACATTCATAAATCAGTCTTTATTTTCAGTGAAAATCTGACATTTTAGCCAACATTACAGTTTATACCATTTATCTTAAAAATATAACCTTGGGTACGAGCTAGATAACGAGCACCCACTGTTAGCACGTGGAAGCTTAAAGCCTGGAGTCCACTTTTACAACTACAGTTGGACATTGTTAGGAAAGTAAAGTAGACGATACTAAAACTAAGAAGTGGTAGAGATGATTAGCCACCGGAGCGGGTCATGTCCGGCAAAGGATCTCGACACGGAGCATCGGAAAGTACAGATAAAAGCTGGACTTAGTAGAAATTACATGTTTATATGTTCAATAAAGAAAATAGTTCATTAGCAGGCTAAACAAGAAACACTGTCTTCCTCTTACAAACAAAAATGGAACTTACTGTTCCTTTAAAAAAAAAAAAAAAATTTAACACTACACAGATAAACGTTCCTAAAGTACATTTAAAATACACATTTAATTCCTCAATTTAAGGTGCAGTTCATTATCCACATCATAATCAAGTAAAATGGTAAAAAAGTGGCGTAACAGGTAGAGCATCGACGTGTGAGGCATTATTGTGCGGTTGGTTATCCCGAGTTTGATTCCCAGAGTCATGGACCTTTTCCCAATCCCACCCTTCACTTGCTGTCCCATCTACCCAAAGCTACATAACTCCATGCTCAATTTTATTAAAATACTCGTTTCTTAAGCTTCCCTCATGAAAGCACAAAGCTTTATTCCTAACCTCACATGAGAGATAAAGTATATTGTTAACAGATCAACACCATCAGCTTCATGAAATAAAGAACCTTAAGTGCGCAATGGACACATGTTTTTCTCACTTCTAGAGAACCTGTAAGAGCTTTCTCTGCTTTATTTAAGAGTTTATACTCAAACGCTTTAGCGCAACATCAGAAAAAAAAAAAAAACAAAGCAAAGCAATTTCCTGATTTTCCTCACGAAAGTGGAGCTAAACTGCATGCTACATCGTAGTGCAGATTTAATAGGTTCTACGTTTCTGCCTGCACTTGTATGAGCTAATAAACCCACTGGTAGAATTCTGCATTTTTTTTTTGTTCTCGCTTGTGGAACATTGGCATGGTGACCCACCACCATTTAGCCAAACCAATTTCCTGTGAGTTTTCCTGTCATCAACTCAAACCATCAGATGGGAAATGCCTAACAGATACACACCTGATACACACCTGGGGCTTAGGAAAAAAACCCCACGACCCATCAGCTAGCATGGTATCAGTGCTTCCGAATTAATCCTTACTATTACCCTGACAATCTATCACAAACACAAATCTACTAAAGCAATGGTGGAATTTCACTTCCTGTACCTGGTCAATTCCGAGTCTAAACATGCTCTCGGAATACTAACACACTAACACCCTTTGACCCACTATTTCGGTCTCAAGTGTGACTTCTCACAGCCACACACCGGAATATAAAGCAACAGCAGTACGTATATTGTTTATTTTTTTTAGAAAGCAGACAAGGTGATCAAACAGGTCCTCAGATTCGACTGCGTTCTAGACTTTTGATTGACGTTGATGCAGATTCGTTTAATAAAAAGATCTAGCGCATGCCGGCCTTTTTAATTCAACCACGTCCGACGGATACAAAAAGGGCGAATCGATCTGATCCGGCAGCATTCGATTTGGCTCTGCAGAGACCGCATCTTTAGCCCGAAAAAGCTTGATGCAGCCTGAGGAAATGAAAGGCTGACTGAGAGCCAGAGAAAACCGCTAGGCATGGCGAAAACTGAAAGAGAGCAACGAGGAAGACTGCTGCATTGTTTATTTAGCTTCTGCGCTTTGCTCTCTCTGTAATTTCACCTTTTTATTCAACAGGGAGGAACACATTGGCCCACTTCTTGGCTTTACATGCAGCCCCACTGAAAAGAGGAGACGGAAGCGGATTTCAGGAGGGACTCGTCCAAAAGTTCTTGCAGTAATTTTGGTTGGTAAAACATAAGTTATTAGTCTCCCACATGTCTACATCAAACGGGAAAAGGAAGCTTCAGAGACGCACAAGACATGTTTTGGGTGAGGCGTTACAATGATTGAGTGTTTGTTTCATCTTTCTGATTCTTCTGCAGTGTAAATATGTGTTTACATTTTAACCAGGATTGGCGTTTCTATGCTTTTTCTTTACGGTTGGAATCTCTGTACGACAATAAGATCATTTGGTATCAGATTTTCTTTTAACAAAAGTTCGGGATGAAGAAGCTCGGAATGAAACAACGAAAGTCAGATTATTGTAATTATGAACACCACAAATAACGGCGTATGGACACACTGTACCTCGGCTCAAGCACCTGCAACAGTGTGTGAAACCCAGTGTTATCCACAACGGGGAACGGGCACAAATCCTTGGCAATAAAACCGCCACCGACAGAAATTCGAGTTGCCTTTTTTTTTTTTTTGGTAGAAGCTTTGCAAAGTGTTGCCACACAGTTGATTTTAAATTTAAATGCCCATTTTTGTTTTAAATTAAGCAAATTTGCCAGCATACGTACGTACGTACGTGAGTCAGTCAGTGCTTATGGAACATTATTAGACGTGGTAATTGCGTGTCAGCACTCATTCCGTTTGTGTGGGTAAATGCATTTTCCCCTCTGGGCTTGCCGTAGTTTGGTAGACTGAGCCAGGGGTCTGAATCAACCAATCAGGTAAAAGACACCGATGTACAGAAGTAATGGCAAAAAATGCCATCTGTTAATGATGGTATGATTAATTTTATTTATTTGTCTCAGCATGTTATTTATTTTTTTGTTATTAGCCCCTGACCTGAGCCTCTAACCGAAGAATCCAACTGGTAATGCGGTAAACAATAGAAAAAGAAAACAAAAAAGAAAATGGAAGTAACCGATCTAAAAAGCGCTCACAAGCTTGGTTAATTGTAAGGCTGGGGAAATAACTGATATTTTGTTTTTCTGTGTTAGAAAAATTTCCCCAGACGACTCGAATAGACGACTCTATTCGGAAAGAATTCATTATTTTAAAATGATCATGGTAAGTTTGTAAAGGAGTGTGTCTACCTAAAATACAATACACAAACTATAAGCATGAATAAATACGATAGAACAAAGACAGTGTGTTACGAGCTTTAGCATTCTGGTGCACTCGACTAGCATAAAAATACCATTACATTCAGTATTGACGACTAGAAAGAACGGGACACCGCGTGAAACACTGAGTAAAACCCGTCATGTAGCACAAAAACTATAAACATCTGCTGCCCAAGCTAGGCAGCCGGAGCAATGCAATAATGCTGCTCCTGGGTGAGGACTACACCACTTCTCACTTTGTTATCCAGAAGCAGAGATGGACATTTATATAAGACAATCCAGCTACCCAATAAGGTAGCGTTCTTTGCCACATGTGCAACTAACAGGCTGCGCCCCAGACTTTTCCGACAACACAGACATGCTACTTTCTGGTCACATGTGGTAACAGTGGTTAAGGCGTTGGACTGCTAACTGGAAGAACTGTATTAGGTATTTTCTGTATGCTGTTTAAAATAAATCCACAAAAAAAAGCACTTTTGACTTGTGTGAAAAAAGGGTTAATGCGAATAAAAGTGAAAATATTTGTTAAATAAAATAGCAAATAATATTCCCAGTCCCAGGTTGCTAATACCACCATCAGCAGCTTGAAGAACTTGAAACATAACTAATATATAAACTAATATAGTTATATATATATAATATATATTAAAGAATTGATATATATCGTTATGTTAGGAATGTAAGATATATATATATATACTATATTTTATATATATATATATATATATCTTCTATCTATCTATCTATCTATCTATCTATCTCTAATATTATCTCTATATATATATCTATATCTATATATATATATATATATCTATCTATATAGATCTATATATATAGATATATATATATATATATATATAATAATAGATATATTATATACATATATAACCTATATAATATATTAAATATAATGACGGTAAATAAGAAAAATTGCAACAGAGATTAGCGTCCATTTCTTTCATGTCTGGTCCTGTGAACACTGTGTACACCTTTAGACCAGACTTGGAGCCGAGGTTAAACTCGCTCCGTTTTGATGCAGTATAACAGCACATTGTGCTCTTGGGTCAGAGTGACTCAAAGCAGGTCAAAATAATGAAAAGGAAAGACGGAGACTGAAATGTTCTGGCCTAGTTAAGACAGGCTTTAGGATGAACGCTAAACTGTTGGATAACACGACCCTCAGGGGAACACCACGTGGATAATTATTCTCCAAAACCTCAAAAAGCAAAAAACAAGCAGAACTTCGCTCATCGCTAAACATTGCTCACCAAAAAAAAAAACAAGGTCATACACACCGAGAGACGAGTTCAGAGAGACCTTCTGATTAACTGCAACACAAATCAGTGTGGAATTCAGGCGAGTGTTTACAGTAACAAAGTTTTCACTAGATTAAAAACTAAAAAGTGGTGTGTAATAACAGCGTGGAAAAGATGAATGCAGACTAAAGCCTTCTATTATGTGACGCAAGCTCAAAGCAACACACGAGAAATACCGACGTTGGAACGTTCACAGAACCCGTTTAAATACACACTGCCAGTCTAATTGGTGGACTGTTTACATTCTCTAATCCAATCTGGTGTTCACATGTGCAGACACTTAATGGGAATCATTTTACGACGTGTGCCACACCAGGAATTTCATCAGTCTCTGTGTTGCTGTTAAGTTTGCACTGCTGCTAGAACCTTATAGGAAGAGAGTAATATTTTCACATTTGTTAATTTTTGCTTTCTGTAAAGCTGCTTTGATTACGATGTCTATTGTTAAACATGCTACTGAAGTCAACAGTAACAAAACCTTCTCATGACATGCTGGTTGTTCATTACATCACAATGACATCAAGACCAGGCATGTTCAGAAGGAGGTAGACTTGAGTGTAATAAACAGCAAAAGTCCAGTCACCACTGGAGGACAGGTTTTAACCCAAGCTTGACCATTAGAGCAGAAAGACCCGACCAAGAGGACGCATGACTGATGGGTAAAGCAACCAATGTGCCGAGTCATGTTCATACTGTGAACCTTACATACTTTCAGGAATCCAGCATTTAATTTAATGCTTATGGCCACTGATCTAAACAACAGTTTACTACAATCTTTGGGTTGTGTTCAGGTGGACCGTTAATACCACACACACGTCTACCAGAAATCCTGTACACCTCAATCAGAGATTAGATTATCCTGTACAGGATGTTCAGCAAGCGGTCCGTGGGTATGAAGTCAGAGGCTGAGACTAGGGCGGAATAGGGGTGGGTGGTATGATCATAAATCTGTTACACAGTGTGAGTATTGTTATTTCACACTAATGATATTTCTCAATACTCCTTTTAAATAGGTAGAAACATCAAAAAAGGGCTTTATACAGGTGGCCCCATAAGGTTACATACATAGAAAAAAAACATTTTTTATTTCTATAATATTTCTGCTGAAGAACACGTATAAGCACAGCTGGAGTTATGCTTGTACTGACGATGGTGCTACGATTCCATGAGATGATTGTATTTTTCTCCTCATAGACCACGGCCTTCAAATGCTCCCAAAGATACAAATAAAGTGCGGTGAGACCTGCAGATCTGGGAAATGGTTTTCATAAAAAAAAAGTTTCTTTCCCCATGTATGGAAACTTATAGGACACCCGGTATAATAAATGTAAAATAACTTCATTACTTCTTTACCTTTTATTTGGGTCTTGGCTCAACCTTACCCATTACAACAAATTCCACTGTAGGCCACAATTCACAGTTGTGGGGACAAACCTTACTTTCCTTAATTAACTTCTTTCCACAGGTATAAAATAAATATCTTAAATCTTAATCTTAAAAAAGGCAGCTGTTTTCTTAAACTCCCAGTATTTCCCCATCAGTCTCACATGCAGTGTTTTTAGGGGCTTGACACAAAACACCAATTAAAAACATTTTCAAAACATGTAAAATAATTAAAAAAAAACCTACAAACACCACAAAATTGTTTCTAACTTCTAATCCTAATCCAGATGTGTCCCAATTCTCCCTCTGCACCTGTGCGATGTCTGAGGAACTGGTCCAGCACGTCACTGATTAAATACCCTGTAAAATAGTCAAAGTAATCAATTTTAGATTACAGCTAACAATTACCCAACTATAATTGAGAGACAATGCAAAAGTATTAAAAATACCAGACAGACAAATATATATTTTAGTATAGCTCCTGGACATCAAGCTAGCAATTTTGAAGAGCCCTGGCCTACAATGCATGCGAGTTAGCCACGCCCACTTAACGTTGTGGTGTACAAGAAAGAAAACTAACAATTAACACCGATAACGTTATAAAATGTCAGAGCCCGGCATTCAGCTGGACTAACTTAACTCAATGCTAAAATAGGCAAAATAGAAACTGACTTCCTCCATTTTTTCCTAAACTTAACAGCAAAGTGAGCGCACACGACAGATGCAAGCACACTCAAGCAAACTATACTACCCATAATGCATTTTAACCGGGACCACAATCACTGCTTACAGTGGTCTTAAAGCAATAACTTGTTTACCTTCTCCCACATTACTCAGCATGCCGCACTGCACGGCTGCATCCAGTCAGCTATAGTCTGTTCTTTTCTGAATGATTTAACTTAATTAAATAAGAAAAAGTCCAATATACAAGAAAAAAAAATAAGACGGGTGGGGTGGTGCCACGGTTGGCAACTAAAGTGATGATGCTGCAGTTTAACACCGGTGATAGTGAACAGAATATACATGAACATGATGCCTATAACTCCTAGTTCACACTACAGGATTTTAAGACTGATTAAATCTCAATTTGCAAGTAAACGAGCTCGGCGACAGGTTGGGCTGTGAGGGGCAAAAACGGCGGGTAATTGGCGCTCGCAATCTTTTCGCGAACTACTCAATGGCGCATCAGAGAGGATCTGGCATGCCAAATATCTGGACCTCAACATCGTATGGTGTCGGGTGTCGCGAGAAGCTACAGCCCATGAGAAAGCAAGTCATGAGCGGTGGTAATCAGAATAAAAAAAACTGCATCGGTAACATGGTGTCATGTGTAGAGAGCAAAAAATTGAACAGTCAAATAAACGACTCTTAATTTAAAACGGGATGTACCATAAGCCAAGAAAGACGATGGCAGCTGGAATAACCCAGTAATCGGGTCGAAAGAGGTGCTGATAACTTTTTGTTGCCATTTTTGTTAGACTGTTTAGTGTGATCATGTTGTGAATTAATTCTGTAGTGTCGCGTAGTGACATTTTTTTACTCTGGACTTTCCCCAGCAGAGTAATCCCGACTTTAGGCACTGAGAGTGCAACTGTTCAGGTGTAGGAGCTGTAGAATGAGGAACCACTCCGGCGAGTTCAGAGTTAAAACCTGCCTGATCCAAACCGAAAGCTTGAAAGCGGTCACACTTCCTGCCATCGGTGCGGGTGTTACAGCAAGCTGCGAGGCAAAAATAATCCAGCAAGGAGCGCCCAATGATCCCACACCCACGTACGCAACACGCGGGTTAACGGCTTCTGCGAGCTGACGCTCTGTGCACAGCGCCGGCTGTCAGGACGCATCAACATTCAGAGAGCTGCTTTAACTGTGTAAGGATTTAAGGGAGCTTCCGCAATAAGATCTTTTACTTAAACTTAATTTTAAAATAACAGGCAAAAACGAGAACTATTCCATGTGACCAGTGAACTGTACTAAACATAGAAAGGCAACAGAGCTCTACAATGCGACAATTTCAGTCACATCAGTAACTGAAGTATACCGAGTGCGACAATGGACCAAATTCCAGTGCGACTGATCTGATCAACACACTTGCGTTTGCGCTCGAGGAGTTTTAATGGTTTCTACATGCATGTTGTTTATACTCGATACCAGTGTTTTTTTATGTGATGTTAGTTTTTAGTATACTTAAGTATGATTTAGTTTTAGTAAAATACTCGCTGCCATCATCAGATTAATAGCAGAGGCAGGTCCAGATCAGTGTCCAGCTCCAGAATGTTCAAAATAAAAAGTGACCATAAGCATCAGCGGAAACGAATATCAAGCCAACTGCCCAATTTGTCAGTGAATGTTTTGTGGCACACAGGGGGTCTGACAGATGTGACTACATGCACCGGGAGAGTTTACAGAAATCAGAGCACCGTCAACTCATAACTCGAGCATCTCCCGAGGCCTTTACTCATTACAGTTTACATGCTGCCTATTTAAGGAATAATGTTAAAACGATGGGTTACATAGAGTTTTATTATATATGGATGTACAGTCAGGCTCAAGCATTAGTTAGATAATAGATGAGACATTACTTATTTGACCAAATAGAATACCGATATAAAGAAAAATAGCTATATGTTATGCTAACATTATTAATGAATGCTGCACACCTTTTCTCTATTTTCTTAGCTTATGTATGCATGTTGCCTTTGCAGGGCAATAAACGAGTTCAGTTTTTTAACTGCAACGGTCACGTCGGAGTCCTTCACTTTATTTCATTGTGACAAATTCATGTCACACCGTTCAGCACTACCTACATGCCACTTGGGTTCTTCTGTGCACATGAATTTTATTACTGATATTTAAATCGGCAGCTTATTCGAGTGTTTTACGTACATTTTAATAAGAAATAAAACAGCGCTTATAAATATACATGAATTCGTAATACATAAGACGACAAAGTTGTAAATCCCATTAAAGAGTGAAACGTTACCTGGATACGGGAGGGGGAAACGATTGTTATTGATCAGAAGGTGCGTCTGAATTTGACACTGCGCTTATTTATTTTTAAAATAAGGATCACGAGTGCGCCTAAAAATAAAAAGCGTAGAACCCTGTATAACTTAGAATTTCCAATTAGATGTTAAATAAAGAAATGGAAAGCGAAAAGTAGAAAAAAGCGGGTAAATTAGAAAAAGGAAGTGAAAAGAATAGGAAATAAATAGGAAGGAAAATGGGAATCATGAAGGAAAGGAAAGAATTAAGAGGAATTAGGAATAAAGCAGAAAAAGAAAAGCTACATATAAATATTTGTGCATCGCTAAACGGCGCTCAAAGAATTCTAGCAAACACTCAAGGTTCTTCTGTTTGACTGGTGTTTAATACATTAACAGCAAGAGAAAAAAGAAATGGAAAGCAGCCCCATTAATACACACTATACCAGTCCTCGGAGTGAGGGCATGTTTTTATTTCAATCATGTAGCAGACATGCTTGATTATTAGCTTCTAGAAATACTGTATTTTTCATTCTGATGATCCATTAAAATTTGGCAGATCTTTAAACACATCTGAGACAGCACGACTGACTGAACACACGCGTGCGCACACACCAGCTAAACCAGCAGCCCACAGAAACAGCCATTACGTAGCTGGAGAAAATTGTCTTGTGATACATTCACCCTAAACAAAACCATGTAGATTTTTAAAAACCCTCCATAAAGTGAGACTTTTGTCTTAGAGATGATGGGGGACCTGCAGTAAGTTCCATCGCAGCTCTGCTCAATTGTAATAAAAAGAACAACTTACTCATACGCTTGCTTTCCAGAAGGGGTTTGATGCTTTTAAATGCTCAGCCGTAATTATACACCAGGACAAGTCCTACACCTTTGCGTCACGCCAACATGACTCAATTAAACAAAGAGCTAATAATCGGCTGTGCGATCTGAGAAATCATGCATTTCTTCCTGGATGAGCTGTAGACAATCGCATCTGTAGAGTAAATGTGTGAAGCGAGCGACTGTTCAGCCAATCCTGGACCATTTTTAAACTTTTGACAGTCTACGCTTTCTCGGCTTTCCCCGGTTTTGGTTCAGTCTAATCCACTTTCTGATTAATGATGCATCACAACAGCTTAAACATAAATAAGGGAAAAAATAGAAGTCACTAGAGCTTTTAGTCGTGACTCAGGAAGGGAGATTTATTTGAGAGGGGGAGCATGAGAAAGAGAGGGAGAGAGAGATAGAGGAAAGAAGAAAGAATAAGGAAAGAACAAAGGAAGAGGGAGGTGAAAAGTGGAAAGGACTAAATGAAAAGCAGAAGGGCTGTGGTTGTGACTAGTGGTTGGAAGAACTTGGGTTCCAATTCCAAGCACCACCAAGCTGGCCCCTGAGCAAGGCCCCCAATCCTCAAATTTGCAGTTGGATAACTATAATTAAGGTCACTCTTAAGGGTATCTGCCGAATGCCTGTGCAAAAAAGGGTAGGAAATATATTCTATTAAATCTAGAGAACATACGATGGTTCCAATAGAATAAACACACTGAGCACTGAACCACATGACTAAACACTCAATAAAGCAAAGAGACAGCAATGAACCCTGAGAGAGAAACCATCACCCAGAGAAGAGTACTACTGGAGAAATGTCACGAGGTTATACTTGGAACGAAAAAACTATAGCAGCTATTTAAAATAAAGTGGACTGTGATCATTTACCTCAATTGGAGTTAATCAATTATTGGTCTGGCCAATTATCACCACACATTAGGTATTTTATAGTAATGCGCTACTAAATACCCCCCAGTGAGGTGTCTGCAATTTAGGACCGAAGAATCGACCTCAAAGGACAGCAATGCAAAGCAGCTCTGAATCCTGCACCACAACCTGGTTCTGTTGGATTGGAACTAATAACCATTTCCCATTCTATAACCTCAAAATACCTCAAGGACCCGCTTACATTTATTTTCCATTATTTGATGCTCATAGTTTACTTCTATAAGTATTAATGTTTAGAGAATGCTGCTCTGTACTTCCTGCACTTTTTTTAATTAGGGGTTAAAGTACATGGTGTTGAACCCCTATTTCGATTGTAGGGCTTTATTATTACTTTTCTTTCCTAAAACTGAAAAACTAATTTCAGACTTTCCATCCATTTTATCAGACTCAAAACAAAACTGACATGCTGTATGAAGCCAAGTTTTTCCTAAAATTGAGCTGTCCAAAACCTACTTTTGCGAGCTTGTCTTAGATTCACCCTTGGATCAGAATCAAACCAAGTCTTGAAAAGAATTAGATATCGTCACCAAACTCAGTACCCATGTGTAGGAGCCAAATCTTTGGTCAAATTAAAAAAAAAGACTTGGAGTTTATAATCGGCACAAGTGTCTATGAGGACATCCTCTCTATTGGCCAAACACTTTGAGCAACAGTTAGGTTGACTGGAACAAGATTGAGTTTTATGGCTCTGTATTCACGTGGTAATGTTTTACACATGACAACCTTTACCAGCGTCATCCTGACGTTACAAAACCATCTCTCAAATCACCCAGGACATCGTGTGGAACTGCACCACGAGTGTCAAAGAGGTCACTAAGTCACATTAATGTAACAGCCGTATTAGTGAGTCACAATCATGACGTATCAAAGCATTCAAGACGTTGCATAACGAGCACAACACTAAGGTCTGACTTCTGCCCTAGGACACGCCACTCATTTTCCTCAGGAAATGTCCATGTCTAGTTGTATTTAGAATCATGCATCCCATGATGCTAAAGAAACATGCACAATTTTATGGAGACTAGACAGTAACTGAAACTGTAGCAGTTATAAAGGTTAAACACACTGTGTGTGTGTGTGCTACATTCACTACAACTACAAATATAATCACTGGCTGTGAGTGCACCATATCAAAGTTCTCATGAAAAGATTTGTCCTCTGGAATGTTTTTGCTTGAACCCTAGTAATCACAGCTACATTAATAATGTTTGTTATAAAAAGTTCTTGTTATAAAAGTTTTTAAAGAACATTCTGTCACAGCCCTCATTATTGTTAATTTTAACACCAGACATTAGAGCTGTCACGATTATCAATTTGGTTGATGATTTAGTGACAATTAACGATTATGATTAATTATTGCCCGTTTTGGGCTTTAAAAGTTAATTGTTTGTGGGGGGGGCAACTCAAAGCATTTTATAATCTCTTGAAATACTACTGTAAATATTATAGATAAATAGTATTCGAGGAAATCCATATTTTGTGTCCTTTCAGTGCTCTTTCTGTTTAGCCATATAACAATTTATTTTCTATGCAGTTGCATTATGGGTCGTTACCATAATTTAAGCTGGTGATGGAGCGTTATTAAATCACGCTTGGAGCATCAGAAACCCCCACCGCCCTGACTTTCAAATCAATCCACTCTGGTTGAAAGTAGGGTGCTGCAGGTACTACAGCTTCCCCTTGTGGCTAATAAGTGTGCAACAACTGCGGTCGGAATTAATCTCTGTTAGGTCAAATAATTATGCAATTAATAATTGTGACAGCCTCACCAGACATACACGTGTGTATACAGAAACGTATATTCTTTATAGACCGGTTCATGTATATATGCATGTTTAGGTTCATTTTTTATACATACATGGTTCAAAGTATCAGCCCTTAAAAACCTACTTCAACCCCTAGTCTGGATAATGAAAAATTTCAGATACTGTTGACTTCAGATTTATATCAGATGTTCATGTGGGCCCCATGGAGCAGATAGATCTCAAGTGTAAAGTTCAAGACCTCGAAGCAATAAAGGTTAAAAGGAACCAATATAAAACATTTAGCCATCAGGAGCAAAACAAGTGTTACAAATGTTAACAATTAAAACACTGCACAACTCTAAGCCATCAGCTACCAGGGCCGGCTCTAGGCATGGGCATCTAGCTCACCCAAACGTCTTTTTTTGCCCACCTAATCAAAATATGGTAAAGACAGCGGTTTACAAATACATTTTCTTAGGTACAATTAGTGATTTACTCAATTTCAAAAGCTACACTTGGAAGATAACGGGAGCGTGTGAACGAAGTGGAGTGGTGTGATTCCACTCTGTGGGTGTGCTCTTTGCTCAGTCACACACGACCCAAGCAACGTTACGCTCATCATCGAAATCGAATCACAGTCAGCTAATCGCAAAAGGCTGCGATATGAATACGAAGTACCAGCACAAATGCACGACTGCCCGCTGACAGTGACGGGTCATACCAGCCCATCGAGCGCTACAGCTTGTTGTGGCCATCATGTTGGTCAAATGCATGTAACGGCCACCATTCAGAAACGACAAGGAAAGCACGGTAGAGTGGGATTTGCTCAATTGAATTTGGTTTCGCAGCGACAAATGAGTGTTTCTCTAAAACGTCGTCTGCCTGTACCGCGAGTGACAGACTAGTGGCAAGCAACAAATTACAATGTCAATTGTTTTTACGGCATATAAAAAGACCAGGAGTCTTTACGTTACAAAAATCACTAGGAGTTAATTGGCGCCATAACCCACTACCTCGCTAAAGACATGCAGTAACAAAAGAGGACTTTAAAAGCCTAATACAAGCGCTGGAATTCCCTCTTGTGCATATTTCAGCCGCGTTGCAATCCCACAGCCGCACACTGAATATAGGAATAAGGTCGAGTCGGAACATTAGGCAATAACAGACCTGTGATTAAATCGAACCGGATCTTAGTTTCACTACATTAGTGTTGGACTACTGATAGATTATTAATTTCAAAAAGAGCTTGTCTACAAAAGATAAGATCTTTTTTTCGTTGTTATTAGAAGTTATTTGCACTAAATTACCATTGGAATAATTTCTCTTTTTTTTATCAAATGCGATTAGGCAGCACTGACTGCATAATAGCAGCAAGAAGTTAACTATTTGGCAGAAAGGCACACTGCATCTGCTGGACTACAAGGAATATAAAAATTACAATCAGATATTTTCCCTAAATGGCACAGCCAAACAACTCCAGCTCGGATCACTCAAACTTTCTCTAGTAAACCTAACCGAGTAATTTTCTTCTAGTGTATAATAAATTCCTTAAATAAGTGTTTTAAAGCTCACTAGCTTCTGAGTAGCTTCTAAGTAGCTTGCCCAAAACAGCTGAAGTTTGTTTCATGGTGACAATGTTAAAAATCACATTTTATTAATTTAAACATTAAATTAAAATTATTTCTATATAATGTGCCTTGGCTTTATGATGTAACTACCTCACCGTTTATTACAGTATTTGCGTGGCACATTTTTTTCTAGCTAAAATAGGTAATGCCCTAAATTTGGAAAAGCACCCAAGTCAGGCACACCGATCTTTCTCCTAGAATTTCGCGTGAAATGATGAGATAAATATGACTGTGTGAGATTTTAATAAGCATGTGCAGTGCTTAGGCTGTGCACTTATTTAAAAAATCACACAATCATGATCACAGTCAAAGTTACTGACTGACAGATTACAGCTTTGTTCCCTCGTTATGTATCTGTCTGCGGATTATCCTTAAAGACATTAATGGCTAACGTTTGTATTCAGAGTAATGGTGGGTGAGAACTAATGTGTTTTTGTAATGTTAAGTTTTAATAAAGAAATTAGGTATAAGTATTTTGTGTTGGTTCCAAGTGGAACAGTGAGATTACAGGGTGAAGAGGTGAAGGTACAGAAAGTACTTGGGGTCGACAGTCCAGAGCAATAGAGAGTGTGTAAAAGAGGTAAAGAAGCGAGTACAGGCAGGTTGGAATGGGTGGAGAAACGTGATGTGTGACAGGAGAATATCAGCTAGAAACAAGGGGAAGGGGATAGCTATGACGTATGGATTAGAGACAGTGACAGTGTTGAGACCAGCTATGACGTATGGATTAGAGACAGTGGTGAGAGAGCTATGATGCATGATTAGAGACAGTGGTGAGACAGCTATGATGTATGGTTTTAGAGACGGTGGTGATGAGAGCAGCTATGACGTATGGTTTAGAGACGGTGGTGAGACCAGCTATGACGTATGGTTTAGAGACGGTGGTGAGACCAGCTATGACGTATGGATTAGAGACGGTGGTGAGACCAGCTATGACGTATGGTTTAGAGACGGTGGTGAGACCAGCTATGACGTATGGTTTAGAGACGGTGGTGAGACCAGCTATGACGTATGGTTTAGAGACGGTGGTGAGACCAGCTATGACGTATGGTTTAGAGATAGTGGTGAGACCAGCTATGATGGTATATGGTTTAGAGACAGTGGGTGAGAGACCAGCTATGATGTATGGTTTAGAGACAGTGGTGAGACCAGCTATGATGTATGGTTTAGAGACAGTGGTGAGACCAGCTATGACGTATGGTTTAGAGACAGTGGTGAGACCAGCTATGATGTATGGATTAGAAAAAAAGGAAAGGCTTTTACAGAAGCTGAGTGAATTGGAAACTAACTAGGGAAGTTTATTTGTTGTTGTGGTCAGTGACAGTCCTCTGTCACACAGTGGCACTAAGGAAGAAACAGGTGGCAGAGCTGGAAGTAGCAAAGCTGAAGATGTTAAGGTTTTCTTTGGGAGTGACGAGGTTGGACAAGATTAGGAACGAGTTCATCGGGGGGACGGCACATGTTAGATATTTTGGGGAAGAAAGTCAGGGAAGCCAGATTGAGGTGGTTTGGACATGTACAGAGGAGAGATAGTGAATATATTGGTAGGAGGATGTTAGAAATGAAGCTACCAGGCAGAAAGGAAAGAGGAAAACCAAAAAGGAGGTATATGGATGCGATAAACGAGGACGTTAGTGGGTGTGAGTGAAGAGGATGTAGAGAATAGGGGTAAGTAGAGACAGATGATTCGCTGTGGCGAACCCCTTAAACACAAACAGCCAAAAGGAGGAGTAATAGTATTTTCTCAAGTGGTATCGACTTTATCATACATTGTGTACTTTAAGTGGTATCGGTACTGACTGGATTTTTAGTATGGCATCCCTACTGTACGTACCAAAAATGTTAAAAAAAAGCCAAAAAAAACAAACAAACAAAAAAAAAAAAAACCAGTTGCTGGCACAGTATGATTAAAAACCCAGCTGTATCCACAGATTCTTTTTTTGCAAAGGAGCCAGTAAATCTGTAGTTTTTCCAAAGATATTAATCTACAACTTATTTACTATAAAGAAAAACTCAATTTTCTATATTCCATATATTAAAAAATTCCTCCAGTGTGATATTTGCCAATCAATGGGTTTACAAATAAAATGAATGACAAAAGCTTCTATTTCAATTTCCCTATCAAGGATGACTAACATTTACCCAACTTAAGGGTTAAGGGCCCTTCTCAGGGGCCCTTCTCGGGGGCCCAGCAGTGTCAACCTTGGTGGTAGTGGGAATTGGACCCACTGTGCTAAAACTTCAGCTTATAAAATGCAAATTAGTCTTACGCCACTGTTAATCATTAACTCTGATGGCCTGAAAACTGCTTGGATGCTGTGATGTTTGGTCTGATGAGTAAATATATACTTAAAACAGTGTTACGGCAACACCGGAAAGGAGCCAGAAACAGGCAACAGTGAAAGCTGGGTAGTGTTCTCTCCACCATTCTCATCATTTCACCCAGCTCGGCTACAAATATCATCCTAGTACTTTAACCAGGATAATAAGAAAGGATTTAAAACTGCACAAAATCATTTCACTGAAGCTCATCACCACTTCCAAGATACAGCTAGTCACCTTTAGGCTAGCTTTTAAACTAAATTCTAAACAGAAATCGAGACATAAGACCAGCCACAGCTCATGTTTCTGCAAAGGTGTAGCTTTGTTTTAAAGCCTGCGTTATTAAACTAACAGCACCAGGGGCAAAGTGACGCCCGCTATTGTAAAATATTTGGTCACTAGATCCTAAAACAAACTATAAAAAGTGTGTTTGGGGGAGTTGGGGTTCCACAAAACCAAGCTGGTGAGAGAGAAAAGCAATTTTTTTTAACACCAAAAAAGAAAAAAAACAAGCACACATTTGATGAACTGCTGCCGTTTAATCAACTCCCAACTCTGAAAAGCTCCAGGAAGATGCTGCTCTCATTAAGTTACAACACTACTACAAACTGCATAATCCTTTCACACAAAGAAGCCAGGAAACCCTAGATCAGATAGATTCCATATATTTTAAGCTTGGACATTAAAAGCATCCGGGATTTTAGGTTGGCACCTCTGACATGCAGAGACGATCGTGTCTTTGACCTGATTGGTCAGAAGGTGCTGAATAGCAATAATGAAACCTGATTGTAATTGGATTTTAAGTATTTTAAGCATTTCAGACTGGTAAGGATGTACAATTGTGGTAGAATAGGAGTACCGAATTAAGTAACACTTTGCTTAAAGCCATTATCTGAAATGTGTGATGTAACGGAACGCAAAGCAGAGAGCAACTGCGGGAAACCTGTACTGGAAACGTGTTACAGAGCACTTACAAACCAGACTTTATCCATGAAAAAAAAAAAATATCCAGGCGCAACAATCATGTTAACTGATTTTTTTTAATAAAAGCAACACTTATAAAATGCGGCACAGAACCTAGCAGAATGGACCAGGTTAATAGAACCATTAAAACCAATGTGCAATTACGCAACACTGCTCTAAATGCAGTAATAATGTAATACAAGCATGGACCATCATTAATGAACACATTACATTTCTGTTATTTAGCAGACACTTATCCTGTTGGGAAAAATTAGTTCTAATTTAAAAGAGCAACACGCGTCATGAAATTATGGTTTTAAAGGGGGAATTTGGTTAATTAACGAGATAAAGATGGTGATAAGTCATGATGTAATATTTAGCAAACGTCCTTTTCCAGAGCGACTTGCATTTACCTTTTATACAACTGAGCAATTGGGGGTTTAGGGGGCTTTGCTCAGGGGCCCAACGGTGGTGGCTTGGTGTTGCTGGGAATCGAACCTCGGGTTTCCAGGTATCAGGCTAACACCCTAACCACCGAGCCACCACTTTACATTGAAGAGAAGTGCACTTTCATTGCCTCTCTTTATTCCAACTGCTCAGTTAAAGGTCTTGCTCAGGAAGGTAGCTTAACCACTCGACCAAAGATCATCCACTTTCTCTTTTTAATGCCATGTTCTTGAGTTAAAAAAAACTTTAAAATTAAGACAATCTTGATAATTAATGATAACACACTGTCTTGAAGCCCCACATCACCGGACCAATCACAGCCAAGCTGAGGGGACGATACCGCGAATGCTTAACTAGTTAATCACGTGATGAAAAAAGCACCGGAATAAGTTTAAAAAAAAAAACCCTAACAATATAACTCAGTCTTTCCTAATTTTAGAGCTAGATAACTAGCAGTTTACCAACTTATTTACCATTAACCACTACCGATATTCAGGAATTTAAAATGATTAGTATTGACGTCACGCCCGCTGATACGTACGACAAAACCGGAAACGCCTTCAAGGATTTAAAATCCCGCTGATTGGTTGGATTTTACGTTCCGCTAAACAAAATGATAAGTTGCTTTCTATGTCAATCAAATACTTGCTGTCCAATAAGCCTTAAAATAAGGTGACATGACCCCCAAAAAAATATATACAAACATTAATGAAAATGGTTTTAATTCACTTACCAAATAAGCACTGCATAAAAAGTACACAAAGCTAACGGCCTACACAATTTTAAAACAAAACAGCTGCTTTTCAAAATGGCGTCCGCCTCTAACACGGCCAAAAAAAAATTTTAACGACAATCCTAAAATTAAAGAGTCTTGGATACCAAGTGAACTAGGCGGAGTATTAAACGCATCAAGCCTGTAGTGCACATAGGGAAATGTGAGGGGTTTGGAACAAAGCCCACCTATAAACCTCTAGTTAAAACACCTTAATGAACGCACGTGGGTGTTTCCGGCTTTATTCTATTTAAGATATTTGCAATAAACAAACGAAAACGTACTTCACGCTAAAATAACAGCATTTTTTAAAATATATGAAATAAAATGTAAAACTTTATTTGGCGTTTAAGTGACACGCAACAAGCTAAAACGACATACAAACCAAAAAAAAAGGCGCGGAGACACCATTTTACCCACCACCGCGTCAATTTAAGAGCTTTTCTACCAACAAATATACTTTTCCAAACAACTTACCTTTTTATTAAAGCGTAGCTTTCTTTCTTTAGTTTAAATGCACGCGTAAAAAAAGCCAAGTTGTACCCAGAGTGAAAACAAGAGCACGAAAAAACGACGAGCCTAAATAAACTGCCATGTCAATTAGCCAATCAGTACACAAACCACCTGGGTCAGTCACCAATCAGAACGCAGCGCTGGAGTCCTTCTTGATCGTGATTGGACAAAACGGTTAAAAAGTAGGCGGGATAAATGTCCACGCTGCTAATTATCCTGTCGCAGGTGCGGAAGATTAACGGAAATGGAAACACGGCACTTGATTGCTAAAAATTAAATTAATCAATTAATTAATTAGTTATTATTTTATTTATTTAAATATTATACAAATAAAATCAGATATAATATTTAATATTATGTGCTTTAAAATAAACATGCTGTTTGCTAAAAAAAAAAAAAAAAAGAATTATTAAATAATTCAAATGAATGAAACACTGAGTAGAAAACACTAGTGCCAGATATTTCCTATAATCCTTTCCCTTCTTGGCTGTAATAACGTCTGTCTTTATCATCCATGCCAAAGGAAATAGCCTGCTGCTATTTAAACCTGGTTACTACATTAATTTCATGAATAATATACCAGTTTCATTAATTCCGGGTTTATAATAAGCATTAAAAATTGATGCGTCTGAGACATCAAGACAAATAATTCATCAATGACTGGAAACAATCCAAGGATAAAGTCGAGATAGATAAATAAACCTTTAAACACTATAGATTAACGCTTTTTAAATAGACTGACTAATGTTTTATTCATTTAATAGCTTCTTTGCAGTGCTATAGAGGTGACCTCTGGGTTGAGCCGCCATATATGTTATTTCTGCTCGTTTTTTTATGCTATTACGTTTCTGTCTTTATTTGCATAAAGAAGAAATAGTATAAACTCATAACTATTAATTATTAGAATATTAGTAGTGTCAATATTTTCACCTAATCATAATAAATGTAATGTTTTTACTATTTTATTAAAAAAGTGTTATAATCAGTGTAAGATGTGATGGTGTGTGTGTGAGTTAAGTGTATGAAGACCATGCTTACTGCATGCACGCGTTTCACACGATGCACACACCGCTCAGCATGCAAAATCAGCGCAGCACACACACACGCGCGCGCACACGGTTATTTCCGGTCCCGAACTGTCATATTTTAATATAAAGCCCCCTTTTCTCTCATTCTTTCTCCCTCACACATACACACACATACACACACAAAACACACCTTTTATTTTACTACCTCAGGTCACATTTTTTAAAAAATGCAGATAATTACTAGCCAAAAAAAAATTAAAAAATTAATTTAGATCTTACCGTGTTTATAAAGGCAAAGTTAAAGGCGACGTCCAAAGCGAAATTTAAAGCCAATAATAAAAGCCCCCGAGCTCGCGCTACACTGCCCACAACCACCAATCCGCTTGTTCTTTATCTGCAACTCGGCAGCATGAAATAAATCAATAACTAATAAATAATACAAATAATAACCAAGGCTCAAAATGATTTAAAATGAAGTGTTTATTGAACGCAATAAAAATGGACAGCAAAAAATGAACAGCGCAAGCAGGGAAGGGGAAAAAAAGGAAAAAGAAAGAAAGAAATAAATAAAGAAAGAAGAAAATGAAAAAAAAGAAGGATGCGAGATGGGTGGATGAAGGAATTAAAAAAAGGAGGCTGCGTGCTGCTGCTCTGCACCGAAGCTCCACATCGCTGGAGAGAATCAAACATGCGGAGGTGAGAGAGCGCTGCGCGCCCATTTATACACACACACACACACACACACACACACACACACACACACACACACACACACACACGCGAGTGCACACCTCCACAGTGACGTTTTCAAAGAGCAATGGTCGATTGGCAGTCGCGTCCCTTTCTAGCGCCGTAAACCCGCCCATTCTGTCAGACTATTGGCTCTCGAATATGTCAATCATCTTTCTGGGACTGGAACCGCCCTGCGGATCTGAAATAATGAATGAAGACAAAAAAAATCACAAAGATGCAACAAGCCGAGGTGGAAAATGGATAAGCTTTTCTTTCTTTCTTTTGTCCCTTCTTTCTTTCTTTCTTTCTTTCTTTTTTTCTTTCTTTCTTTCTTTCTTTCTTTTATCCCTTCTTTCTTCTTTTTCTCTTCTTTATCTTCTTCTTTTCTTCTTTCTTTCTCCCTTCTTTCTTTCTTTCTTTCTTTCTTCTTTCTTTTCTTCTTCTTTTTTCTTTCTTTCTTTCTTATCCTTCTTTCTTTCTTTCTTTCTTTTTCTTTCTTTCTTTCTTTCTTTCTTTCTTTTTTTTTTCTTTCTTTCTTTCTTTCCTTCTTTCTTTCTTTCTTTCTTTCTTTCTTTCTTTCTTTCTTTCTTTCTTTCTTTCTTTCTTTTATCCCTTCTTTCTTTCTTTCTTTCTTTCTTTCTTTCTTTCTTTCTTTCTTTCTTTCTTTCTTTCTTTCTTTCTTTCTTTTTCTTTCTTTCTCTTTCTTTCTTTCTTTCTTTTTTTTTTACTTGCCTAACTGTAAAGTGCATTATCGGTGGTCGACACCTGCTTGAGTCTATATAAAGTATATAAATTGCAACTTAAACTCCTTAGTAAATAATGTTTTGCAAACAGGCAAAGGAGTAAAAACAGGCAAAGGTTCATACAAGAGGCAAACAGACATGAGAACAGACACGCCCGCTAAAGCAGAGAAATTGGCAATACTTCCCAAGGACCCTTTGCTATGGCTAAGCTAATATGTCCGCCAAGCAGAAAGTATCTACTGACGGCTGGACCTACTGTAACTCACCACTTGAGTAGTCTTTTTGTTTGATACATTATTACTTTTATTTTAGTAACATTAAACATAAATACTTTTAGTTTATCGTCCCTAATCTTAAGTCCTTTCAGACCTTTAAAGGGCCCCACCTACTGGAGGAACAAAGAGAGAGCTGCACACTAGCAGCACAATATATACACACCTGACACCAGGTGAGGAACCGTGGGGGACCAGGTCATTAAACACACACGAGTGCACGCCTTCATAATGACGTTTTCAAAGAGCAATCCGATTGGCAGTCGTGTCCCTTTCTAGCAGCGTAGACCGGTCCATTCTGTCAGGCTATTGGCTATCGAATGTGTCAATCATCTTTCTGGGACTGATAAAAGAAAAGAAGACAAAAAATCACAAAGATGCAGCTTTTCTTTCTTCTCTTTCTCTATTTATTTCTTTTCTTTTTTTCTTTCACACACACACACACACACACAAATATACAGTTTGTTTATTACACACACACACACACACACATACATTATTAAACATACATTTTGTGTTGTTTTTTCTTTTTGTATTTAATTTTATTTTTTATATTGTATTATATTTTATATTTTTATAAATACTATGTTTATTCTTATCTCTAATATATTTTTTTTCCTTTTTCCCAATACGAATGTGAATATTTGTCATTCCAATAAAGGACCCCTGGAATCTTCAATCTAGTCTGTTGGTTAGTACACAAGCACAAGCAGGTAAACACTCTGTCTGGAGTGGGATGTGGAGTTGTTGTTGTCATGCTGCTTGGGTCATGATGGGAAGATGACTTTTATTTAAGGAAGTCAGAAAATGTGTGTTAAAAACAGCTTTAAATGAGAGCAAACTTCCGTCAAAGACCTTTATGAGTTTATTATTATAGTAGGCAGAAATAAATAAGAAATACCTGAGAGCCGTGACAGCAGCGGGCACTTTTCACCCGCAGCTAATGGAAATTTTCATTTAGCGTCCGAGGTTTGTTTCATAACATATAGTTTGTACTGACATTTCTTGTCTATAAAGTCGATGTGCAAGTGGAAAATGCGCTTTTATATAAGATTGTGTAACTCACTAGGTATGGGATACAATTTCTAGCTAGCTTTCTAATATCATAATTTATCTAATATCTAATAATTTTTCGCATATCCCATCTTAGTAAGTTGGGGGTCAGAGCGCAGGGTCAGCTATGATACAGCGCCCCTGGAGCAGGAAGGGTTAAAGGGTCTTGCTCAAGGACCCAACAGTGGTTGAGATGGGGCTTGAACGCAGGTGTTTCTGGTCTTCAGATTAACAACTCAGCCTTAACCATTTGAGCCACCCTGTCCCTTAAAGTTTTCGTGGCCCGTACGGGGATCGAACCCGCGACCTTGGCGTTATTAGCACCACGCTCTAACCAACTGAGCTAACCGGCCCAGTTTCAGTTTAATGCAACAAAAACACAGCCCTCCTGTTACCAGGCAACCAGAAACCGAGTCTCATGGTGCGGACTCGCTGCTGGCACTGGAGACTCCTTCCATCAATGTTATATAAATATTTATTAATTCATTTATCTTCAATACCTAATTCAGGGGAGAGGTTCATGGGGAATTGCTGGAGTCTATCCTAGCTGTCTCTGAACAGGAGGGGGACACCCTGGACAGGTCACCAGTCCATCACAGGACCACACATACACTCACACTCACGCATATGGGCAATTTAGAATCACCAATCAACCTAACATACATGTTTTTAGACTGTAGGAGGAAACCAGAGAACCTGGAGTAAACCCACACAAGCACAGGGAGAACATGCACACTCCACACAGAAAGACTCGAACCCGGGCCTTCTTGCCGTGAGTGCTAACCACTGAGCCACCGTTCTGTCACCGAATATTGGTTTTGTAATTTTGGATCCAACGAAATAATGTGGGGTGATTGAAGAAAAAAAACGCTGTTACGGCACTGCTTTTTGAGGAGAGACAGGAAAAGAATTAAATTATACGTTAAAATGTTTGTTTAGTCCAGTATTATTGTTATTTTTCTGTCAAATACAAACCTAAAACAATATATAAATATCGATTTTGCATATCAGGTTATTGCTCATATAAACATGCAAATAATCAGTAATGGTTCCAAATAATCAGTAAGGGTCAATCTGTAGAAATTCCAGGCCCGGTTCTTGCCAACCATAGAGGTGTGGGCAGACAGATAACCCAGGTGGGCAATTTTTGGGGGTGAGTTTGAGGAATTTACTCTGTAAACTTTAACCAATTAAATGATGAAATAACAAAATAATAATAATATTCTTGCCTGGGTTTGGTTAAAAATACATATTATATTAACTGGACTAATAAGCACAAATTCAGGCAATAATATAAGCTTTTCAAAGTGGAAGTCAGGTTTGGGCCAAAAAAAAAGTAATATTTAAAAGACAGAAATTAAATAAACAATTAAAAAAAATCAATAAAACTAGTCTTTACCAATTTTAATCAGGTGGGCATAACAGAAGTTTGGGTGGGCTCAGCCCACCCCTGCCCATGCCTAGAGCCGGCCCTGAGAAATTCTAATTCTATCTTTAGTTAGACATTAAAGTCTAAACAGTTGAAATATTACTTGAGTAAAGGTTTGTGATATTTATTATTTATAAGTTTAAAAAGTATTTTTTAATATTAATTGTATAGATTTCCCAAGATGCTCTTTCATATTCCTCAAGACCCGACATCACAAAAACAGTTACTATATATTCACCCTGTTCTCGCTGATCTCTTACTTCACTTCACAGCATCACGTTGCCCTTTAGGGTCGAAGGTCAGCTTACTTTGACCCTTCTGTCTTTAAAAGCACAATCTGTAATCGGTCCGCTTCACCTTGGCGAGGTTGGGGAAATGTCAATAGTGCTTGCACTGATGCGCTATCATGCTCTGCATCCACAGATGGAGTAATGCAAGCATGCCCTGAATGTGAGACAGGTGATTAGAAAAAGCGCACACTCGGGGGAGGGACGAGTGTCAACAATCAGCCTCTGACACCGCCAGACGAGATAATAGGCATAATTGCAGTAAAACACTGCTTTTCAGGCACCGCTAGCTGCTGCACAGTGACATCTCCAATAGCAAGGTGAGAAATGCTGCACAGAGAAAGATATTTCATAAACCCAACCTTTTTTTATCTCATCGCTCGACAAGGTAAGACTTGATTTGCACCTGCTGGGAAATGAAAATGTAACCGGTGCAATTTTACGACAAATGAACACACACGCTTCGATGCTCAGCCATGCAGATTTTTCATCCGATCTGCTGAGCAGCCAGACGTCAATATTGTAACATGAAGCTAAAGGATTTCATTCGTTCCTGCTGGACATTTTTAATGCAGAGAAATGACACCATGTGTTATCGATCGGTTTGGCAGGAAACGTTACGTCAAAATGCCTGAGGGTAATTAGAATAAGATATACCAGCATGAGAAGAAAATCATCGGAGACCCTTACATTTACAGCATTTAGCAGACGGCCTTATCCAGAGCGACTTACATTTATTACCTTTATACTTCTGAGCAACTGGGGGTTGAGAGCCTTGCTCAGGGGCCCATCGGTGGTGTCTTGGCAGTGCTGGGAAAGCCCGATCTTCCAATTAGCAGTGCAACAACTTGACCACTGCGCTACCTCTTACCCATGCATATACATTTACATTTCTGCCATTTGGCACATGTTCTTACATTTATAACATCATTTATCCAACTGAGCAGGTGAGGGTTTATGGTCTTGCTAAGGGGCCCAGCAGTGGCAATTTGGTGGTGCTGGGAATTCAATTGACCAATTAGTAGTCCACCACCTTAACCACTGAGCTACCACAATCACTACATACACTATACAGCTAAAAGCTTGTAGATGTCTCACCATCAGACCCATATGTGGTGTTTCTCCACTGTAGTAGAGTGAAATGTTACACTGGAACACCCCAAACCAGTAAATGTCCCCAAAAGTGTCTGGACAACTCACCAGTGTGTTTTCTTTGAAGTGTTACCACATACTAATAGTAATTTTTTATTTGCATTCATTGTTTATTTTATTGCATTATGTTTTGTATATTGATTCCTTCCTCTTTCTTATGCACTTATAATTAATTTTAGAGACAGCTGGGAGAACTCACAGAGAAGGAATTTTATTGTATGGTGCAACAGTAGTTTTCTGCATGTATGACAATAAACTTTTGAACCTTATATTTTCAATAGCTAAACACAGACTTGCTAAAACATTTTCCGTAGACCCTAAAATCCATATTTTCCTGAACAAGTGGGTCCTCACAATTCTTTAGCCACTTGAACCGTGTGTGAATCCCTGTTAATAATCAACAACAGCATGCCTTTAAATCTCGATTCATTTTTTTTGTAATAGAATTGAATGATCTCATCCTGCATATATGACTCACAGATAGGGGGAGGGGGAATCCCACAGTACCCATAATGCCCTGCTAATAGAATGTCTGGGTGATGTCATAGACACATGAGACCAAACTATAAAATATGTAATGCACTACCAAAACACTCTTACCCCTGCACACACACACACACACACACACACACACAATGATTCCTAAATGTAACAGTTTCACATAAATTATACATGGAAATATGTTTCTTTTAAAGAAAAATCATCTCAATGCTGTCACTGAAAACACCCATGTGCTCGTTCGGTTGGTTTAGGCCGCATGATACGAAATAATCACCTGTTTTAGGAAATCTAAAACTATGCACAATTTGTTGTAGGCAGATGCAGGATGTGCTGATTACCTGTGAAATGTTGCATTTAAGTATCATCAGCTGTGAAGTCCACTTCATTCGAAAGCTCTTCAGCTCTCTCACACTGATAGAGACAAAGAACATATCAGCCATGACTTTATCTGGGTCCTCGAGAGCTGCAGGTTTGGAAAATACCTTTTAAAATGGGTATCAAAACAGAAAGGCGAGAAAACGATGATGATATCTATGATTATAGATATGTAATGGGCAGACGTTAGGTGGCTCAGCAATGAGCATGTTAACTCTTCACGTCTGGGGTTGAGGCTTTGGTTCCTGCCTCCACCTTCTGTGTGTCTGTGCATTTGTCCTGAGTTCATCTGTCCTACCCACTGCTGATTACCTGGATCATGTGTTTAATCAGAAGCTGGACGATACCGTGGTGAGGTTAGAGTTGGGCAAGACCAAGAAAATCTCCCAGCTTCTGATTGACTGAACATACCTGAACCAGGTAATCAGCAGTGGGTAGAGAAGGGACAAGCATGTCTAAGGAACTTGGGGAAAATAGATCTTCCACAAAGGTGTGTAAGGGGTTTGGATGTCTTCTCTGTGGTTTAGAAGGTTTCTCCACTCTAGTCCAACGACATTACGACCCTGTGCTCTGACCCCAACTTACTAAGATGGGATATGTGAAAAAAGAATTTCACTGTGCTGTAAAAAAGTATATGTGACAAAATAAAGACATTTACATTACAGCTAACCGGAAGTAATGCCAAAAGTACTGCGTGGCACCTAGCACTCCGGCGATGGCGCCCTCTGGTGGTGGGAGGGCGGAATCATTACAGTTTATGTAAAAAAAAAACCATGCTATTAGTCGAATAGGTTTCTCTCAATCTCTGCCACATTTCTCTATTGACATCCCTTGCTAACACACACACACACACACTCTTTCATAGCCACCTGCCATTAACATACTCTGAGGAGATATAAGACATGTTTGGTTTCCTATAATAACAGTTTATTCCTCTCTTTAGTTTGCCAGTGTCTTTGAGTAGAATTAGAGATTAATGAGCATTTTCCCTTTGGTCTGTCGTATTGATCGATTCCACCAAGTCAAACAGACAGATCCACAAGATTAATGCTGCCCGATTCACCCAGCAAGATTAGCATTGATTTCCATTCTGCTGGGGAAAAAGGAAAGAGGAAACAGTCTTTCATATTTATAATGAAAAAAAAACCAGAGGGTTTGAGAAGGACATGCTAGGAGAAAGAAAACTTATCTGTAAAACAGATTCAATACTAAACACAACATGGTCTGGAATGAAAGTGTAACAGAACAAAATCAGATGTCTTTATTAATTAGTTTAAATGAACTGGTAAATTAGGACATCCAATGCTAGTATACGTCCCCAAAAGTCTATGGACACCTTACTGGTATGTCTCCAAACAGTTTTTACAAAGCCTGAGTCACACAGTTGTCTTTTGTATGTTGTAGCATACCCTTATTCCTCCACTGGAAACAGCATGCCAATAACCCCTGTGCACAAACCCCCTGAACTCCATGAAGACATGCTGGGTTCTAGGTTCTGGTTGGACTGGAGGAACTCGAGTGTCCTGTAAAGAATCTGACTCAACCCAACCGAACACCTTTGGGATGAACTGGAACATTGACTGCATCCCAGACCTCCTCACCTCAACATTAGTATCTGATCTCATTAATACTATTGTATCTGAATGAACAAATCCCCACAGTCACATAAGCCAATCTAGTGAAATCTAGTTATTATAGAAGAAAAAGTCCTACACATTTTGATAAGCCATCTATAGTGAAATCTAGTTATGAAGAAAATTTGTCGTCCTACATTTTGAATAGGATATGATTTCCATTTGTCCTAATACTTTTGTCTACTGCAGTGCAATACTTTTTATTCACTCCAAAATGTATATTATCCCAAATATGCTCATATTTACTACCTACCAATATGTATTGTTTTACTATCATATTATCACAGCCCATAAGTGTATTTGTGTGTCTCTGTTTCCTTCCATCATTTGACCTAATCAGTTTAAGAAGGAAAAACATCTTGACTTCTCTCTGTGGCCACTTCCTGTAGTCCTACCTGTGCTGATAGTTATAGTAATAGAAAATAATAACTGCTTCTGAAATTACATACTTCCCTACTATAGTATGCAAAAAAACAGTATGTGAGGTAAGTAGTATGTCGGAATTCTATTATGCAAAAAAAAAAAAAAAAAAAAAAACCAGCAGGCAAAAGTTCCTGGATGACCTGCTATTTTAAATTTGCACTGCAAGGAAATGTAGGTCACATGACAATTCAAGATGGCGGATGAAGTAGGGCGGATATTTTAGTCATACTTACCATACTATATAGAACATAGTTTTTTAACAGTCAGAAAGCATGTATTAACCTAAAATGTAGTAGCTACTCAAGTACTAATCGATTTTACAGGCAGGCAGTGGCTTTTGTTGTACACTTTACTTCAGGGGTCACCAGGTCCTGCAGAATTTAAAGACAACTTGCCGCAAGACCTTAATTAGCAAGTTCAGGTGTGTTTTATTAGGGTTGAAACAGGACACCGCCCCTCCAGGACTGAGTTTGGTAACCCCTGCTTTACATGAACATATACACCAAATGACCAGCTGTCAATAGTTTGTCCTAACATAGAATACTTTCGAAACTCATGACTAGTTCACCAACTCTTAACAATAAACTCTTCCATGCCCAGAAATCTTCTCCTTTCATAAGTCTACCAAACTTTTCACACACTTCCTGCTTTAGATTTGTGGTATGACTCGTGTCAGAAACTCCTAATGGCTACACACGTGTCCAATTTCTGAAAAGTTCCGCTCTTATCACGCAGTCTTATATCACATCAAAAGGGTTCGAGTGTCTCTGAATCTGCCAGAGTGGGAGCATGAGGGCGGCGCCGTCGTATCGCAGTCGATATGAATTCCATTCTCTCGCTGTTGTGATCTTTAATGGCAACACTTCCGCAACTAAATTGACTCAGAGATGTCGCTGTCGCATTCAGCCATATGTCACGCTCTGCAATTCAGTCATGGAGCTTTTTAAAATTAGCTCTCATCTTGGACAAAAGGGACAGCGGATGGAGGGGAGGGGTGGCTGATGTTGAAGGCATGGTGCTTTGAAGTAAAAAAAAAAAAACTCCAGCTTTTTTGGTTGAAGCTGTTTCTGAGAGTGTGTTCAGAGATGAAATAAACACGCTGCTACTTTTATCCAGAACGACTTTACAAGCAAGGCAGAATACAATCCTAGCAGAGAGATGAGCAGCTGAAGCGAAGGAAAAATGATGGGATTGGAACTCATAATCAGACTGACTAGAACAGGATTTAACCACAGAGTTAAAACGTTTATTGCTGGAATCCATGCTCTTCTTAAATCTATGCCAATTGTCATGTTTGATATGTGGCATTTGGGTTCCCTAGTTATCTTGTAGCTAATTTTAACCTCAGATGCTAATACTACTAACCGATGAATAAATATCTGATAAATATGGCACTCAAAACTCTGATTGGTTGGAACTGTATGTCACTTTTTTAAGGATTTCAACCCTAGCCTGAAAGCACTAAAAGTGTTCATCCCACCCTTCCTGCAAAACGCCGTCCAAACCCTCACTTCCTGAACGCATGTGTTATTCACTGGTGAGGAAACTTATTAGTAACAGTACTAAAAATAGTCTCTAATTACACGCTGCTGTAATTTAAGTTATTTGTAAAGGTACAAAAACTCCATAAGCTATGCATTACTATCAAAACACACCAAAATTCAATCACACCATATTTCTACCTGTCCAAAAGAAATACTGTAATCATGATGTCATCTTTCAGACCCTTAGAGTCCTGTAGTCGACTCAGGATTCAAGTTTTCGCTCTGTTTTGATTCAGCCATTTCTTTTACCGCTCATGTCGTTTCCTGTCTGCGCTAACAGGGTGCTTAGGTATGCACATACACATGTTGACAAGTAGGTAGGAAACCCTATCAAAACATTTTGATTGGCCGGTGCCTTTTTTGGTCCTTCCCTTTTCACAAAGTATATAAATACATTTAGATTACTTAACTTACTGATTGCTATCAGGATGGAAAGACTTTTAACCAGTAGAACAAAAAATGTTTTGAGGACAATCTTCTATTATACCTTTAAGTACACTGTATAGAATTATTGTTATTTATTTTTTTAAACATATTTTTTTGCCTTTATTGATCGGACAGAGGGATGAAATAGGGGAGATAGAGGGGTGTAACCAGGAAAGGACCAGAGGCGGAATCGAACCCGGGTCGCCGAAGCACAACAGGTTGCACATGTCTAAGACACCTACGATTTATTATGCTACGACTTTTGTATGCTTAACTGAATGTTTTATAATCGTATACCGGGCCGTTCCTGTAGAAACATCTACCTTCAATTTTTACACCTCTAAAAATATCCCACGGAACAAAACGAACTGAAACTGGTTGATTTACATGTAATTCAGATGTCTTTTAGCTGCTACATAGTCCAGACCTTCTGCTGTCATCTGAGACTAGCTTGGAGCGAACAGTATATCTCGATCTCACCCAAAGTACACACTCAAACCTTCTTCTTCCTGTTTGTCTGTATCGATTAGCACCGTTAGGTTTCTCATTTCACATTCCACTAAGCAAAAGTTTCCAGAACTTTCTTTATTTAAATAGCTTTGCTTAAACTTTGATTGAGTTAGCATATAAATCCGCTATAATTCAGTAAAAAGCCTCACAGTTTGTATGTTTGCGCTAATAAGAAGACATTTGTTTAATTTTGCACAGGTTGTTAAAATTGCCGAGCTCGTTTCTCTAAACAAACACCCATGACTTAATAATTAAGCATTCAATTATTCAATTGTTTAACTGACACCTAAAATATTTATTCACCCAAATTGCTTATTGGATGAAATAATCCAAAGTGTTAAAAAGGTCAAAAAATTAATTAAGAGCCAAATAGACACCAACTTTCGGAAAGCGTCAGAGAGATTGGAGAGAAAAAAAATAGATGGTTAATATATTGTCACAGCATTATTTATTTATTTTTTAACGTGATACTTTAGGCAGATTGCATTCCAACCCTTTGGCCAAAAACGTAGGCAGTGCTAACACTTCTGTCCTTGTGTCTGACTTTTTCCACACTTCAAAACTCTGTTTTTCTTTTTTACTCTTAACTCAATTTTGTGCTGTTGTACCGTAAACTCTTCACGCATAAAACTAAGCTAATAGGAAGGCAGGGGGAGAAAGAGAATATTCCTATTATGTGATGCAGTGGTGCCTCGAATGGTTAAGTTGTTGACTGAAAGACCAGAAAAACCTGGGTTTGAGACTCACTACCACCAGTCAGCCATTGTCGGGTCCTTCAGCAAGACCCTTAACCCTTCCTGCTCCTGGGGCGCTGTATCAAATCTGACCCTATGTTCTGGCCCCAACTTTCTAGGATGGGAAAATTTTACTGCGCTTTCTAGTAAATGTGACAAGACGTTTGTCCTTGTGGAGATGAGGAATGTAATTATCCAGCATGGACTACAGTAAGGGAAAAGATTTGATTCTCTATGTTTTACCACTGGAAAAAAAGATCAGTCTATATTTTTAATAGTAGATTTAGATTTTTTTTTATTTTTTATTTTTTTTTTTTTTTATTTAATAGTAGATTTATTTTTAAGTAACAGGCTGTGATTAGAAGCACTCTTTTAAAAGGAGGGACTCTCTTAGAGAGACTCTCTTAAAGGGAGTGTTCTTAATCACAGCTCTTTACCGATCAATCACATTCCAAACTCTTCACCATGGCCAAGCCCAAAGAGCTGTCCAAGGATATTAGGGACAAAATTGTAGACCTACACAAAGCTGGGACGGGCTACAAGACCATCGCCGAGCAGCTTAAAGAGAAGGAGGTGACAGCGGTTGGTGCGATAACTAAAGAAACATAAAATAACTGTCAGTCTGCCCTGGTCTGGGACTCCATGCAAGATCTCAAAGATTTTGTCATTGATCTCACTGTCAAACATGGGGGTGAAAACATTATGCTTTGGGGGTGTTTTGCTACTAAGGGGACAGGACAACTTCACAGTACAGATCTTTGGTATATTGGTAATATGGATTTTTTGTATTGCAATACTCGTGTCCAGAACCATTCATATGCCGGTGTGCCACTGTAATAGATTTGACTATGTATCAGTATTTCCTAGATTTCACTATATATCGCAGGGGGGCGCTAATAATAAAAAGTCCAATTAGTTTAATTATGAAGAGTTTAGCTCAATGCTTAAGGTGTAGGGTTGCTCAGGGAAAAAGAATATCGAAGGCTTAATTCCTAGCACCACCCCAGCAAGTCTACATGGATGGGCCCCTTAAGCAAGGTCCTTAACTCTGCTCAGATGTTAAAAATAAGATGAATGTAGGTCATCCTGGAAAAGAGCTTAAAAATGTAATTAAACTTTTTTACGATCTATTGAAGATGTTTCCTCAGATATCCATCCCTCTTGGAGCCTCTTTCCTTAAACATTAAATAAACAATAAAGAAGTTACACACATCCATATAAATATAAGTCCCTCTGGACATGTTAGCTAACCTGCTAGTCGTGTCTTGTATATAGACATGGATATGAAAGAAAAACTTTCCAGATAATCGGCCAAGCAGAATCACAGGTCTCCTTATCATCCAGTTAGAAGATGGAGCTACTGCATGAAGCTGGAACTTCTGGCTGCTATTCTACCAAAATCATTTATTTGCAAATGAGATTTTGCGGCTTAACAATGTCTCTCGAAACCAGTAAATGAAGATTGCTGAGAAATGTATTAGTGGAAAAGATTGTGGATGAGATTACTTTGGTCTTCTTTTCTCCTCGGTGATAGAGACTAGCGCTGTATGCGAATTCGCATAATGTTCGAATAAGAACTACATTTGAGTTAGTATGAACTTTTCAATTGGAGGATTATAGGTAGTACGATGGAAATTACTACATCCGCCATGTTGATAATATCTCGTAACATATGCAGCCTCCCATACTGTTTGTTACATACTATATAGTAGGGAAGTATGTGAAAGTATGTGCAGCTTATATATATATATATATAAGCCTATAGATCAGTGAGACCACTGAAGCAGGTGTAGTAGTTTATTTCTGCACTGTGAATGCGTAGGTTCGACTTCCTCCACTATACAGCCCTGTATACATGTAGGTTATTGTGTATATATTATTTCACCCAGTTCTGTGTATCTCACCCACTCTAAAGCCACAGTTCTATTTTTTTCCTCATCTATATTTTATTCTACTGCTGGAACAGATCCCTGTCAAAGATCATTAGAGTTTAATGCCATATTTGTGTACACACTTAAACATCTAGCAGAGAGTCAGATGGAAGTACTGGACTAACTTTTCACTCTTGAAACATTGTTTCCCAAATTAAAGCTGATTCCATCAGTGGTGGGTGGTGCATTTGGTACCTGGTCCTTCAGTGGGAATTTACCTGACTGATACACCCCTCAATGCCACTACTATCATGTCACAATTAAAGAAACTGTCAATACTAGAGAAAGCGAGAGAGACATTTCATGTATCGAGGATGAAAACTATCTTTATTAAAGCAAGAAACCCCATTACGACTCCAAACTTCTACAATATAACCACAACTCCAAAATTAATATTTATCTTAACATTTATATAACTTGACAAAAACATGAAAAATGTAATAAAATATATAATACATTAAAAGGCTGTAGGCCAGAGTTACTGGTCATCGGCACTGGTCTGGAAGGGATAAACAAACTCTTTCCCCTGAGACAAGCTTTGGGGTTAGCCAGCCTCTCCTCACAATGTCTAAGTTTTGCAGAAAACTCTTACTACGTCCGAGGTCAGGTCAATTTTTCCTCCTCCCGCCATTGTGAGAGTAAAAATTCAAATTCAACTGTACAGACACATTTCGCTAGTCTGTGCTAGGCAGAAAGAACTTACTTTAATCTACCAATCAGAGGACATAAAAATGCTGATGTCAACGTGTGCCAGCTAGCGGGCTTCGGGTGGCGGGTTAAAAATCTGATTGGTTAAAGAAACGGTCTTTAATAATATTAACCAACCAGCAACCTGCCACTGCTAATATAGTTTAAGTTACATGGGCAGCACTACTGATTCTGATAGATTTGGCAGATTAGATTAACATGGCAGCACATAGAAACTGAAATCTGATTGGACAAAAACATCCACATCCACATACTGGAAGCAGTGCAGCGAGAGAAACGCTACGAAATGAAGAGAATAAACTGTTTGGAATAAATAAATACAATTTAATGAAACAAATATTAGAATTTAGCTTCTGATAGGCAGCAGAGAAGGAATTACTGCCCCTGACTGCACAACACTGGGTTTAATCCGGTAAAAGTAGAAGTGTAAAAAACTAAATTAAGTTTATATAAATGTTTGTGGTTTTTTAATTAGCTGGATTTTAATTAGCATTGATGTAGCAAAAGATATTTGGGTTTGATTATTATTCTCTAATTAATCTATGAAAGAAAAAAAAATACACAGTGGACACACAAATGGACATTAAAACTAAATGCACACAAATGGACATTGAAACTATGTGTTTCTATTAGCACATTTTAAAATCTATTTAAGGATGAATGCTAAGATTTCTGCTAGCTTTGTCATTAGATTAGCAAAGCTGGTTAACGATCTGGACTAATAATCGCTGCTTGTTTCTTCACTGTATCGTAGTTTACACACACAAACTCAGGCAGTAGATTTGCGTTCTGGTGGGGTTCCTAATTCTCTGTTTTAGATATTTATACGTTAGTGACTGATAGAGATGCTGAATGAACGATTATTATAGCAGATTTACCAAAAAAAAATTAGTCACATGTTTATTAGGCACCCAGTCTCTCCCTCTATCTCTCTTTCTTTATCTCTCTCTCTCTCTCTCTCTCTCTCTGTCTCGCACACACAAACACAGAAAAAGGAGGGAGAGAGATAAGGCGACTGATTAAAAAACAGATATATATTGTGTGTTTGTGTGAAAAAAAGAGAGAGCAAGGAATGAATATACACGTCAGACTTTGTCTATATTAGAAGTATGTGTGTGTATGTGTGTGTACGCAAAAGCAAACAGGGGAAGCAAGTATGACATGAGTATTTCTCTCTCTCTCTCTCTCTCTCTCTCTCTCACACACACACACACAGACACACACACACAGGTATAGCAATATGTTACACCAGCTTTGTGCAGTGAGTGGAAACCCATCACGTTTTTTGAAGCAGAAATAGTCTCAGTCTCAGAAACACACTGTGACATCAGCTGACTTAAATCCTGACAAACACATAATTCTGTCAGTCCCTCTCTCCTCTCTCTCTCTCTCTCTCTCTCTCAATCTTTTTTTATATTCATTCCACATCTAAACAGCAGTGTATGATTTCACAGTTTCAACAAACAATCATTTATTTCCTAAAGTTTAATGGTGAATAAAATTCTCGATTAAACATGAACAAAGAAAAGAAACCGTTGCCTGTTGGTTTGATGATCTTCTCTCGAACCTGTAGGTCACATCGTACTGGTTTGTGACCTACTTCAAACACATTTAAAACCAGGAATTAAAAATGTTCTTCATTATTAAAAGGTTTCGTTTAAATGTGAAAAATGTCTTAATCAGTGGCAAAATTCCCTCTGGGCCACCATACTTTTTGGGCTGATAGATCTGATACTGTTTTTGTCTGATCGGCCCATAAAACTATCAGCCTATTTTTTTCCGCTTAATTAGTTAATAGCGCTGGGGTCTTTGGCGGCGGTCAATGTTGGGAATTTTACTTTAATTATACTTTTATAATTACCAGGTAAAGAAACTACTTTGTTATTTAAAAAAAACATGGATGCCCCAAATATTTAAGAGCTTAAATGAATGAAATGGACACTAAATAGAATAAATTATTATTATAAAACCTCGTACCACTATTTTAGTGGTGTGGCGTCATGTGACGATGTGAGGTGTTTCATTAGATAAGAATTACTTGCCACCGAGATCACTTTAAACTTGTTGGACTTTCACTTTAAATACTGTAATATGTCTAAATTTCATTTACCCGTAACCATATTACATAAAACATCTTTTTAAACTGTTGGGAAATACGTACTTAATTAAATATAATACATACTTCATAAAGTAGTATTCGATCTCGGAAGGACCTGTTGTCAGGGTGTGTGCGCGCGACTGTGCATGCTTATGTGTGAACACACGCAATACTCTGTCACTGATTGGCAAGCGATTGGCAAGTTAACTTTACCTAAGCCAATCATCATCAGTTATGTGGTTATCTTCCAAAGAAGGCGCAGAGAAATTGCATGAAAAGCCCTGGTAACAAATGCATTGAAAACAACAGTATTACGTAAAAGAGAGAGAGAGAGAGAGAGAGCGAGAGCGAGAGAGAGAGAGGGAGAGAGAGAGAGAGAGCCTGATCTAGTATTTAATATTTTAGGTAATCACATAGGGGAGTTATTTCAGGCAGATGAGCTCTAGAGATCTGATCCTCTGTGTACCAATACTTGAACTGGGATCCGGGGAATTTCAGCACATCCAGGAAGCGTTCCGGTTTAAATGGGTTTCAAGGGCTGAAAGAAGTGCTGACGAACAGAGCGAGAGAGAGAAAGTTAAAAGTCGAGTACCTGTACAGGGATATCAAAAGCCTATTTAAAGAAATATAAGAAAAATTGGGAATATTACAGCTGTGTGTGTGTGTGTTAGAGCGATAGAAAGACGGTTTGTTATGAATAACTCTTTAATCAGCTTAACACCATTTCATCATTCATTTATTTATTGATTGTTTCACCGTCCTTTGTGTTTTCCTTCTTCTTCTATTACATTTACAGCATTTGGCAGACTGACATTTATGTCATTTATACAACTTAGCAATTAGAGCTTAAGGGCCTTGCTCAGGGGCCCAGCATTGGTGGCTTGGTGGAGCTGGGAATCAAACCCACAATATTCAGGTTGGTAGTCTTAACCATGAGCCACTACTCCCCAAATCCCATGATGGATTACCCCTGAGCTACATCCCCAAACACATTATTCCTTGTTAATAATAATAACACAACAATTGTAGCTTTATTTGTCAGGACAGTAAAGCACCTTGAGCATCTGTAATGTATTGTATTTTGTGAATAGCAGCACTGCGGTTATACCAGTGTCCTTGTTGTGTGTGTGTATCTGTGTATATAAGCAGGTGAAAGCTTGGACATATTCCGGAAGGACCTCAGTCCCCGTAATAACATTTAAATGTCAGAAAAAAATCGCACAGTAATATGTTCTAATATTAGATTGTGCTGAGCAGCAAAAGGCCACGGATGCCCAGCAGCGCCGAGAAATCATTTCACACCCACTCAGGCTTCCTGCTGCTCCCTCTGCAATATAACCCCCTGAAAAACTTTCAGCTCTCTTCTGTGGCCACTTGAGCCGCCGCTAATAATGCAGCAAGGGCGTGTACATGCATGTGTGTGTGTGTGTGTTTCTGTGTGAAAGCTCCTAATTTCAGTGTGTTTTCCTTTAAGCATATTTATCCCACAGCCCCATGCATATAATATAAGTGGTGTTATCAAACACACAAAGCTTTGAATGGGATTAATCTGGATCTAATTTTCAGCCTTTCACCCAGGGGATGTTTACGATAGATGTGGCAACCTGGCGTGTTTTGGGAAGCTGCAGGGAAATTAGGAAGAAAAAAAAACCAACTGAGAGACTTTGGAGCTGTGTATCTATTTATTAAGGGTTAAAAACTTCATGTTAACAATAATCTGGAATCAGAATCAAGATGTAGCAAGATGGTGGGAAGTGGTAGCTTTATGGTTAAGGTGTTGGAGTGCTACCAGAAAGACCAGGGTTTGATTCCCAGCACCACTAAGCCACCACTGTGAGTCCCTGATCAAAGCCCTTAACCCTCTAATTGGTTAGTTGTATAAAATAGATAAATGTAAGTCACTCTTAGTTACTTAGTGTGTGTTTTCTGGAAGAATAATTTTTATATAAAAATGCGAGTCAAATATTTAAAAATCATGCGAAAAAGGAGAAATCCCTTCTTGGGCAGCGGTGGCTCAAATGGTTAAGGTGCTGAGTTGTTAATCTGAAGACCAGAAACACCTGGGTTCAAGCCCCACCTCCGGCAAGTCAACCACTGTTGAGCAAGACCCTTAACCCTTCCTGCTCCAGGGGCACTGTATCATAGCTGACCCTGCGCTCAGACCCCAACTTACTAAGATGGGATATGCGAAAAATGCATTTCATTGGCTCTGAACACGTACCTTTCACAATGAAGTTGAATATTTATTTATTTAATATTTTGCATGTCTATCCACCCAATAAAATAAAAGTTCCACCAGCTTCAATCAGCTACCAACACTAATGGGCATCATAGTGAACGTAAGGAAAAAATACAAATACAAAGAAAACACACACTAAGAAAATATAATTTAAAATTGATTTTTGATTATTATTTTTACAATTTGCTTGATTCAATAATTAAACGGTTTTGAGTTTGAAGCAACATTAAAAAATGCAACAGGAATAAAAGTCCCGCTTGATCCATACACACACACACACACCACACAAGCTGCTTTATTATTCAAACCCTGCCTGCATGCTCTCAGCTATATGTCACGACCCTGTTCTGCCCTCTTCCACTACCCTTGAACACACTCTGACCTTTGAACTTTAAGGTCGGGGTTATAAAAGCACTTACACACTTTATAATCAGTGAAGTTCCTGTCATGCCCTTGAGAGCACGAGTGTGTCTGCCCTGAGCTTTTAGATTTACATTTATATTTATTTGGCACACTGTTGTTGTCAAGTAATTCATATTCGAGCTCAAGGACCCGACGATGTTGGCTCAGCAGTACTGGGATTTGAACTCATAACCTTGTGACCCATGGCCCAAAGCCTGGCGAACGACTATAAAGAATCAGGCAAGCATTTTTCTTTGTTTGCTATTACACAACTGTTTTCCAGCCTAAACATCATTTCTGATTTGTTTGCGCTTAATTGTGAGGCTGTGCAACAAAAGTTACACAATCATCCATTACCATGTTTGGTTAAACTGAGTGGTAGACTCTTTTCCCTGTCAGTCACAGTAACACTAACCAGTCATTGTGATGATTTAGCCCTAGCAAGGGCAAAACGCAGACTCTGAAGTCTGGACAGTCGGAAAGAACGTTTAAGCCTGATAGAAAAGACATCTAGTGTTAGTTATAACAGTTTTGTATGATTTATTCTAGACAATTTTTATTTAGAAGGATTTTTTTTTGGGAGAGCGTTGGTAAGTACGGTGGCTGAGAAAGCTCACATGCACACACAAACAAATAGAAAAATCCCCACAGATTAAAAAAACATCTCAGTGAGCCAAACAACACATGCTGCAAATTCCCACAACACAACCAAAAACAGGACTACGCTGTACTGTTAATAGCCCAAATTACAATGGAAATGCATCAAGGGACCCCAAAAAAAGAAACCCAACTGGGACCTTCTTAGTGTTCATTGGCTATTTGTCAGTGGTGTTATCTGTAAACTGACAGGTTCATTTTTGTTCATTATCTTGATTGTATGATTTCTTGGTCTTTTGGCTATTATTAGCCTAAATAATCTAACAAATTACACAATTAACTGTGAAACGATAAACAGGTTTATCACTTTTGGGGGGGGTGGTGGCTTGAAACATTTTGATTGTTGTCTGTTCTAGTGGCAGCATGTTTCTGAGTTTGGTTGTGTTATAAGGATTATGTAGCATGTGTGATTTCTTAATTTGTTGGTGTTGCAGCGTGCTGATCTCTTTCGGCCACCGGGTGCAATTAATTTAAACATAAACATCCAGAGAAAAAAATCACTCTGCTGTTTTCAGCGACTGGGCCAGCCTGAGATCTGATATGAAGCCTTTGACCTTGTAATATTTCCAGAAGCCCTGCTTCTTATACCAACCCCTGGGCACCAAGCCCTCAAAGGTCCTTGATCAAAAAAATGCAATTTCATAAGAGGTTATGAGATGGAGACCTCCAGTACACATTCAGCTTCACTGCAACATTTCACATCATAATTTACCCCAGGATTGGAACCCTCGCCTTAGTTTGACGTTGGTGGAGATTGATATGGATATCTGACAGCTTTCATTTGTGATTGTTTAGGGATTTGATGGAATGATTCCAATCTTCTGTAAAGATTTCTATCCAAACCCCTGAATGGACTCCTAAACGCTGGCAGTCCAGCTGCAGTTGTTATGGGAAAGGAATTTGGAAGCGGTTGCCGTAGAGATCTGAGATAAGCGTATCGCCCACGCGCTCTCTCTCAAAGCACTGCTAGGGTCGATTACGGCATGCTGCCGGGCTAACGCACGGCGTAAACCTTCAGAGGCAAGAGGGTGAAAGGGTAAAGTTCAGAGGACAGGAGACAAGAGGATGTGCTCTTGTTCGAAATTGATCCCTTGGCTGTCTGTTGAAATTGAGAGGGAAGCACAGAGATGGAGAGAAAATCAGGAAAAGAGAGACACACAAAGGGAGAATGACAGAATTAGATATATCAATTTATTTATTTTACTTGTATAGCAGGTTTAACATTAGATTTTTATCTCAAAGCAGCTTTACACAGAATGCAGTAACAGTAAAAAATGTAGGTTTGTCCCTAATAAGCAAGCTGGAGGCAACTATGGCAGATGAAGTAGGAAGAAACCTTGAGAGGAACCAGACTCTACAGAGAACTTATCCTCATCTGGATGCCACCGCATGTTATTGTTAATTACAGCATATTATGATAGTAATGATCAAATGTAATGTCAATTGTATCCTTGGGTCAGTGGTGCAGAGTGAGTCCCAATCCATCCTCGAAGCGTCTTGAAATCTAGAAAAGGGGCAGGAACCTGTTCACTAGTGCCTCAGGATCCTCGCAGGGTTGGCATCTTCTCCCTAAGGTCTACCAGTACTGGATAGATCTCTGGATATATCAGAGACAGGTATTGCTCTTCACAGTCAAAAGTGCTGATGATGGCCGGAGAAAAGGAGGGTGAAGAACCACGTTAGTGAGTTCTGTGTGGGATGTTGGAACATAACTGCTCTTTGAACACAAACCTTAAAATTTTTTGAGGCCCTCTGTGGCATACAGCTATATATAAAAGTCTCTTTGTGGAACAAGTCTCTTTTTATCCCCGGGTGCTCCTTGGGAAGTGTAGAATATAAAAAAAAAACCCTCCCTTAAGGATTAATGACTATTAATGTTGCTGTTAATACAGAGAATGCAGTCCATCTATCATGGCCGCCATGCCTTTGGCTGTCTCCTGGAAGCCTTTGGAACCTCTAGCTATTTTTTTTCGGTGTAAATAAACTGTGACTATTGAATGGTATTGAGCACATATAATCCTTGGACAAATGTCACCTCTTTTTTTATGTTGTAGTAAATGAGGAAGTGAGCATGTAGGCTGTAGACTGCAATCCTTCCAACTGCAGGCGACAACAGTGCCGGTATTGACTTAGCAGGCTAGTTAAATATACCATTACACGTCTCCATACGAAGAGATTTCCCACTGCGCCTCTCTGTCTCACCCCCCCCCCCATTCGCTCATGTGTTGCAATATGTTTAATAGTCAAACGTGATGGATCATGTGACATGCTCAAGTCTAAGGTTGAGAGAGGATGTAGGTTAATATTTCTGCTGTAGCATCAAACGGCATCAAGTTGAATACATCACTCGAGAATGAATGCAGTTCATTACGTTGTGTTATACTCTATCTCTCGCTCTCTTTCTATCTCTCTTTCTCTCACCGTCTCTCTCTTTTCTCTTCCTCACTGTCATGAAATATAGAGGTTCAGTGCAGATACTCTGATGACTTCTGACATGCTGCAAAGTGACAAGCTGTACTTTGAGTGCCTACAGCTTTCACTGCTCTCTGCTGAAAGGAGGGGGGGGTTAGAAAGGAAACCACCCTTAACCCTTGTTAATCCTGATTTAGCTTTACTATCCCTTGGATTTTGAATTTATTTTTTCCCTTGCAGCACAGAATGATGGTTCTTCAAATCTGTATCCATCAAACAAGACTGCAAAGCAAAATTTGCCCCTAACATTTACATTTATGGCATTTTGGCAGATGCCCTTATCCAAGAGGACTTTTATCTCATTTTATAAGCACTTGAGGCATTGAGGGTTAAGGGCCATGCTCAGGGGCCCAGCATTGGCAGTTTGGTGGTGCTGGAACCCATGGTGCTGGAACCCATGATCTTCCAATCAGCAGTTTAACACGTCAACCCCTGAGCTACCACTTCCCCTAACCTCACTCCATAAAATAACCTGCTTAAACCCAAAGGTATCTTTCCTAACCACCTTTTTTACCTCTCTATTGTAATCCTTGTACCTGTACATTGATGCTCCACCCATCTAAACCTTTCAAACTTCTATTCAGATCTACACTCTTTAACCCATGAATTATTTCAAAGTCATCATCTAATTTCTGTCATAAAACTCTACCCTCTTTAGCAATGTAGAGGGAACTTTGGTAGAGGGCACAGTGGTTAAGGTGTTGGACTGATACCTGGAAGATCAGTGTTTTGTTTCCAAGTACCACCAAGTTATCACTGCTGGGCCCCTGAGCAAGGTTGTAGTTAAATATACGTCGCCCTGGATTAGGGCGCCAGCCAAATGGTGTAAATGTAATATTAGTAGGAAACCTTTTTGTTTTCAACTGTGCCGGTCTGGTTTTGTAGGGAGTTTACATTGTTATGCCCCAAACACGATACTGAACAAAACTAACCATAATAGGACCCCCTTTTGGCCAATAAAAGCTGCAAAACCTTCTATACCATCTGCTCAACCTGTACTTGCTTTCCAGCTCCTGTTACCCTCTAACTATCTGTGTTCTACTTTAAACCATTCTTCGGCCCCACTCATTAAATGGCATTGACCCCAGTCATTCCAATATCACAATTATCTTCATCGATTCCCTTATACCTCCAACCTTATTATCATACCCCCAGCCCCATCAAACCTCCCATTCCACTATCCAGTTGCATTCTTTACATCTTCAATTCTACATGCTAGATAGTTCTGTATATAAGGAAGAGTAATAGAGGCTTGGAGACCGAGAGGATTAAAGGTCATTGTGGATATGATCTGGCACTCTCTCTCTTTCTTCTTCTTCTCTCTCTCTCTCTCTCTCTCTCTCTCTCTAATCATCTTTTATATATTTTTCTCACATGCTCCCTTCCTGGTAATCACTCAACTGTGATTAGAGTCACTCCTATTTCAGCACAGTTAAAAGTCATTAGTGGAACAAATGAGTGTGTCAGCATAATCTGCACCTGAGCGAAGCAGCGGGGGCACAAAGAACGAAAGAAAACGGCAGAAAAAGGTTTTTTTTTTCTTCTTTAAAGCATTCAAGGACACACAGTGTGGCACAACCTGCAAAAATCTAATTTGGAAAGTGTGAAATCCTGTCATTTTATTCTCCTGATTGCTTCATTTACAAAATGGAAGCTAATTACCAGCAGCCTCGTTCTGTTCGCCTGTCATGTCATTACAGTGTCAAGCCACAGAGAGAGACGGAAAAATAAAGAGACGATTGTGAAAGTAAAATGCAAAAAAAGCATGATCGCAATACTGTCCCGCAAAAGAAAATTAGCCACTCGCCCACTTAGAGAATGTGTGTCTCTTTAGCTGTGCGCTAATCGGTTGTTTACAAACCATATATATTTAATGAACCGAATCTTAGCTCCTGTCAAGAAAAAGGCTTTAAATCCCTGTGGTCTTTAAAGGAGTCTTATCTGTTCTGTCATTCCAACATCATGTGCTTTTTGGGAAGAAACACGTAGCGTAAAAAAAGAGGGGGAGGATAGCCAAGATGATACAATTTCCAAGCATGACGGCTTTTCTTTTTTCCCGCATGAGACACATGCTGTCTCAAAGGCCCTGACTGCATCTGCCATTTTCTGAGACGGGAGCTTACATCCATCAATTTTTCATTGCACACACACACACACACACACACACACACACACGTTCATGTACTGCTGCTTATACATACTGTTACAAGGGACTCAACAGTCTTTCACTTTTCATACGTCACATTCTTTACCTCTTTCACTTCTTGGACATTTTTCTTCACATTTATGGCCTTAATTTGTTTTCTTGGCCATCTGGTTGCACGATTTTACCTTCATAACATTTTGGGTTTACTGTTTTTCTTTTTGGGGCTTTGACTTCACATTTTTGCTTGTTTGGGTTTATTTCTTAGCCTCATTTGCCAGTTCGGACTATCACGTCTGTTGCTAGAAAAAAATAAAATAAAATAGGGCATTAATAATACAGAAATGTGTATCATAATACACCAAGACACTGTTACACACTGTTCTTCATGCTGGGGCTGCATGGAGGACATAACATTTTTTTTTACCCTTAAAGACACCATTAGGACATCAGCGAGATGATGGTGGACACTGCAAAGTATTGTGGGCTTCGAGAGGTTTTAGGACTCTTTCTCCTCCTAGCTGTCTCCTCTTTAATTTTCACTACAATCCTTCATCTCTTTCTCTATCTTTAGTACACTTCGCTTCATGCTTTTTTTGTTCTCTCTCTCCATCTCTCACTCTGTCTCTCTTGTATAGTTTTTGCCTTTCTGTGCCCATCTATAAAAATTGATTTCTTTCTTGTCTCTCTCTTTTTTCCCCCCTGAGTTTCCTCTGCCTATTCTTTCCTCTTGCTCTCTCTGTCTTGCACAATACTTACGAGCAAATCAGGACACCCCATGCACTTGCACCACTCAACGGGAAACACGCAATTGAGGGGCATAAGGGTGCAAGTGCTGGTATTGGGACAGGTTTTAAATATATTAACTAGCAAATCAATGCTCCAATGTCCTCCCCGGTCTTATATTTAGGTATGTTAAAAACACACAAACACACAGTCTCATACAGCATGTTATGATTGCACGTGGACAAAACTGTCAGAATGGCAGAGGTGTGTCAAAATTGCATGACTTTATCCTCAGTTTAGCTTGATGTGGGTTTAAACGCAAGATGCATATAATGTCTAATGCTTATGGATAAAAAATGTCATTAAACAATGTGTAATAATCAAAATGAGTAGATTTGTGGCTTATTATTTTGTTCAGACTCTTGGTTTCATAACATTTACAGCATTTAGCAGATGCCTTTTTCCAAAGCAAATTGCATTTATAACCTTTTCAACAACTGAGCAGTTAAGGCATAAGGGCCATGCTTAAGACTAGCACTGGAACCTCAGTGGTGTGAGGGTTTAAACTCACAACCTTCTGATCAATAGGCTAACAACTGAGGTATAACTTCTCTGTGAGAAAACTGATGAAAGCTACAAGGAATTGTCTTCGTGTTGAAAAGAACCAAGCAGTAAAAAGTAGCTTGAAGATGTGCAAAAAGAATTAGCTAATATTTAAAAGCAAGAAATAATTTAAAAACAAATACATTTACCCTTTTTAAATCATTTACCCTTTTTTACACGATTCAGGGTTGAGATTTTCTAGTTTAACTAGCAGATCATTCTTTGCTTACATACTTACATTGTAAAATATTATATGAGAAAGGAACAGTGCCTTAACCCGAGACTAATCCTAGTACGCATGTTAAGAAGTCTGTGATAAGTCACTACAAAAAAATATATAAGACTGGTCTTAGGTTTTTTTGCCCATACAATAAGGTAACAATAAACTCTGACACAGAATAAGAACGAGAAGTGGGAAGATAGAGGACAAAGAACGAAAATAAAAGTGATATAGAGATAAAGAGGGGTAAGACAGAAAGGCAGAGAGAAGCTGTGCAAACTAGACATAGTGAAAGGATGGAGGGATACAAAGAAAAGGATTGTATAAACAGACGGAGAGGGGTCCATATGCTGGTAATGGCTTTATTAATAAAAGGGGGAAATCCAAAAGAGTAGTCAAATAGGCAGAAATACGCCGGTACACAAATGATCAAAAGGCAGGCGGACAAATCCAAAAACGTTCGGCAAAAATCGAAGTCAGAACAGGCAAAAATCAGAAACGTGAGCTTAAACCAGGTAGAAAAGAGAACGCTTAGTAAGTCGCTAGAGCAAACAATACTTATAGCCAAACAGCTAGTTTATATGTGCTGAAAACAGGTGTTACCGGAAGTACTAGACGGAGAACTGGTACTCCAGTTGAGTCCTTACAAGTACTACAGGGGATAGAAAACTATCTAATGAGAAAAAAAATGAGAAATATTAGGAACAGGTGGTACTTAGTAATAGAGAGAAGTAATACCAGAAGTACATAAGGTAGAAAAAAATTCATTAAAAGATAAAATAAGAATGTGAATCTGTTATGTCCTTTACTTTCTGCTAGCCTGCGGCGCATTACTGTTAAGCTAAGATGTGAAAAAGTGGTAGTCATAGCTTGATCAGTATAAATGACAACATCAGCAGGATTGAGGTGGAGCATAACAAACATGCCTTCAAACAGCACAAAAGTGATATAAATGATAAAAACAACTGGATGAAAGACACTGGAAAGAAATCCTTCTCATGGAAACATCTCGCTGTGTAAGAACGTTTTTACTTACACAAAATAATTATTTCGATTATTTTCTTTATAAAAGCTTTTTTATAAAATTTATTTGATACAACAAGTTATTTGGTGAGCCAGCCAGGAGAGCCAGCCAAACTTACTGGAGATTTATTATATTTATTTATTATAGTTTATTTTATTTAGAAATTCAGTCATGTTTGGTGGAGTTGGCTTGTGCCAGCAAAATCACTGCTTTTGATCACATCAGTGATATTCAAAATGAACACATCAGTCATATTCACTCTGATGGTGTAGAACTCAGATGAGACCCACTGCTGCTGAAAGAAACACTCACAGCAGGAGGACACACACACACACACACACACACACACACACACACACACACACACACACACACACACTATTCTAAAGCTAAACAAAAATATTACAATAACCACCGTGCTGCCCTTTTTTATTATGTTAATTTTTGAAGATCCCTCTATTTTGCGACTTAAACTGACATTTACGCTTTTATTTATTCATATGATGTATTTTATTACTTTTACTGTCATATTCTATATGTCAGTCTTAAATCCTGACTCGATGCTGTAATTTCCCTAAAAAAAGTATTAAAAGCCACCAGATGAGCCCACAGCGAGTCCTCATTTGATCAACCTGCTCAGAGAAAATGGCTCACGCTTCTGTCACCCTGTGACACAAAGACATAAATCCTCACAGACAAACTGAGATAATGACTCTAGCTTACTCAATAAGCTAATATTAATTACCGTGGTAAGCGATTACGGAGAGGACTTGCTGAGAATGGAGGAATTTCTGCAGTGGCCAGAATCTCATGCTTATTTTGCTTCTGTGATTAACTTCTTGTTTTGTCCTTTCCACGCATGAATATTTTAATTTAAGATTCAGGGCTAAATGTCAATGATATCATGAGCGTTTAGCATGAAGAAGCAGCAGTAACGGAGTCACCTGGAGACAAAGACTGATGCTGTGAAATTTATCTGAAGTGATCTCATTCCAAGCTAATAAGTAGCTGAAACAGTTAACATTTGAACATTTTTTTTATTTTTTTTATTATCGGATATCAGTTGAGTATATTTTAACCACAAATATTTTACTAAATATGTCTAAAAAAGCTTTTTTTAAATGATTATTATTATTATTATTATTATTATTTTCCGTTGTTGCTTGAGCCTTACCTTTCATTGGACAGGCACTGACATCTGTACATACAGTATGAGAAACTGAAACCCCGTCCATGTTACTGTATCTCGCTAAAAACCTGATTTTTTTTTTATATATAAAAGAGTTTTTATAGCAAAAATAGAAACTATCCCACATTGTTACATGATTTCGATCTGTACGATGGCTACAGCTCTATTTCCTTTTTCTCTAGTTCTAAATCATTATTGTCCTTTCTGCCCTCAGAGAGCAGTCTTTAATAGAAGGTTATCATTTGTTTAGCATTCTATACATTAAATAATAATCCCACCGAGCAGTGACATGGCCGAGACCTCGGACTAATCACACCCTGATCTCCTGGACATTTAATCTCTCATCCTTCTAGATTCAATATCCAGGAGATTAATTTGTCTCAAAGGTTGGGAAAATTCATTAGTAAAGAAGATTCTAACTTACTTTAGGTTTCGATTGTAATCAATTTGGGCTTGACAGTGAAGATAGTGCTGGTTTTGAGAATATCATCTAAAAGTACGGGTATTAAAGCCAGAGAGTTTCGTACCAATCAGACAGAGCCATTCAAAACAACTTACAGTATTAAATTCACATCAAAAAATAGATTTCTTTAAACTCTCCTCAGTAACAAATTTAGGATCTTTGGTTTGTTTCTCAGAAGAAACTTTTCTCTTTCTTATTTTTTCCCATCTTTTTTAGTGTTACTGTCTTTTTCACTCACCCTTTCATTTTCTTTTCTTCCTAATTGTCTTCTTTGTCTTGTCCTCTTTTTACTGCTCATACTTTATATTCACTTCCTTTTTCTTTATCTTCCTAAATTTCTCGTCTGTTTTCTTACCCTGTTTTTCCATTTTCCATCTTCTCCTTTCACTCATCTTTCTTCTTCTTCTTTTTAATTAGTTTTCTCTTCTTCATCTTTTCCTCCAACGTCTTCCTCTTCTTCTTCCTTTAATTTTTCTTGTTCAGTTTGAGTACACTAGTTACTAGATTGGTTTAATGTTTTTGTTTTATGTAAATAATAAATGTAAAGTTTTTTTTTTAATCAAAGTCTGTTACATTAACTGGCTACTTCATAGGTCAGTACATACCCAATATTCTCCATTGCACTTTTTTACAATCAATTAATCAGTTAATCTTGTTTAACAGAAATAATCTGGCCACAACTGGACTGCAGACACAAGCTTTCCTGCTATGGTTTATTTATTCACTTTTAACTGTATGTGTTTTAAATGTATACATACATACATACATACATACATACATACATACATGCAAACACGTGTGCTGTACTGTATATATATATATATATATTTTAGATTTATGTCCAATTATATTTCAGTCTTTATGTGCTGCCATGTTAGTCTAATCTGTCCAGGGCCTTCAGAATCAGTAGTGCTGCCCATGTAACTTAAACAAGATAAGCAATGGGACTGTTTCTTTAACCAATCAGATTTTAAATTCTCCTCACAGAGCTGGCTGGGATATAATAACGTCAGTGCAAAAATAAATTTTTTTAAATGTTTTTTCATGTTATTAGATAAATATTGATTTTGAGCTGCTCCAGATGACGTATGTGGTACAGTTGCGGTTGTATTGTTGAGGTTTGAAGCCTTAACTATTCATAATATTCCTCTAATATACACCCTTAATACGCGAAATATCTCTTTATCTGTAATGTTACGCTGTGTTATACTGCATTTTTGTATAATATTTAAGTTTTCTATAATTGTGACGTGATAGTGGTGGTATTAAAAGGTGTATCAGTCGGAGTAAGTAAGTTTCTCTCTTTCTCTCTCTCTCTCTTTCTATGTATATATATATAAAAGAGAAAGAGAAAGGGAGAGTTCATAGGATGATTTCTGTTGTATTTTTAGAAGCCTCTTCTGAAACCAAACCAAATCAGTGCATGTAGAACAACAATCAAGGACTATTTTGACTTCTGACTGCCAAGCACCAACTCCAGAGATCTGATCAATAACGACCGGTTTAGCTGCATTTCCACATAGAACTGCTCTTCTGTCATTCAGGATAATAATTAAAGCTATATTTAGTTGCATGCTCATTATAATAAAGAACCATCCAGACAGCAAAGATCACTTTAAAAAACAATCAGGTAGCTTGTGTGGGAGGATAAATCAGATTGTTGTACATCTATAAACAAGCTTGCCACTTTGAGTAGGTTTGCCATAGAGCATTTAAAATAAAGCAAAAAAAGGAATGAGTTAAGTTTCCTGCTTAGGGTAAAGTAAAGGGTTTTTAAAGATGGTAGTATTCAGATCACTGTACAGAGAACGACTGGACCTAAAAACGATCAAGAGTACATCAAAAAATATAGATGAGGAGAGAAGATCTTAGGCTGTGATGCTATAAATATGGAGGTCAGAGATGTAGATTTGTGTATAGAAAGATACAGACAATAAAATACAGTTTGTATATGTACCAATGCACTGGACTTTCTAATGAAAAAAACTTTTCAAAAGAAGACTAGGGAGAAGACGGAAAAGTAGATAATGATTAATAAGATGGAGGTGGACGACAGGCAGAAGAAACAGAAGAATGAATTTATCTGTAGGTCACATTACCATAACATCTATGCTGACTTTACCCATGCTGGGAACTCTGTAAAAAACCTCTAAAAATGTAATCTACATAATGTATATTCTGGTAGATAATGTGATAGCTCAGTGTTTATGGTGTTGGACTGCTGATAAGAAGGTGATAAGTTTGAGAACCACCAGGATACCACTGCTGGGACTCTTAACTCTCTGAGCAATTCTTAAATTGCAACTGCTAAGATGTATATGTAAAGTTAAATGTAAGTAACTCTGGATCAGGGTGTCAGCAAAAAAAAAAAAGATATTGTATTGCTTTGCGATTTTAAACATGGTCTCAGTTTCTCCTGGTATTGAGACAAGACAGTAGGACAAATTGCAAAAAAATGTAAAACAGTGCATCCTGGAGTGTCTTTAATGTGTATTCCAAAGCATTTTTTTTGCAGAGTTAATATTGTGTTATTGTAATTGTATAGCATTATAACATACTTATTACCACATTATTGCATGTTTATTACTGGAAAGAAGTAAGTATACTGAGGCAAGTATATTTTAGAACCCAAGGTGCAGTTTATTTACAAACCTGATAATATACATAAACACTAGACAAAACAACAAACATGAGCTTAACAACACTAACCCGACTAGACTTAACTAGACTCAGCTGTCTTACTGCAGTGGTACAGGGACAAACCAAAATCCAAAACAAGTACGAAGGGACACACAAGGGCTATATATACATAGGACTAACAGGAAACACATTAACAAAACGTGACACCTGTAAACAATGAAAAACATATGACCAAACTAACCAATAAAAAAGGAAGGGGGAACCTGTGATAGGAACCCATGAGATCACATAACAGGAACAAGGACAAAACAGGAAGTAAACAAGGGCATGATTAATAAACAAGAACTCAAAGCATAAAACATGAACTATATAAAACATAAACATGATATAAACATGAAACCTGAACATAAACATCAACAAGAAGAAACATAAAACATGAAACAAGAGCTAAATATAAAAAAATAAAGCATTAAAAAAACATAAAACACGAAACCTGAACCATAAACCTTACAATTCCATAAATAGTCCAGCTTATCTAAGTAAAGTCTGAAAAAGAATCGACATACCCCTATGCACAATTACCTTAAACATGCCTTAAATCGAGTTAAAACAGATAATATAGCTATTTGTAGTCAAATGTATTTCATCTACAGCTAACAGAGACAACGGTGCATCTAATCAAAGCTTTCTATGCCTTTATTTAACCAATTTAACTCATCCCCAACCTCTACTTAATGAAAACTTATTTTTAACTCTCCTTTATTCAATTAAACATTTTATGTTGATATTCTATCTGTTTGGTGGCCCATGGTTAAGATCTTGGACTACCAACCTGAAGACTGTGGATTTGATTCCCAGCTCCACCAAGCCACCACCGCTGGGCCTCTGAGCAAGGCCCTTAACCCCTAACTCCTCGGTTGAGATAAATGTAAGTTGCTCTGGATAAGGACGTCTGCCAAATGCTGTAAATGTGAATGTATTTTGCTGGAATTAAAGTATATTGATGTAATCCAGGACAAAAAAAGCATCCAAGGTCTAAATTGTGTATCTAAGCACCTTCTCTCATCATGTTACAAATACGCCTACTGGTGCTGGGTAATGACAGCACGCCTCGGCTCTATAATCCAAACAGATTAGGAAGAAGAAAAAAAAAGAAATCCCTGACAACCGAGAGAGAGAGAGAGAGAGAGAGACAGGGGGTATAGAGAGAGAGAGAGAGAGAGAGAGAGACAGGGGGTATAGAGAGAAAGAGAGAGAGAGAGAGAGAGAGAGAGAGGAGGATTTGCCATCAATGTTCCTTTTAGCTCTGCCTTTAATTCCCCAACTTGAAAATCAGTTATGTAAAATGGTAAAATGTCATAGAATGTCAGGACTGGAAATGTCACAGAGACCGAGAGTGGAAAAGATGGAGGACTGCAGTCTCAGTAGTGTTATCTTTCCTCTTTCTTCATAATCTCATTTGCATGGACAACAAGAAAACACACACACACACACACTTTTTAAAGCTCTTATATAGTCTGGAGAATTGCTTCTTTCTTTGAAAGATCACTTATAATGCTATACTGTTAAATGACTGATTCTGATTGGTCAGACGGTGTTGATTCATTTTCTGGTGCCAGTTGTTGGCAACGAGGACATTTCTTTTTTTTTTTTGTAAAATAGGTTTTTGGTCACATGACAAGGTGCATTTTTTGTTGTTCTTTTCCAAGGTTGCTATTTTTCTAAAGCACACCTTAAAGACAGAATTAGCACTGCTTTTACCCAATGTAAATGATAAACCCCAGCTCTGTAGCAGGTTTAGCACCACCCTAAATATTCCAGTGCCAATTGTGCAACTACTAACATTTGACGGATGCTCTTACAATCTATCTATTTGTTTTAATACAGCTGAGCAGTCAAGGATTAAGGGCGTTGCTTAAGGGGGGCAGCAGTGGCAACTTGTTGGTTCCAAAATTTGACTTACGGTCAGCAAGCCGACAAGTTTACCACCGGGCTACCAAAAGAATGAAGAAAAACAGCCAATCAGTGACTTTGTCCTCTATAAAAGTGTACGAAAAGCTAATATTTAGCGATATTGCAAGCTGTATTTTTACACGCATGGTCGTCAATGCTGCAAATGTGAAAATAAAAGGAAGGCAGGGTTTCAGAGTAAAATGAAAAATGTCAGATAATAAATAGAACAGATTAAATTATAATCTTTGGTAGAATGTCTAGTTCAAAATGTCAAATACAATAACTTTTTGCCCAGATTTTAATCACGCTAGAAAGATTTGTTGTGTTAGAAGCCTTAAAATTAAGCTGGTGAGAAAATGTGATTTTTCCTGTTTTCACCTTTAAAAGAAAATGATTACCTTTAGCGATGCAACAATAAGTCTGATTTATATATCATGTTGCATCTCCCAGTTGTAATAGAAAGCTTAATTTCTTAAATAGCTTATATACAGTATAATATGATAATATTGATATACAGAGTTAAATCACGGTTGACCTTGGAAGAGACAGCTTCATGCGTGTTTGTCTAAATCTATTAAACACCTGCCATCTGTTGGACATGATGTGCGAGTAGACAGCCAGAGTGCCAGTTGAAATGTCTCGGCTCATTTATTAGAGTTCTTCGCCTAAACAACCATGAAAAGCAACGAGCAAATTTTCTACTTTAAATTTCTATCAATGCTCATTCATACATTTACATGATAAGTGTGTTGTTGTTGCGTGTTACCTATCTGAACGTGCATTTAAACCCCCCCCTCTCGCTATATATATATATATATATATATATATATATATATATATATATGTATGTGTGTGTATATATATATATATATATATATATATATATATATATATATATATATATATATATACAGAGAGAGAGAGAAATATAAATAGATAGAGAGAGAGAGAGAGCATCAGGGTATGTGGTATATATATATATATATAAATATATATATATATATATATATATATATATATATATATATATACCCTCTAATGATTTTGTAAGTTTGCCCATTGATCAGAAATGAATAGTCTATGATTTTTTATGGTAGGTTTACTCCAACAGTGAGATACAGAATAACAATCCAATAAAAACACATTTTAAAATAATTAGAAATTGATTTGCATTTTAAGTAGTAAAAATGGGATTTTTTGACAGTACAGGACCCTGTCCCTTGTCCCTTTAATGCGGTGATATTGTCCTGTCCCTTTAGCAGCAAAACAGCCCCAAATGATAATGTTTCTATCTCCATGTTTGCTGGTGATGGAGATTATTGGGTTCTTAGGCAGCATTTCCCTCTTTTCCAAACATGGCAAGTTAAGTTAATACCAAAGAGCTCGGATTTGGTCTCATCTGACCACAATATTTTCAGCAAGTTCTCCTCTTAATCATTCAGATGTTCATTAGTAAACTTCAGACAGGTCTGTACATGTGCTTTCTTGAGCAGGGGGACCTTGCATTGCTGCAGGATTTTAGTCACTTACGGCATAGTGTGTCATCAATTGTCTTCTTGTTGACTATGGTTCCAGCTGCCTTGAGATCATTGACAAGCTCCTTCCGTGTAGTTCTGAGATGATTCCTCACTGTTTTTATGATCAGTGAGATCTTGCATCGATTCCCAGACTGTAGGAGATTAACAGTTATTTTGTATTTCTTCTAATTCCAAATAATCGCACCAACTGTTGTCACCTTCTCATCAAGCTGCTTGGTGAAGTTCTTGCAGCCCGTTCCAGCCTTGCTTAGGTCTACAATCTTATTCCTGACATCTTAGGACAGCTCTTTGGTCTTGGCCATAGTGGAGGGATCAATATTATATATATATATATATATATATATATATATATATATATATAAATTATATATCTATATATTATATATGTTTTAATATAATATCTATATATAGATGCAAGTGATATATAGATATTATATTATATATATATCTTTATGAATAAAAAACAAATATATAATTATATATATATATATATATAATTATAATATAATTATGAATGATTTTTTTTTTAAAGTGATATTAAGATGTGTATCCTCACTTTATCTTAAATGTAAGTTAAAATGAATTACAAAATAGTTGATTAATATATAAATCTAAAAAAATGTAATAAAGGAAGTATACAGCTAATTAGGAATGTCCACGCAGTGAGCTGTGTAAACGCCTGATAAGCACTGATCCATGAACAGTAACTAATGTAATGCCAGACAGTTTTGGCCTGGGATCAGCTTTTCAGAGCGAATTTCTGCTGCTGGTATCAAGTTCAGGCACTCAGACGCTTCCTTTTTTCTGAGGACATCAAATCCCTTCATAAGAGAGACAGAAAGAGAGAGAGAGAGAAAAAAAAGAGGGATAGAAACAAAGAAGAAGAAGGAGTAGAAAAAGAAGATGGAGAGAGAGAGAGAGAGAGAGAGAGAGAGAGAGAGAGAGAGCGAGAGAGAAAGAAAGAAGAAGAAAGAGCGGGAGAGATTGAGCAAGGCTAGCTCCCTTTAATGGAAAGTGCTTTAAACATTACGGGAATCGATGCTAACTAGATGAGCTACATTCACTGCTGTCTATTACAGTTTCCATTAATGTATCTAATGGAAATCATTGCCAAGGCAATCGGATCAGGATCTTACCCAAACACCAACCTCACACAACCCATACATACAGATATATCTCAATAAGTCAAACAGACATCCACAGGGAACCAGACGGCATATTTCTAGATGCAATAAACCAAACACGCAACAATGCAGCATTTTATTATTGTGTCAGGGCCACGACAAATAAAAAAAAAAAAGAAAAGAAGAAGATTCATTGTGGACCAAAAAAACCTTCAGTTCCAAGTTGAAAGATGTGTAAACTAACCTTCATTGTAAAAAAAAGCCTTCTGATATTATTGCAAAATAACACAATCATTTGCGGTCAACAGATGTTAGCTGGTACCTCTGGGAGTGTTCGATTCATAAGTGCACATTTTATGTGTAAGACAGCCATATGTCTTCACCTGGTTAAGAGGTTACACCTAATCTCACCTTTGACAGGGCATCTAGCTAGTTGGTGACCTTAGAACTTATAATAATATACTGAAATATTATCTTCATAATATTGTCCCCAACAAATTATTAAGGGATGTAGGAAAGCGGTAGCTCAGTTGTTTAGGTGTTGGACTGCTAATTGGAAAATCAGGGGGGTCGATTCCCAGCACAACCAAGTTGCCACTGTTGGGCCCCTGAGCAAGGTCCTTAACCCCCTCATTTGCTCAGTTGTATAAAAGAGCTAAATGTAAGTTGCTTTGGATAAAGGCGTCTGCCGAATGCTGTAAATTTCTGCATTTTATAAGTAAAACTTAATAATCAATATTAAGGGTGGAAACAATATCCTGGCAGGAACTTAGCTACATCTCAGCTGTTTTATTCAATAAAAATGATCCGTTTTATTGGTAAAATTAGACAGATTAGATTATGTATTTTATGCCACTATAAACCACATAATTATAAATAAAATTACACTTTAGCGTGGGTTTGGGGTAAATCTCTTCTTCATCCCACACACCTCATAGTTAAATTTTAACCTTTACTACCAAATGTTTAATTCTTTACTATTCAGTTACATTTGTTTAAGCAAAAGTTGTGATCAATTAAGGATACAATGATTTCATCTTTAATCTGGAGGAAAAATCTCAGTTTAGCCATTGAGAGTCTGAGAAATTACCTCACAGCCATTGTACCGGATCGAAAGGTCCTATGAATCTAAGCTTGGTAAAATGTGTGTGTGTGAATGTAGGTGGGGTGATAGGGGCACTTAAAAAAGCTGAGTCTTCTTTTATTACTGCTGGATAATTCAGTTAAACCCACCCCATTCCAAGGTCTTCACTGGGATAGAGAAGAATCTGCTGTCTGTGCACTAGTCTTCTGTCCCTCCGAGGTCACTCTGCAACCACTAACTCACAGCTCGGCCTCATCACTCGGTACATGCTCATCAAGAGCTCTTCAGAAAGCACGGTACACAGCCCCTTGTACAGAATTACGCTCTTCAGAAGCTGTAGCAGGTAGCAGTCGTTTTAACTTTAAGGAGGTTTTTTTTTATTCAGGAAAGTTTTGTGGTCTGCTCTTTAACTAAATCCAGAAAGTTCTTTTGAGAATGAAAAACTTTTACACAGGTATGACAAGGGGATTATCATGATTAAAGGAAAAATATGCCTACATCATTAACATTCATATAGTATTTTGAAAATGTAAATTTAATGCTGGAATGTGTGTTCATTTGGCTTTACAGTTATCCCTAGCGGGTTAAATCCTTATTATTGAATTAATTCTAATATATTTACACCAAAGATCTTACTCAAACACAAGATTTTATTGTCTTATAATCAATATTAACATTTAGGGTAATTATTTATTCATTAATAAATTCATTAATTTATTCATTCATTCATCTTCTATACCTGTTTATTCCCTAATTTGGGGTCACAGGGATCTGCTGGAGTCTATCCCAACCATCTCTGAAAGGGCGAAAGGCAGGAGGGGGACACCCCGGACACGTCGGCAGTCTATTACAGAGCCACACACACACACACTTACTGACTTTTCCCCCAAAACATCTAACATGAGCCGTCCCCCTAAAAAACTTGTTCCTAATCTTGTGCAACCTCATCACTCCCAAAGAAAACCTCAACATCTTCAGCTCTGCCACCTCTCTATTTATCCAGGCTTGATTACACTCACTCCTATGTGCAATTTAGATTCACCAATCAACCTAACATACATCTTTTTGGACTGTGGGAGGGAACCGGAGAACCCACACAAGCACAGGGAGAACATGTAAACTCCACATAGAAAGACCCCTGCCTGGTAATCAAACCCATGCCTTCTTGCTGTGAGGCAACAACCACTAAGCTACCGTTCTGCCCTATTAGGGTAATTATTATATTCTGTAATTACGGATGCAACTAAGAAGACAAAATGAAGTAATTAATGGTAAAGAGGCTTGGCAAACGGTTCTACTCTGGCAGCTCGGATTGCTGAAATTCAATTCACAATCTTGTGATCTGAAGCTGCCCAAGGCTTGATCCGAAAGCCAAAGTAAGATCACCTAAGATGGCCCATTGTAAAATTAACTATAATTCGTCGGACAAGATTTAGCTGGTGGATGAAGAGTGCAGGGAATAGTCTGTACTTCAACTATACTGCACTTAAAGTTTTGCAAAAAATAAACTTGAGAAGGTTTTTATGAAATAAAAAAAAAAGGGTTATTCACATAACTGCAAAAAACAGCTCAGGCGCAGATGAATCATAAAAGTTCTGGGACCTATAATCACTAAGATATGATAGAAGAAGAAAGGAAGTGTAATAGTGTCTGTTGAAGGGAAATGGGCATTGTGAAAATTGAACAGCTAATCTTAAGCTGTCTACCAGAGCTAGCTAGCCAGTGACCTTTACACCTTTAAATGCTTAAAATACTGTTATTACCATCGTAACACTGTCCTTATTGATAATTAATGCATGTACATGTTTCATTAACGGATTTAATTAACGTTTTCGAGTAATGAACAATATCTTTTCTCAACACTTCAATCTAAGTGCTAACCAAACCCCTGTAAGGAGAAGCTCTTTTCTCTGCACTTATTTACCCTTTAACAAGAGATTTTTACCCTTGAACCGTCAAGCACATTAACTTTTATGGCCTCGAACGGCATCGGATTACTGCTCGTCCGTGAAACGCATCAATGACCATACACCTAATGGCACTCTTACGAGTTACGAGTACAACAGATACATTTTTCTTTGTGTGTTTGAGATATTCGACACTAGTTATCAGCCATAACGGTGCTTTTATTAAAATAACTAACTGGTGAGCACTTATCAACAAACATAACAATGAAGGCTAATTTCTAGTAGAACGTTGTACTAATGTAAAAAATAAACAGAAAAGGTTTTTAACTATTTGAACTGTTATTGCCCCCAGGAGGCACCAGGCAAGTTTAAAGCTTCTACCATGGTCACAGGAAGGACCGGCTCTAAGCTAAATTTTATTTGGGGGCCCTCTTAGTGCTGCCAATATGACTAAGATTGCCAATCATTGATTATTCGCACACTATAAACCTAACACACTTTTTATTCATTTAATTTGTTGTTGCTGTGTTGCGTTATTATACCAATGTTTTTACCCCTTGTACGATTTTTTATTGAAACGATAGCAAACCCAAGAGCGCTCAAGAGTTGCACTTTAACTATGCCACTTTGCACCGCAAGACTTTAAATGTTAATGTGGTGTACTTAAAAATAGCTCAATGAATCAGCCTAGTTTACTTTATATTCCTTTTTCTATCTAACCTTTATCTTGTTGTTTTTTCTCTGGTTTCTTTTTATTCTTTTCTCTGCACCAAAAGGATAAAGTTCTTTTTTGTGACAGTTATAAGAGTTTTGCTGCAAATGCTTCTTAAATTACCTTTGATAATGTTTATGTTTATATCTAATCTGCCCAAGGCCTCCAGAATCAGTAGTGCTGCCCATGTAACTTTAACCAATTAGCAATGTGCCACTGCTAGTATAGTTTAATACTGTTTCTTCCGATTGGTTGATCAGAGTAAAACTGTCACAACCAAGTTCGACTAGCGAAAAACTTCTGGACCTGTGAATTAGAATGTTTACGCCCACGATGGCTGACGGAGGAGGAGAAATTGACTTGGCCTTGGGATAAAACTTACAACTTTTCCAAAAAAGCTAGACATCTTGAGGAGAGTTCGGCTAATCCTGAAGCTAACTAGCTTGTCTCAGCCCGGAAAAGAGTTTGTTCGGTGCTCCAGATCAATGCCGGCGAGTAATGCTGGCTTACAGCCTTTAAATGTATGATGTATTTTATTTAACTTAGGGGCAGTGGTGGCTCAAATGGTTAAGTTGCTGATCTGAAGACCAGAAACACCTGGGTTCAAGCCCCATCCCCGGCAAGTCAACCACTGTTGAGTCCTTGAGCAAGACCCTTAACCCTTCCTGCTCCAGGGGCGCTGTATCATAGCTGACCCTGCGCTCTGACCCCAACTTACTAAGATGGGATATGCGAAAAATGCATTTCATTGGCTCTGTACACGTACCTTACACAATGAAGTTGAATATTATTATTATTTTATTAATGTTTTTTGTGATGTTATTAGATAAATATTGATTCCGAACTGCTCCAGATGATGTATGTGGCACAGTTGCAGTTGTAGTGAAGAGGTTTGGAGTTAATAGGGTTTCTTGCTTTAATAAGTGGTAGCATAGTGGTTAAGGTGATGGACTAATACCTGGAGGATCCGGGTTTGATTCCCAGCACCACCAAGGTGCCACTGTTGGGCCCCAGAGCAAGGCCGTTAACCCCTAATTGCTCAGCTGTATAAATAAGATATATGTAAGTCGCTCTGGATAAGGGCATCTGCTAATGCTGTAAATGTAATAAAAGTGGTTAGATAGAAATAGATAAATAGATAGTTTCTTTAATTGCGACGTGATTGTGGTGCTATTAAGTGGGGTATCATTTGGATAAGTCCCCACTGAAGGCCTAGGTACCAAATGCAGCACCCGCCACTTATAAATATATACAACGATCTGTGTGGTGGCCATTGGGGCCCTAAGCAGCCGCTTATATCGCTGATACCTTGGGCTGGCTCTGGTCACAGGTGATCTTCTCAATCCACTGTGACCACTTTTATTATTTATTTCCAAATAAGGCTTTAGAAATACTTTAAAAGTAGAATAAAACATCCCAACCCTGTTGCCTTTCTCATTTCAGCAGCACAGTTTCTCTCAGAGTGTTAAGGCAGGGAATTCTCTCTGCATTTATATGCTGTTTCAGTACTTTATTTACTTGGGTGATGTTTGTCAGGCGGCCCGTTGGGGGACTGAGAAGCAACAAAAGTAATTCAGTGTTAGAGTTCCAGAAACATCACCTCATCCACAGACAATCAACTTTTTTTCAAGCATTAAAATACGTTGAAAACCTGCTTATATTTGACTGTCTAGTTTTATACTTCACTATTTATGCTAGACTTCGGGGTTATGCTTAACTCCCCTGTTAATTCTAGATTCGCTACTTGCCTTGCTTACCTCCTGCTTTCCAGGTCCCGTTTCCAGGCTCCCGTTTCCAGACTCTCACGCCCTTCACCACCGACTCTGTGAACTCCCTTCTGTTCTCCTACGTCCTCTGTGATCCTCCAGCTTTCCCACGTCTCCTGTGATCCTCTGATATTTTCTATTTAACCTGCTTCCTCTATATCTCAGTAGATGAACCCATCTGGATTGAGCTTATCTGTGTGTCCGTGTGGAATTCCGTGACACAACCTCACAATTTAAGAAAATTTTACTTAGGCCAAATAAAACTTGTACATTTAAATTAATCCCAAAACAACGGAATTGCTACAAACTGCAAAACTTTTTAGCTTTTTTTTTCGTGCTGCAAGTTGTCACTTGAGCGATATAGGTGCTGCACACGGGCAGGAGAAAACATCTGCTTTCATAATCAGTTGTATGTTAATTTATGTTAATTCAAATCTCCAGGAAGAAGCTGTCATATTAGTATGTGTGCTGCATGTGCTGGAACGAATTCGATATTTTTCCAAAACATCTGCATGTCGCCTTATTACCATGTTTTTCACAGTTGTCGAATCAGTCGTAAGAAGCTGGCATGGTACACCAGTGAAAAAAACAAAACAAAAACCTTCATAAACCGCAGCAAGTGAAAGCAGGCCACGATTTTTCCTCCTCATCACACACAAATACACTCACACACACACACACACACACACACACACACACCCTGAGGAATTTAAAACTTTCTAGATGTCAGTTTTCAAAATAGACGCATGTTTGGGGCGACAATATAATTTGCATTCGTCATAGCAACACACACACACACACACACACACACACCAACACGCACACACACACACCTATGTGACAGAATTATGAAAAACTGGATGGATTCTGAAAAATTGATGGAATAGATTTTTAAAAACATTTGTCAGTCTGCCTGTGTGTGTGTGTGTGTGTGTGAGAGAGAGAGAGAGAGAGAGAGAGAGAGAGAGAGGTACATACAGGTATGACAATATATCAGTATAGCAGAATATCATGGTATCATTTAAAATTTTATTATAATAAACTATGGAAAGAGAAAAACCTTCAACAAAATATATCATCTTATTTGACAACATGGAAGCTGGAAGCAGATGTTAAACACCACCATATTAGTTGGAACAATTATCGCACTAGGAATCGATCAGGCGTTGCTGCGAGTGTCAGAGAATCAAAAGAAAGTTTCAGCATCAAGACAGCGATGAAGCAGAGGCTCCTGAAAGACTCCAGGGAAAAATGTTTGCTCAAATTTCCGATCCTACCAGAAGTCAGAAGAGACAAATTGGCTGTGTAGTCTGTCTGCCGGTGGAGGGAGGGAGGGGGGGAATCAATCAAAACAACATCAGCGAGTTGTAAGTATGTGGAAAAGGCCAGATTTTCTCAGTCTCTTCTTTCCAGATCCTGGCTTTGTAATGACCCCCTAAAACCTTGCTAGTCTCAAATGAGGTAGCCTATGATATCAATGGGCGGAGCTTAAAAACCGTCAGGGTTCAGGTAAATAAACATGTCACTACGGCAGAGGAAACCAATGCTTTTTTTTCCACCATCAACTTAACAGGGAAATTTAAGATAAACTATAAAGTAGCATAAATAATATATATATATATATATATATATATATATATATATATATATATATATATTGGATCTGCAGGGTTTAATGGATCTGCTGACCAAGCAGCCAACAGGGTGATGACAAGCGAGTCCGGTTACATGTTGTTGACGTAGCGGGTTCCAAGCTGGTTCTAAAGCAGGGCCAACCTTAGCTATGCACCAAACCTGATGGAAAGCAGGATTACTGATTATTTCGTTAATTGCATAAACAAAAAACATTGAACAAAGACATAAGGACGACGATTGGAGACAACAAGAGAACCAGGAAAGCCTGTTTTTCCCTACACAAAAAGAAACAAGTAAGAAGTAAGGAAGCAACCACAGCATTCATCAGGCATCACATTTGCTGTAAATAACAACAAAATAAATATTTATTGTACTATCTCTTTAACATGTCCTTTAGCTTTTAAGCTACTTATGAAAGATCTAGAAAAGGAACTAGTGACACGATTGGGCAAAATCCTGAATCCGGTGCTTAAAAAAGAAAAGTGAATCATTTCTTTGAATCCATTATTTTTCAATGTGTAACTGAAAAAGATTTTTTTAAAGAAAAGATTTAAACTTAAATGCAAAGTCATTTTGTGTGTGTGTGTGTGGGGGGGGTGTGTATGTGTGTTTGTGAGAAATTTACTGATTCACTGTCATTATTTGTCTTCCTTGTTGAAGGACATGATGCAGGATTGGCTTCGTACATTATAAACTCACCAATCACATCCTGTATGGTGATGGACCCACTAAACCTAGTGCACAGATAAACCTAGTGTACACATAGTGCACTTGTGGAAATAGTTCTGTGGTGTATTTACACACTTACACACACAAACACACACACACAATGCAACAGCAACAAACCATATGCAGTGTTGTTTATACTGTATGTGTGGGAGATAAGTTAGATCTATTTCTTTCTGTAGCTTGATCTTTTGTTCTCTCTCTCTCTTTCTCTCTCTCTCTCTCTCTCTCTCTCTCTCACACACACACACACACACACACACATATTTTTTCTTCATCCCTCCATCTTCCCTCTGCAGATCTGGGTGTGTCCAGCATGCAGCTGAGGCTAATATTAACAGAGGAAGGAGAAAAGACCACTGTGGGAACCTTTACTGCCCTCTGCAGACACAAATACACATACATACACACAAGTACACACATGTAAAAGTAAAGAGTTTCAAAAAACAAATCACACAAACACACACACACACATACACACATGCACTTTGCACTTTGGCCTAATATATATATGTATGTGTGTGTGGTTTGTCCTTGAGCAGACAGACACTTGGCACCTTCTGTTAATCGAGTACCACAGAACGCAACTAAAAGCGTAATAAATCAGGATGTGGTGTGACCACACACACACACACACACACACACTCTCTCTCTCTCTCTCTCTCGCTCGCTCTCTCTCTCTCTTTCGCTCTTTCTGTAAATCATTCCACCCATCCACTAGGGCCACCTTCTGACACATCTGCTGCATTAGCTTAATTAGACTTGCTTCAGCACTCACGCATAAAGAACACTACAGACAGATAGAGTGAGAGAGAGAGAGAGAGAGAGAGAGAGAGAGAGAGAAAGAGAGAGAGAGAGAGAGAGAGAGAGAGAGAGAAAACGAGAGAGAGAGAAAGACAGGACTCCATCATTTAAACTGTGTCTGAGTGGAGATGACAGTATGCACCATGCGGAGGAGTGTATTCATCAGTGCCTAAGTTGATAAAGTGGATTAGTTTCCTATAACAGCATGTCCTGAGGTGTTTTATTCCTTTTATACCAAAGCAATTTGTCAAAACTCATTGGGATTTTTTTAAATTAAACAACATCATGTTCGTAATCCTTGTACTGTTACGGGTGATGCTGTGGAACATCCACAAAACAGGTTAGTACCTGCTATTAGACATGTAAAAGCAGCTAGAAACACTGTCTTAGTTATGGTAAAGCAGTTATAAGCAGTCATAAAATGTAATGCTGCTAATGTGTAAAGCAATTGTTTGATTTGCTTATATTCATAAGGAAACTATAATCTCTATAATCTGATTTCTGTTTATGTTTATATATTAAAGTGGCCCCTTTTTATTCTAATTCTTTACGTTTTAACCACAACATTAAAGTGCAGCGAACTACAGCAACAGGAATCTGTGTGTATGATTTCCTACCGACCTTTTTGTTTACCGCAGAAGCACTATGGACACTGCAGAGACTTCACTATCCCATGAGCCCCTGGGAGAGAGGACAAAAATCAATGTCAACATGGCAGATGTTGTGTGTAATCATACTATAAAAAAGTCATTCAGGAAGTACTTTCAAATTTAAATGTAGTATCTAAGCAAAAATGATGTGATTTAGGACACATCAATTATTTCCACTCTCACGTCATCTCTTATCCTCTTCCGATCTACATCCTGAAACTATACCATGTCTGCCTGAGATCCGTACAAACCCAGTTTATCTTCTGACCTTCATGTCTTCACACTGCTGTAGGTGTTCCAACTATTATCTTTCTTCCTGCTTTTGCCTAAGCCCCCAAGAAAAGCAGGAACAAGGGAGGGGGAAGAATCAATATCACTGGGACGAATAGATCGCATTTCCTCTGGTCATCAAAAGGTTATTTTATTCCTGATCACTGCTATCGACCGGCGCTCTTTTCCACGCTCTGCCGTGAATCTATATCCCGGCTGTGTGTGTGTGTTTCTTCCTCTTTACGTTCAGATTACACTGCAGAGTACAGAGGATCGATGGGGATTTAATGTGCCTTCACACAGCCTGGGAAAAAAAGGGGAACAAGATTGCCTACAATTTTTAGACAAATATATAGGCACAAGTTCATACAAGACAGAAGCTAATCATGGATTGTGAGATACATCATAAGAGTTTTAGATAAAGTTAGATGGCATAAGCTGTTGTGTTTGTTTTTTTACTGGAATGTCTCAAATTCTATCTCCTTACACTCTCTCTCCAGTTGCCCCCCCCATCTCTATTATTAAATAGCAGTCAATGCTAATCATCATTATCATGCAATTTCAGCAAATTTGAGGTAAATGTTGATGTTCCTGAACACTTTAGCCTGTTTTTACCACTGTTAGTCCTGTAAAACTGGTTATTACATGGCTTATTTGCTTATTTACAGCGTTTATATTTCCTAGTTATGCAACTGTAATGCGAGGTCGTAGAGGGATCCATCATGCAGGTAAAAGCTTTATTGAACAATATACCCAAGCAAACAAATCACAGATGCTAGGCACAGATCACAAGGTTTTACATTATACTATATATATATATATATATATATATATATATATATATATATATATATATATATATATATATATATAAGAAAAACCAGACTCGAGAGGGAACCCATCCTCATCTGGGTGACACTGCAGTGTGTGTGTCCTGTCTACAAACATATATTTAAAAACAGAACGGTGACCCGACGCTTTTGAGTAACTTATTGTGAAGAAGTCGACTAAGAAGAATCCATAATGCAGAGTGAGGCTTTATTTATTAAGAGAGCTGGAGTCGGGACACTTAAACACATTTTTTTCTTTCCAGTGATACACAAGACCCCCCCAGTGGATTAAAGGGTGGTGATTCGCATCCGATGGGCCTCATAATAAATGTAAACAATTTTTTCTAAATGTTAATCTGTGAGGGCTTCAGTAACAGAATTCATACAAAAGCATCACATCCTGTATTTGATTGCTATGTTTCAACTGCAACAATGAAATTAAGAATAGAATATAAAGATATATAAATCAATCAAATATGGTTTGCTTTTAAAATGTGTGATATGGGTTTAAAGGTATTTCAATAGCTTTATGTAAGTTAAAGTGCATAAAAATAATTAAATGCTGCAAATAAAACAATAAAAGGGCAAAGGGATATAGAGAATAGCAGTTTGCTTAATAAAGCAGAGATTGTAAACACATGTTTTTTGTTACAGTAACCATGGTAACACCATGACCCTACTTAACCCTTATTCTATAATTGAATGCATTACAGTTTATAGAGTTTTATAATCACATATATTAATTCATGTTTTTTTTTTTTTGTGTTACGTAATATAGAAACGTGCTAGAATATGACGGTTTTTAAAGCAAGAATCTGATCAATTATACCAATTGTAAGAATCACAGCACGATATATAATCAGGGTATTTCACACTCTTGCAAAGAGAAGGAGCAGGCAAAAAACATCTCTAGGTTGTATGTAACCATGGTTCCCCGAGAGGAAATCCCCTTTGTAGAATGTGCCCTGAGCCTTTCCGGGACAACATGCCGGTAACCTCAGTAGCGAAAGATATGGTCTTGACCACCCATCTGCTTATTGTCTGTTTCGTGGCTGCTGCCCCTCTCATGGGTGGACCAAAACAGACAAACAACTGATCTGACCCCTTTCGGGGTCTTAGACGAGAAAAGGCTGAACCTTCTGTGCCCAGTGCAAGCACTGGTTATGTACATCCACAGAGCTGCCCTGTGGATGTACATAACCAGTGCTCGCACTGGGCACAGAAGGTTCAGCCTTTCCTGGTCTGAGACCCCGAAAGGGGGAAGACAAATTACTTGACCGTGGGTGAAGGAAGGCTTTCACCAATGCCCGGTGCAAAGTCCAGACATGACATTAAGGTGGACAGTGTCTAAATGTCGCCAATCCGTTTGATGGAGAAATTGACTAGTAGGAAAACCATTTTCATGTTTAGTTGCCTGTCCAAAGCCTCCTCCTGGCAGGTTCTAGGGTTCAGAGAGCCTCTCCAACACCATAGCCAGGTCTCATGATGGAAACCTTAGTTGCCATGCAGGCTTTAGCCTTCTAGTGTCACGAAGAAACCTCAGCAGTAGTGGAAACTTGCCGACGGATTGTCCAGCATGGAAGGCTGTGGAAAGCAGTTACGGCGGGTCTAACGGTGGAGAGTGGTAGACCTGCAGAGATTGTTCATTGCAGGAACTCCAGCACTGCAGTTAACTGGGCCCTGCTGTTTGTCCCTGCACCAGAAGATAAATTGGTTCCATTTTCAATCATGTAAATAATGTGGATCTTGGATGACATTAATAATATAATACAGACTAAACCCACAGTATTGCTATACCACCATTTGCATTTTCTTAAGTGCTTTTAAAGTCTTTTAATGCGGCAAGTCTTATCTAATGCCACCTTTTTCTGCTTGTGTGTGTGTGTGTTTATTCCTAATGGACCCACCAGTGCAGTGTTTGATGAACGATTTGGTGCATTTCCCAGCAGGCAGCAGTTTAATTCCATTATCCAAAAATACTCCAGACGCCATATTTTCTATAGATGTTAATGCACATGGCTTTGCAGTTAATCTCTTCCCTACACAGAGGGACACGCATTTATAAGCTCTTGCAATACAAATTGTGCAACACAGCAGAAGCATACTCTCAGGTGCCAATTATCTGATTAACTTATCTCAGCATGCATGAGGTGATAATTTGATGTCCTGCATGTCCATCTGAACCCTTAGCAAGACTATACTATCTTTTTAATGATTACACAATCAATATAATTATAATACCTGGTGTCATTATTATAATAATAGTAATTTGCTAGGTATAAAGTTAGAAATACCGTCATATTAATTTAACATTAGGATTAATTATGATGATTAATGGCTTATTGATATATAGCGTTTCCATATTCTGTAAAAAACTATTTAGAAATTGTGTTCACTAATTGACGTCAACTGGGGTAGTAAAAGGCAGGAGGATAAAAAGTGTGTGTTTGTGTGTTTTTCAAAGCCTTAGATTGCTGTTTTAGGTAGAATCAAGAGGGGGGGTGGACGCCATTAGTTTTGTGGTGTGACAGAGCAATTACAGGCTGACAGCGGTGTTTACTCACGGAGTGCCTACTTCTGTCACTGTTCTGCTGGAAGAAAAACCTCATGCACACCAACACACCCATGTACAGGAACATCTGTTCTTTTCAGATAGACTTTCTGAGCTTTCTTGGTAGAAAGGTAAGTTTTATTATATAATTGTAATAAACTAATACGTGAATAAAAGAAGATTTATTCATCGTACTTATCATATGATGGCACTAATATAATTTCAATTTTGATTGCTTGATTGGCCAGATTCTCTGTAGGTTTATATAAATGTGCTTGGTCAAAATAAATTTAGGCATCTTTTATGACACTTCCACAGAAGTATTTGTTGGTGTTTAATAAAACATTCTGGTGTTTTTTGTTAAATGTTGGTGTTTGTCGAAGAATTGTTGTGTTTATTGATAAATCTGGTTTAAAAATGTTGGCATTATTATGGTGTTTGATGGAGTTTGTGTGTAACACAATTTGCCATTGTTGATAGTACATACTACTTAAATGTTAGTGTTTGATAAATAATGGTAGTGTTTTGTTAGTAAATATTGGTGTTGGATAAAAAAAACAAAAAAACAACACTATTGTTTGTCGGAAAATTTTGCTGTCTGTTGAATAAAGGTGTGACATGTGGAGGTGGAGTGGGGATAGAGATACACCAGGGATGAGGAGATGGGATGAAACAGAACTTTATTGGGACGAAACGAAAGAAAAATAAGAAAACGAAAGGACTTAGCATTACAAGCAATTGGCATTAGCCATTAGCATTAGCAATACAAACAAGAAAGACAAAGGTAACAACGTTCACTTAAGACAAAGACTGACAGAAACACAGGGGTATATATATAATTATACACAGGGGTATACACACAGATTGACACGGGACACAATAAGGGAACAATCAATCAATGAAAAGACTGGAAAGGACAAACAGACAAACAGAAAGCACATGACTACATATAGAAACAGTTCCAGAATGCCCTCTGGTGGTCTTGTGGGAAATCTTTCCTTATAACCGTTACGAAATGTTGGTATTTGAAAATGTTGGCATTGTGTTGGTGATGGAGATCATTAATGTTCTGTTGGTAAATGTTAGAATTTAATGCAGACTGCTAGTTGGTGTTTCAAGTGTTTTTGATAGAGATGAAGTTTTTTTTTGTTAGTTATTTTTGGTGTTTGTTGATAGATAAACTAAGTGTTATTTAATAAATGTTAACATTTTATGTAAAATGCTGGTTGTGGTTTTAAGTATTTTTTTTTTATAGCGATGCTTCGACTTTTGTTGGACATTGTTTGTGAGTAGTGGCATTTTAGTTGGTGATTGATGAATTGTTATATTTCGGTTTGCTTATAAAGAATGTTGGCAGTTGCTATAAACTGTCAGCGCTTAGTAGGTATCGGTGCGCAATAATTGATTAATGAAAATGTTGTTAATGGCTGGGACAATTGCTTTGTTGGTGAATTTTATCACCCGATAACAAAAACAACATTCCAATTTTAAAGAATGCCTTTATTGCTAAAGGTATTCTGGAAACCTATGCTTGGAGCTGTGGTGGCTTAATTTGTTAAGGTACTGAGTGGTAGATTCACAATGTAACCTCATGATCCCTGCTACCTGTTTTCACCCAAATGAGGATGGGTTCCCGGTTGAGTCTGGTTCCTCTCAAGGTTTCTTCCTATCTCATCTCAGGGAGTTTTTCCTTGCCACTGTCGCCCCCGGCTTGCTCATCAGGGACAAACTGATTTCTGTTTCATTTTATCTCATCATTTCTTCAATTGTAAAGCTGCTTTGTGACAATCACCATTGTAAAAAGTGCCAAACAAATAAAACTGAACTGAATTGAATAGATCTAAAGACCAGGAAGTCCTGGGTTCAAGCCCCACCACTACTACCAGCCAGCCACTGTCGGGTCCTTCCTGCTCCAGGGGCGCTGCATCATAGCTGACCCTGTACTCTGACCCCCAACTTACTAAGATAGAATATGCGAAAAAAAGAATTTCACTGTGCTGTAAAGTATACGTGACAAATAAAGGCATTCGCATTTACAAATAAACAAAATGCATTATAATGAAACCATTAGCATGCTGTAGTGAATGCTGCAAAGGTATGAGAATTATTTTGAATTTGCATATACATTATTTACAGGCATCAGATTAGTATAAGTCCAGACCTTGAACTACATATGCCATGTTCGAATAATTCAGATTCATTACATTTTTTCAGCTAATATATAAAACCTTATCATTCACTCATGCACAGCTGACACAGTCTAAATAAATGAAAGTTAACTGTTGTAAATAAAGCTTGTTTTCGGGTTTGACAGCGAATGATTCTTTTGCTTATCGCCCTTGTGGAATAGGAATGTGAAATATGGTGCGAACAGCTGGGCTCATCTCGGAGACAAATCAGCTAAAGCAGCAGCTAATGCGTTTGATTCAGTCGAGTAAGGGTACATTGTGTTGTGTTTGCATAATTGACTGTGTGCTGTTGTAACATTTCATTACAGTTAAGGCCATCTGCTTATTATTATGTGTATATATATAAAAACAGTCAAGCGCTAAATAGAAACCCTAGAAAAATTGTTGCTGGGATTTGCAAATTTATTTTCGGTACACTATTAAATATAAGGGTCTGGCAATAACTATGTATTTATTATAGATAAAATATGAGACAGTCGTTACAGGTTCAATGGATCAAGCATTAATGTTCTCTAAAGCTGTGCCGATTCTAGGAACCAGAACGTTGCGTGCAACAAACATCAATCACCACCCAAAATTTCAGCTTTATAGGCAAGATGTATTAGCTAAATTCAAATGGAAGGCAATAAACATCACAAGCAGACGGAAGGGACAGACAGAGTCATAAAAAAACCAAAGACTAAACTAATTATATAATTACAGTAACTAATAAATAAAATTAATTCCTGCAAATATTGCAAGTCTGTCTTGCAAATTTCCTTAAGGAGTCTGTTTGTTTACCAATATAATAAACTTAATTTGTTATAATACACAATAAAAATAAGTTGCTCTAATAACGATGCTGTATAGGATATATTCCACACACTGAATTTATATCCTTTACAAAGTCCCATTCAATACCTGGTCAGGTTTGCTGTAACCTGCATTATTTGGGAAAGCTTTCGGCTAGAGCAGGGGGTCGGCATCCTCCACCACTCAAAGAGCCATTGAAAGCGGTTTCCTGCAGAAAAAAAACCCCATCAGGAGCCGCAAAGACTTATAAACACTGCATATATCCGTTTTTACCTTTATGCTATGTATAAAAACAATTGTGTTTTGTATTAATAAAATTAATGAATTACTACAGCGAACATTTTGTCTGTGTGCAATGAAATATATTTTAAACTCCGTAAAAACGCTGGAATGAAGTATACTATCTCATATAATTATTCATGTTTATTTGATTTATCCTCGTATTTATTTGATTTAAAGTCAAACTTAAATAATCCACCTGCAGCAAAGCAAAATTTAGTCCGCTCGTCATCTTTTTATTGTGCGCACCGGAAGCGCACATTCAGCACCAACATGAATATAAAAAGGACTATTTCACTGAACCATGTTAAATAATTATTTGCACAATAACAGCCAATTAAAATATGTATTTTAGATGATTAATGTGATTTTTACTTCAGCGCACAGCGTCTCCACATAAGGTCTATAAGACATTGCCTTGATTTCACACAGGATTGTAAACTGTCGTCTGTGAGGCGTGTGCTGTTGTGTTCTGTGAAATGGTGAGATTCTGCACATAACAGCAAGGTGACAGTACGACACCATGATGGCAACAGGTGGTAGGAACAAAAAAAGAGAGATTTGCTAGAGAAGGATTCGAGTGGTCCGTTGGTCCGGCAGATTTGCTGCAATAAAAAAAATCCCTGTTGTTTAAACAGGGATTTTATTGTGTTTTTTGTTCAGTCGTAACATCACATGAGCGACGTTTGTTTTTTATAGCTGATATTGAAGCAGACCTGCTTACATACGTATGTGGACCTAAAGATCGACAGAACTCCAAATGTAGGACTGTTTCATACTGTTTCATGTTTATATAAGTGTATGATGCCATTCCATGATTTTCGTGCCAGGGCGTGTCACGTAAAGGGATTGGCGGGGGGTGCATATTTTGAGGGATAAATAAGTAAACAAATACAGAATTATTTTAAAAAAGCAAACTGAAATAAAATATAAAATAAATACTTATTATTTATTCTCTTTTTTTCCCCCAAAACCACAGGGAGCCACAGCTGAAGGATGAAAGAGCCACATGCGGCTCTGGAGCAGCGGGTTGTCGAGCCCTAGGCTAGAGTCTAAAGCATAGATGTAGGGATTTGTGCTCATTTAGCAATAAAAACTTTCATAACGTCAGGCACTGACAATCAGACCAAAAGGTCTTTTTCAGAGAATGTGAGAATTTTAGTTTTAAAGAAAAAAAGCTTAAGATACATAAATAAAAACTAACCTACTGCAAGACATAAAGCATGGCAACACAGCATCGTTTTAATAATGTGACATAAGCAAAGCTAGGACTGATTAAAACATACACAAACTAACTCTGGAAAATTAAATTTACTTAAAACACCTGAACCCTAGGAAAACTTTAGGGGAAAACAACCTTGGACAAAACAGGACTGGAGAAGAATCAAACTCAGGGCACATGACTATGACATAAACGAAGAATAGTCTTTGGCAAAATTACATGGTTGCCCTCTGGTGGCCTGGCAGGGTGAAGTCCCACATATCCCTGAGAGTCTGGGGTGTGGTTAGCAAGTCTGTTCATCCCAAAGGGGTTCAGTGAAGTTGAGGACTCTGTGCGTTCTTTTACACCAAATTTGGCACTGCTTAGTTTCAGTAATGGGAATAATAATAGTGACAGTATACATGATGTCAAATTGAGTGCTTCCTTTTCAGTTAAGTATTGTGAAGGTGTAAAGGTCAGGCGTCTACAATCGTTTACTCATTTAGTGAATCTGTACATACAGTTCATTTACTGCTAGCAATCAAGTAGCACATGTTCCTCTTTATTGTTACAAACATTCACTCATCTATACATACTAGTTAATTTTTAGCTAACAAATCCTAGAAGTAACCCTTAATTATTAACTAAATCCAGTAGCCAAAAGGTTACTAAAGGTTACATTCTTGGGAATTGTCAAAAATCGTTGAAAATGTCAGATTGTTGTATGGCCCTCCTAATACCCCTCCTTCCCCCTAACACACACAATCTTTTTAATTTAGACTGCATAACGGGGACCCCACTCATTTTTTTTGGTCAGAACATAATGTAACTACACGCACAAAGAGACACACACACAAACAAAGTAACAAACCTCTTTAAAGGAAACCAGAACAATTTTGGGAAAGTGATAGCTCAGTGGTTTAACTGATCGAAAGATCATAGGTTCGATTCCCAACTTCTTGTCACTGCTGGGCAGCTTCAGCAAGACCTTTAATCCTGAACTAATCGAATGGATTAAAGTCAGAGAAATGTAAGTTGTCCTGAATAAAGATGCCAAAAATGTGAGTGTTAAATGCAACTTTTCAGAAAAGCTCTCATTACTGCACAAAGGTAAAGCAGACAGATGGAGGACAACGGCCTGTAGCTTTTAATAACAACTTCCACCATGACGCCGAATTATCATAATAGCTGCTTGCTTCACTTTCAAGATAACATGTTTGTTTACCCCTGAAAGGATTAATTATCGTTCTATAATTTTCATCTTACACACACACACACACACACCCTCATCCCTCCGTGAACACATTATCAACAGTAAACAAAAGGCTGCTTCCCTCGAGGCTTCGTTTTTCAAAGAAAATAGAAAACAGTTCTCTGCGTAATAAAACAAAGACGCGAGAAAAGAGGATTTTAAAGCTTTTTCTCCATCACTCGCCCTTTCTCTTTTCTTTCAATATCTCTCTTTTTTTTCTCTTCCTATACCATTTATCTTCCTCTGTCTTTCTCCATCGATACACCATCCAGACTATCGTTTTTTTTTTCCTTTCACAATTTTTTGGTCTTTTTTCCTATTTTTCACTCTACAGCGCCATCAATCTCATTCTCTATTTCCTTTCATCCTTGCATGACTTCCCTGTCTTCATTAATCACTTCTCTGTGGTGTTTATTCACAGACTTGTGCATTATGTTTAACACGACTGATTAATCGATGATTTGGAGAAGCAATGTTCCATTCATCACGTTTATATTGAATTTATTTCTACTGTCTCATTTTACTGCCTTTCTTGTCTTCACACAAATAGTTCCTCATAAGGTGGCCTCCAAACTACCTCACACAACTGTCACTATAAAGTCTGTTTACACACTAGTTACACCAAAGGGATTATGGGGACCCAGTCTCATTAAGTATTATTTTAAATGTACATTGAACTCGAACATACATACAGAACACACACTTGTATACTAGCTAATTATATAATGCAAAAATATACTAGTCTAACAATATACAGATGTGTGTTTCATATACATATATAGAATATTTATGAAGCCCTGGTCCCCACATTGACATTTGTGTGAAAAAAATGACTTTGTTTGAGGTCCTTGTTCTACTATGTCTAGTTTTTATTCTGTTGCTATTAATTGTATGCTTCATGCTATTGTGTTTGCGCACATTGTAATACCATCGTATTCTGGAGCAGTACATAAGCTATAAGAAGGGGTTGAAATAATCAACCTTCTGTTTGTTCCCTTTAAACACTAATAGCCGAGCTACACTGTTTGTTTTCACACTGATGATGTTTACATGGCCTTGAAAAAGTACTCATACCCCTGAAACATTTTCACATTTTGTCCCCTTTACAACCACAAACTTAAATGTATTTTATTAAAAGTTTATGTAATGGAACAACACAAAAGTAGCACAAAATTGTGAATTGGAACGAAAATACGGTTTTTACAAATTTAAGCAAATGAAAAATGTGGCGTCTGCCTCTATCCGGCCTCTAAAGTGTGGCCGCGCCCTCCATCCAAAAACAGGCACTGGACCACACCCCAATTACACAATCATGTTTATGCACAGTAGTATGACCACAATTAGTTTTTTAAGTGCAACCAATGCCTACAACAACGTCTCAACAAGCTTTACTAGATTTACTTCAGGCAGTTACATCAGTGGTTTCCAACCTTTATTTGTCTGAGACCCCCTATTCCCCATGAAAATATTTTAGGGTATTTTCCTTGGTATTTCCTGCATTTTGTGTTTCCAGTATTGCTGCACCCGCATTGGTAGGAGTTTCCTCACCTGGATTCAGTATGCCTGGATCATTACTATCAGCTGCTGGGGGCAGTGGTGGCTCAATGGTTAAGGTGCTGAGTTGCTGATCTGGAGACCAGGAAGACTTGGGTTCAAATGGTGGCTCCCACCACCGCCAACTGTTGATCTGAAGACCAGAAACACCTGGGTTCAAGCCCCACCACCGGCAAGCCAACCACTGTTGGGTCCTTGAGCAAGACCCTTAACCCCTCCTGCTCCAGGGGTGCTGTATCATAGCTGAACCTGCGCTCTGACCCAAACTTACTAAAATGGATTATGCGAAAAAAAGAATTTCACTTTGCTGTAAAAAGTATATGTGACAAAATAAAGGCATTTGCATTACATTGAAGGTGAATCAGTCGTTATTACAAATTTTTCATTTTTCTGGTCAACCAGGGGATCATGGCTAAAATTAGCTAATGCAATATGATTGTTTTAGTGACTATATCTGATTTGCAAACACAATAGAGGAAGATAAATTGATTATTCTGTATGTTGCTTTGGGATCATATTTAAAGGTCGTCAAAACAACTTGTTGTTTAGGGGGAGAACCGCTGTGTGTGTAATTGTGTGTATTTCCAAACAGACACAGCAGGCGGTAAAGAAAGAAAAAACTTTACCCGTGTATTGTTAAAACTGCCTCTGTGTCTGATCTGGAACTCGAACATTTGTTTCAGTGAACAAACTTACTAAATATCAAAATACCCAGTTGTAAGTTATATATCGCTGCTGGTGTCCACCTGACATGCACCACCATCGCTTATTCAACTCAGTTCGACTCACATTAACAGATGCATTGGCTGCTTACAATACACATAGTAATGCACGTATCTAATTCATATCCGATTTATTACCACATACAAATGAGGCCTAAATGCGATTCATTATCTATCTCTTCATAATGTTTTTCATTATTACAAAATAATTAATACATATAAAATGTTATAAAGCAGAAAGAAAGTTATCCACCCTCTCCAATGACATCTGATGGTATTTTTAAATTCTTGATGCTAACACACTGACTGCGATGAATATTTAAACATAAAACCTGTTACTGGCACAAGGGCAACATGCAAACTCGTCTCAGTTAATAAACCAGATGGAATTTATAGCAGATGAATTCAAAGGTCTTCAATTTGCAGACGATAATTGAACACAATATCATTTTAGCGTTAAACGACTGAACCGATATGAAACAATCTCCCGTTCAATTACGTGACGCTGTCGTGGGGCTCGAACATCGTCGGCGAGCATTAAATAGAAAAATATATTCAATCAGAACTATTGATTGGTTTGGTAGATGAAGCTACTCATCTGGGTAAACACCACCTTTTCAGCTTTAATGTTTGCTCAAATACAGAGTTGATGATTTCAGATGAAAAATTAATTGCATACTATTTTGGCAATTTTCAAGCCGTGCTTGTTTTAATGAAGTGAAGATGGGAATCCGCCTCCACGCAGCCAGTGGTGGCTCACAGCAGTGTATCAGTTTATATGAGGAGAGATGGATAAGAAATAATGACATTCAGTGCTGTGTTACTGTCTAGATACAATCTATGGCAGCAGCAGGAAGCTTCTTGCTCTTTATTAAAGGTTTACAGGACATGCTTATTGAACAGTTTCTTTAATGGCTGCTAATCACCACAATGAAAAGAATTTTGTGTTAACTGTTAGCTAGTTAAACTGGTAACATTATAATTCCATAAAATTTTGTGTTTTGTTTTTTTTTTTTTTCTTTCCTGTTTTAGTTTTTGTGTTGTTTTTTTTTTTGTTCTGCTGTTTTGCTTTGTTTTTCTGTTTTGTTTCGTTTGTGTTTCTGGTTTACTAGTTTGTCTTCCGTGTGAGTTTTTGTTTGTTTATTTTTGTTTTGCTGTTGTGTTTTTGTTTTTGTTTTATTTTCCACCGTCTCTTGTTTTAGTTTTCTTTGTTACATTTTTTGCTTTTTTCCATTTTGCTGTTATTATTTTGTGTTTTTGTTGATATGTTTTATTAATTTGTTGACATGTTCATTTTTTGAAAGAAAAGTAAATTAACCACAGTATCATTTTCATGGTACCTAAAAGTGTTTATCTAAATGTAAAGCATTGATAAGTGTGAAACTATTGAATAAATAATTAATGTTACTCATGTAATCATAAAGTCAAAGAATGTGGATGTTTGAACCAAGTCGGTTAGCAAACTGGCTAATCTGCTACATATGATGTATAATAATTGATGGTTGCTAAATGGTGTGTTCAGTGGGATAAATCACAGGCACTAAAGTCTGGGGAGGAAACAGTCATTATCGTCGTCATCATATTTACCCTTCAGAAAGTAAAGTTATTTCAAAATGCTCTAGGAACGCCGTTACCTAACCTTCGACCTAAAGCATGTGTGTAATCCCACCAGTCAGAGAGTTACAGACGGTTGACGTAATCCATAAGGAAGTAATGCTACATAAACTCAAGCGGCATCGTGCGATTATCGTGCGTATATGTGTGTGAGACTGTGTAAGCAAAAAAAATGCATAAAAATATTAAGAAATCTAAAATGACACCCAGAAGCAAAGATACTCAGAGGTTTAGGTCTTTAATGAGTCTGGCCTTTAATGAGGAGGGTCAAACACAGGGTTCCCGAGGCCAGGCCCCGTTGCTGCCGAGGGACAGCGCCGTACTACAAAATAGCTAAGGCTATCTGCCTTAGGATAATGCCTAGGATTGAACAGATGGACCCCTCATCTCTAAGGGACCCCTAAGCTTCTAAAAATGACATCTGCTTTGGTTGGGAAGGCGTATGTCAAGCGAAAGCATGTTTACACACCCATGGGCATGCTCTAGGCATACCAGGCTGACCTGCTGAGGGACCTGGATGAAGAGAAAGAAAGGCGATCGGGATTTAGTTTCAGAGTGTAAGATCTCCCACAGAGCTCGCCCAAAAATGGTACGGCCTGATGGTCGCCCCCCACAACCACAACAAAAAAGCTCAAAAAAGTTTCCATGGCTTAGAATATACCCGGATTCAGCTTTGACAGGCTGACCCCCTTGGCAGACTTCAAGGCTGCGTGGCAACTTCTGCCGAATGTCTCACATTAAATCCTGCACACTGTACAAAGCAGCTGCAGGATCCTATTTGAATCACATCTGCCATGTTTCAAAGGGGTACTACACTCGAGGGTGGCCCTGGGTAGCTTCCAATTATGGAACAAGATGACGAAAGGAGCAATATAGAACATCCCTCCTAACCAAGTGCAGTGGGGCTTTTACAGCAGGTACTTCATAGTTTCAAGGAAGGTTAGGGGCTGCATCCTATTCTATACCTGCATTGGTTAAACCAACAGTCCAAAAGCTACAGTTCAGAATGCTGAGTGTAAAACAAGTCGCCTCACAAATCTGTTCAGAGGACTGGTTTGTCACCATAGATCTCAATGACGTGTACTTCCACATATTCATTCTTCTACAACACGGAAAGTTCCTTAGGTTTGCTTTTAGAGGTGAAACATTTCAATACTGGGTTCTTCTTTTGGGCCACTCACTGTCACCTTGTACATTCAGAAAATGTATGGATGCAGCACTGGCTCCTATGCGACTCCAGGGCATCTGCATACTAAATCATATAGAGGATTGGCTGATAGCAGCACAGTCAGAACAGCAAGAGTATTGTAAGCCAATAAATCACCTATAAAAACTGAACATAAACAGAAAAATGGGGGGCATATGTGTGTGTGTGTATGTGTGGTGGGGTGATTCTCTGAGGAAAAAGCAAAGCGAGGTGAATGAGAAAGTGTGAGATCTGTACAGTGTAATTGCATCTGACTCCACTTTAGATGGATCTAATGAAAATGGACAACACGCTATTGACGAAGCTCGCTAATGAAAAGTCACCTTAGGTGACAGGTGCAGAGGATTGATGCGCTGAAACTTTTGCACTTTATTTGATTTTACCTTTTTTCTTCTGTTCTGTCACATTAAAGAAACTCGCAAAGAAAATCAATCGAGCTGCTCCTCATTGCCTGAACTTTTAAAGAGGCATCAACAAACACCAAACAGCCTGTAAATGTAACACACACACACACACACACACACATACAAAAGGTATTTAGATGTCAATGGTGGGCCGACAGTGCCAGCAAATCCTTCTCCGCTGGTCTAAACACTATCAGAAGCGCCAACCTACATTTATTAAATTGTATTAATTTATTCCCAACAGTTTATTCTCTCAATTTCATAGGGATTCTCTTGCTAGATTTCTTCCAGTCCATGTTTGCTGCCATGACGATCTAATCTCTCCAGGGCCTTCAGAATCAGTAGTGCTGCCCATGTAACTTAAACTGTATTAGCAATTGGACTGTTTATTTAACCATTCAGATTTCAAATACTTCTCACAGGCTATAACTTTTTCATAGCATTTTTCCACCCTCTGATTGGTTGATCAGAGCAAAACTGTCACAGCCAAGTTCGGCTAGCAAAACATCTGCACACATACAGCTGAATTAGAATTTCACCTCCACAATCATCACAAAGCCTGGGTAAGAGTTAATTCGCCACTTCCAGACCAGTGCCTACGAGCAGTAGTGCTGGCCTATAGCCTTTTAATGTATAATGTATTTTATTGTGGATTGTTTTATGTTTTTGTATAAATATTGATTCTGAACTGCTACAGATGATGTACGTGGTACAGTTGCGGTTGTAGAGTAGAGGTTTGGAGTCTTAGCGGGGTTTCTTGCTTTAATAAAAATGGTTTTCATCCTGAATACGTGAAATGTCTCTCTGTCTGTAATGCCACGCCGTGTTATATTACGTTTTGTATAGTACTGATGGTTTCTAATTGCCACGTGATAGTGGTGGTATTAAGAGATGTTTCGGTCGGCACTAAAGGCCCAGGTACCAAATGCACCACCCGCCACTGTTAGATGTTTTCATATAAACCTCCCAGAGTTTTATTGCAAGATGTTATCAGATGTTCTCTTTCGTGTGCTCAGCCTGCACTTAATTTGTGTCATTTGCATTCAGACATACAACCTATCAACATATTCTTTCTCTATCACACACACACACACACACACACACACACACACCCCTAGGCATGGATATTAACACTCTGCAGAGAAAAAGCACTTCTCAGCTATTGATGTGACATAGAATCCACTGTTCTCCTTCAGTAAGCTTCAGAATTACGGCTGCACAAGAACAAAGCCGGAGAGATTTTTATTTTTCTTTGTGGACATTTTACAAGCCAGAGTCCAGATTTATATTTAATGATCTCCACTGAGAGCTACTTCAACTAATATACACAGTTATATAACAACACTGCTGAAGTTTCCTCTAATTTCATTTCAAATCACATCTTTGTTCTAAAACATCACCGTTTCCATGGTAACCATTCCTTCTTGAGTCGATTTACGATCTCAGCTTGATAAGAACTGGATTATAAAATAGATTCCCTATTTTTCAAAAAAGCATCAGAGAAGATTAGAATAGGGAGCCTGGTCCTGTCTGAGGTTCGTAAGGAAGCAAATGTCGTTAGCTGCTACACAAAAGGGGCGTGTCCCAATCCGCTCACTAAATTGTGAGTCTGTAATTTTTGTACACTAGTGAGTGTCTAATTTCTTCACTAGCCTCCAGGGTTAAAAACCACTTGAAACCAAATTAAAAAGGGACCAAAAAAAGTGAAAAAAATTGCAGGACTGTAAATAGCCGATGGTGATGATGTGTAATTACTGCTAGCTAAGATATTGAAAATGTTAAAGTTAAAATCAACTGAATAAATTTTGCACGAATCAGTAAATTTCAGTTCAATGTGAGTTTATTATGAATGATTATGTAAACAAGGTATGTATATTCTAATTAATTAGCCATTTATAATCAAATCAAATTCAGAGATAAAAGTCGCAATAGTTATGTTGTCCACTAGAGGGTATGAAAACAATACATCGCATCCAGCTTAGCTGAAGTAATTATCCTTAAGAACGATCTAATTGCATGATGCCATGTGTATGAACAATGTTGGATCATGGGCACAAAGTGATTTGCCCCAGGGACAAATTTAAAACAGGCCAATTGGAGCACATCCTCAAATTAAAAAACAATTTCAAATGCTTACGGATGTACCAACACACTCGTCGATCCTTTCCCACATATAAAGGAAATATTGTTTGGATTTTTTGATCAACAAAAATACACATAAAGTGTATTTTATTTGGTTATTCATTCGCAATATATATTGTTAACATGGTTGTAGCTTTCTTCTCTGGAATGGTGGTGCCCAGCGCCCCCTATTGACCAACCTTCACTGGTTAGAACTTAAATAAATATTTTATTTATAAGTTTGATTGCTTAAATTACACGTTTCTGTCAAGCATTTTTTCTAACACAAAAAGAAACACACTCAGGTTTTGTATACCACAGAACACACAACAACATCACTAGCAACATACAGAATTTAGAAATAAGGTCTTCTCTAACAGACTTCCCTAACGAATGCATATTGATCCTTTTACCCTCAGCTTCCCAGGCAGGATGAGTGATGAACACTAAAACCTGACCCCTTTTAACAGGTTTGTATAACTGCTATAGGAAGATCGAGGACAAGACGAAAAGCAGCCTAAGTGCTGATACTTGGTGAGAAAATATAACAAGTGCCAGAACAAAGGAGCAGTAAGGAGACGCTGTTTTGATTTATCTGTTCAAACGCCATCTGGAGCATGAGATGGAATTTTCATCTGCTGCTGAGGTTTAAAGCTGTATGAGTTTAAATAAATATAGACAAATAGACTTTTCAGTTCGTTTGTTGTTGTTGTCGATTTTATTTATTAGAGTAATTTTAGAGTAATGGTTATCAATACTTGTCAAGCGATAATCGGTTCAACTGACATTTTTCCTGATTTAAAAGCTTTCTTTCATGATCAAATCGGTCAAATCGGTTTTGTAACATCTATCTATCTATCTATCTATCTATCTATCTATCTATCTATCTATCTATCTATCTATCTAACTATCTCTATCTATCTATCTATCTATCTATCTATCTATCTTGCTATCTCTATCTATCTATCTATCTATCTATCTATCTATCTATCTATCTATCTATCTATCTATCTATCTATCTATCTATCTATCTATCTATCTATCTATCTATCTATCTATCTATCTATCTATCTATCTTTGTCTATCTATCTATCTATCTATCTATCTCTTTGTATCTATCTATCTATCTATCTATCTATTATCTATCTATCTATCTATCTATCTATCTATCTATCTATCTTTGTCTATCTATCTATCTATCTATCTATTATCTATCTATCTATCTATCTATCTATCTATCTATCTATCTATCTATCTCTTTGTCTATCTATCTATCTATCTATCTATCTATCTATCTATCTATCTATCTATCTATCCTATCTATCTATAGTCTTCTATCTATCTATCTATCTACTATCTATCTATCTATCTATCTATCTCTTGCTATCTTCTATCTATCTATCTCATCTATCTATCTATCTATCTATCTATCTATCTATCTATCTATCCCTCTTTCTATCTATCTATCTATCTAGTTTATAATCATCTATCTATCTATCTATCTATCTATCTATCTATCTAGTCTATCTATCTATCTATCTATCTCTTCTATCATCTATCTATCTATCTATCTGCTATCTATCTATCTATCTATCTATCTATCTATCTATCTATCTATCTATCTATCTATCTATCTATCTATCTATCTATCTATCTATCTATCTATCTATCTATCTATCAGATCCACTGATATGTATAGTTTCTGACGAACACATACAAGGCTGACAGTTTTACAGAGAGAAGTCAGCAACATTGCTAGTAGTCAAAGCAAACTTAAGTAAACTTGATTTGCTTTAATTGATGTACTTTAACACATAAGCCAAAAGTTAGTATAAGTTTAACTAGGAGACTAAACCACCTTTAAGTAACAAAGCTTTAATTTTTATTTAATTCATTAATTTTCTATACCCGCTTATTCCCTAGCTCAGGATCACAAGGATCTGCTGGAGTCTATCCCAGCTGTCTCTGAAAGTGCGAAAGGCAGAGGGGGGACAGGAGGGGGGACATGGGCGATTGATAATCACCAATCAACCTAATATACATGTTTTTGGACTGTGGAAGGAAATTAGAGAACCTGGAGTAAAGCCATGCAAACACAGGGAGAACATGCAAGCTCCACACAGAAAGGCCCCTAAATGGGAATTGAACCCAGGACCTTCTTGCTGTTAGGCAACAGTGCTAGTTACAAGTTTTACTATGTACTTCCATTTTAACTAACTTTTATTTTGAAAAGTTTTAGACCCCTATATTCATACTGACATAAAAATAAGAGTTGCTTTGTTTTGTTTGCTGTTGGTCAGTAATATTACATTATTAACAGTGTTATAATAAAAGTGCTTGTTCAGGTCAGTACTGTTGTTATCATTATGTCAGAAACAGAAATAAAAAATAAATCAATATCGGTTCTGCAAATCAATTAGCGCTCGAAAAAAACCATGCAAATAATCCGTATTGGTATCGGTTTTAGTGAGTCAGTATCGGTCGAACTGTAATGACAGGCATGACAGTTATACCTGTTTTGAACCCTTATTTATATTTTTATATATTTTTTGGAAAGAACCTTTTATTTATACAATAGGTTTGTCCTTTATAAACAATTCTGCAGCATTCATCATGTAGTCATGAGGCATAAAAGCGGATTAAAAAAGGAAAATAAACCCCAGCACTAAAAACCCAGACCCGAAGATGTTGATTTATTTTCATTGAGTCTAATTTAAATCTCAGTTTTTGTTCTAATGTGCTTGTTCTGTAAGGCTGATTCACATAATCTTTTCTTTGGAATTTGAAAAAGTGGTGTCATTCAAGCGAATACTATTCATATTTCATTTCAACAACACATTGTTTGCCAATTGGTACTTGATTGTGGAACTTCTTGCAACTGGTTCAATCTTATGACACTATTTACAATACATACATTATAGTTGTGTTGTGTATAGAGAGTCTCTCTCTCTCGCTTTCTCTCTTTAATCTCTATCTATCTATCCATCCGTCCCGCCTGTCTGCCTTTCTTTTCTCTATCTCTATCTATCTATCTATCTATCTATCTATCTATCTATCTATCTATCTATCTATCTATCTATTATCTGTCTGTCTGTCTATCTATCTATCTATCTATCTATCTATCTATCTATCTATCTATCTATCTATCTATCTATCGCTATCTTTGTCTGCTTTATCTATCTCTATCTATCCTATCTATCTATCTATCTATCTATCTATCTATCTATCTGTCTGTCTAATATAATTAATTACAAACATTTAAAAAAATTAAAAAATTGGCTGGAATTGACCTAGAGATTAAATTCTCTCCCCGCCAGGATACTGAGAAACATGTCCTTTGGCTGGATTGTATGAAGATGGTGGAGTAAACAAACCTGTACTATCAGTCGAGCTTTCCATATTAATGCTTGATGTTCTGGTTCAGAGCTGAACAGCTGAGGTTTAAGGGCCTTGCTCAGGAGCCCTGGAGTGGCTGCTCGGTGGTGCTGGGAATTGAACCCACAATCTTCTGAACAGCAGTCAAACACCTTAATGCCTACTATCCTGCCCCGGATACTAAGCTCTGAGATCAACTTGCGAGAGAGAGAGAGAGAGACCTCAGAAACGTCATTCCAGTGATTAGAAGTGGAAGCCGATGTAAAGTGTTGTTCATCTAAACATGTGACATTGCATTTCTGATCGCTACTGCTGTAAATAGTTGTTTATTTCTACACTTACACTAACATATATCTGTTCTGTGTTATTCCGAGCTCACCGTCGCCACCATCACTTGGAGACAATAAGGCAGTTTCTTTTGTCTTCTAACTGGCCATCCGGACAAGACCACAGAAACTTTACTGCAGCATTGGTAAACCTATTGGTTTATCTGGTCAGAGGAGAACTGACCCCCCAACCGAGCCTGGTTCTCCCAAGGTTTTTTCTCCATTTTGTCATCTAAATTTATAGATATCAATCAAATTGAGTGTTTTTAATGAATGTTTAATATTGTTGTTTTCTGATGTATTTCTGTAAATCTGCTTTGCTTTTTTCAATTAAATTTACATTTCTGACTATTGGCACATATACAGACCGACTTAAAGTTCTTTCATTTATATAACTAAGCAGTCGAGGGTTTTTGGGGGCCTTGCTTAAGGGCCCTGGCAGTGGCATCCTGATAGTCTTTAGGAATTTATATTATCATATTATAAACTCAGAGATACACAAACTTACCATCGACAGACCAACAGGCAAAAGAGTGTGAGACTAAAAACTTCAGGTTTTGTATAAAAAGTAATTTCGTGTGATATCATACAATTACACAACTTAAATACTAATTTTCAATTACTCAATTTTACAGCAGAGATATTAGCCGTAAATAAAGTACTCTCTCTCACACACACACACACACACACACACACACCTTCCTCAGCACTGTGTAGTTAATTTGGAAAAAATATGCTCTTTTACTTTCCTCTCCTTAAATCGATTTTTTTTTCTCGGAGAATCAGTAATTATATTTTAATAGCTTCTTTAATTGCATATAAATTGCGTATATTGAACAAGCACCGGCGCTTATATTTAGATTAGATTGAACTCTAATTAAAAGGTAATTGTGCATTAATTACAGGTTGTGCTGTTGGATGCAAACATAAATAAGCCGATTCACAGAAACAGCTAAAATTGGGTGAGGCCATGCCATGTTTATTTATGTCCTGCGTAGAAATGCACCGTTGCACAATCTCACATGGCTTGGACACAACATAGCTTCGCTCTTCTGAGGAAATATATATAATATATATATATATATATATAATATATATATAATATATAGATATATATATATATAGAGATATAGAGAGAGAGAGAGAGAGAGAGAGAGAGAGAGAGAGAGAGCGAGGGAAAAAGAGACAGGGGGGTAGAGGGGAGAGAGAGGAGAGAGAGAGATAGAGAGAGAGAGCAAAAGAGACAGGGGGGAGAGAGAGAGAGAGAGAGGGAGAAAAGGAGAAGGAGAAAGAAAGACTTTTTTTTACTTTTAACACAACTTTATGTACACACGTATCATAAAAACAGTGAATAAATAAATAACAGCAATACATTAGTTTAACCATAAATGACGATTAGTTTAGCTTGGCTACAAAGGTGAGTTTTCTGTTCACAAATAGAGAGAGAGAGAGAGAGAGAGAGAGAGAGAGAGAGACAGAGAGAGAGAGAGAGAGAGAGGAGCGAGAGAGAGAGAGAGAACGAAGAGAGGCAGAGAGAGAGAGAGAGAGAGAGAGAGAGAGAGAGAGAGAGAGAGAGAGAGAGAGAGAGAGAGAGAGAGACAGAGAGAGAGAGAGAGAGAGAGAGAGAGAGAGAGAGAGACAGACAGAGACAGAGAGAGAGAGAGAGAGAGAAGCAGAGAGAGAGAGAGAGAGAGAGAGAGAGAGAGAGAGAAAACCTTTGACATAAATTACTTGCCTTGTACATTTCCCAGTTGAATATGTTTTATTAGATTTATTTAATATTTCTGCAACCTCCAGTTATAGTTTGTGAGCTATAGTGTAAAACGATCCCCAGCTACACTAAGAGTAAAACAGCAGCTGTGTCACAAATCACAGGTTTATGCACAACTCTATGGAATTGTGGTATAAATTGTCTTAATATTGTCTCCACGCTGAACATTTTCACAAAAAGGAAGAAGAAAAGTTTTCTTCTGGAACTGATGCATTTATTCACCTTGACAAAATAGGAATGTTGGTCAATTCATGTACTTGCAGCTTTGCTTACCTAGCACAAAAAGAGGTGGGGCTACCACTTAATATTGGATGAAAAAAACATCCGAATCCCAGCTGTATAAATGATTCAAATCTGTATGACAATTTAAGACATCTTTAAACTGTCCTGTCCAACTGCATGCCAGCCTACAGATCGAATCATTTATGCAGCTGGGATTTGATTCCTGATTCATATTCACACATTAACTAGGCATGTGTGTGTGTGTGTGTGTGTGTGTGTGTATATACAGTATGCATGTGTTCTATATGTGAGAATAATTTTCTTCCTACTGCTTAGCTGTGAACTGCGATGCTGGTAAAACATCATCCATCATCCTCAGGAATGGGACATTACTCCCCACTGTTTCATTGTCCTTCTAATATGATGCTGCTTCCTGGCAGCTAACGCATCATCAATCTGTGCCGTTTGACACGCTGTCAGCCCGAGTCGGTGATCTGTGGACAGGGTGTGGCGTTTCTCATCACAAAAGCACTGAAAGAAAAACAGATAGAAAAGGATATGCAAACTTTTTATTTTGTTCTTGGGTTTTTTTAAACAATATCTTATGAAAAAACTGGTGGGCCATATCAAGATCATGCCTGTTTGTCATCCATCACAAAAAAAAAAACAGTCAGACTTACAAAAGCATGAAGATGAAGTCTACAGTTTAGTCCAACTGTTAGGCACCAGAATGAAAGCAAGCAAAAAATTTTTTTTATCAAAGTCCAAAAATCTGGTAGACATTTGGTAGGCACCATAATCCAGAGTAACTTTCGTTTATCATTTTTTAAAATCCAGGTGAGCAGTTAAGGCTTAAGGGCCCAGCTAAGCTTTTTTTCCCCAGCATCACTATGAGCTACAACTTCTCATTTATCTTTATTAGAATATGATGTTAGGGATCTTGACACCTGTTGTATGCTAATTGTATGCTAATAACCCTAGTATGTTTTTCTTACATGACACATGACATATTGCCAGATATCCAATGCAGACACTGATAATGCCTGACTAATGAGTGTGTCATCTAAACCTAGACACCAACAAGATATAAGAACTAGTCATGCAATGACAACTAGAATTAATAACAATTTAAGAAATAGCTATAACAAAAACAAACCATTAATAGAGAATGTGAACAAAAACTTCATTTTAAAATTAAACCGTCTCACCCTTATGTGTTTTTTGGACATCAGATTTCAAATTAAGTCTCAGTTTGTCAGGTCTTCTGGAAAGTATTTCCTCTAGATTGTGTGTGTGACAGGAGAAAATTAGCTAGAATTAAGGGGAAGGTGTACAAGACAGTGGTGAGACCAGCTATGATGTATGGTTTAGAGACAGTGGTGAGACAGCTATGAAGTATTATTTAGAGACAGTGGTGAAACAGCTATGATGTATGGTTTAGAGACAGTGGTGAGACCAGCTATGATGTATGGTTTAGAGACAGTGGTGAGAGAAGCTATGATGTATGGTTTAGAGACAGTGGTGAGACCAGCTATGATGTATGGTTTAGAGACAGTGGTGAGACCAGCTATGATGTATGGTTTAGAGACAGTGGTGAGAGAAGCTATGATGTATGGTTTAGAGACAGTGGTGAGACAGCTATGATGTATGGTTTAGGACAGTGGGTGAGGACCAGCTATGATGTAGGGTTTAGAGACAGTGGTGAGAGCAGCTATGATGTATGGTTTAGAGACAGTGGTGAGAGAAGCTATGATGCATGATTTATGAGAGACAGTGGTTGAGAAGCTATGATATGGATTAGAGACAGTACAGTTGAGACAGCTATGATGTATGGTTTAGAGACAGTGGTGAGAGAAGCTATGATGCATGGTTTAGAGACAGTGGTGAGACAGCTATGATGTATGGATTAGAGACAGTGGTGAGACCAGCTATGATGTATGGTTTAGAGACAGTGGTGAGACCAGCTATGATGTATAGTTTAGAGACAGTGGTGAGAGCAGCTATGATGTATGGTTTAGAGACAGTGGCACTAAGGAAGAGACATTGGCAGAGCTGGAAGTAGCAGAGCTGAAAATGTTGAGGTTTCTTTTGGAGTGACGAGGTTGGACAAGATTAGGAACGAGTTCAATAGGGGGACGGCACATATTAGATATTTTGGGGAAGAAAGTCAGGGAATCCAAATTGAGCTGGTTTGGACATATACAGAGGAGGGATAGTGAATATATTGGTAGGAGGATGTTAGAAATGAAGCTACCAGGCAGAAGGCAAAGAGGAAGACCAAAGAGGAGGTATATGGATGCGATAAACGAGGACATAAAGTTAGTGGGTGTGAGTGAAGAGGATGTAGAGAATAGGGTTAGGTGGAGACAGATGACTCGCTGTTGCGACCCCTAAAAGCCGAAAGGAGAAGAAATAGAATTATGAAATCAAGTAAGCGTGCTTTAACTCTATACAAGCCAAATTTTAACTGTTTTATTCTTACAATATATATTTTTAAATTTTATCTTTCAATAGAAACTAGTAGACTGAAAACGTTTCTCTTGGAGGAAATGGCATTCCTTATCCATTGGAATATTTTTAGGAAGAGCACAAGCATTCAAAAAACTTATAACCACCACCACCACCACCACCATCTCTGATTGATCATATTTAGCCTGGATTTCGCATTTAGCGTGTTAAAGGGGAATCTAAAAGAAGGCTGGTTTCTGTTGAACAAGAGGAGTAAAGAGAATCTGTCACAGCCTGTTGTGTTGCTTGTCTCTTAATAGAAGCTGAGGTTCAGTAGCTCAGCTAGCATTACCTCTGTTCATTAGCAGATATGGAGATTGAAAGATGATCTCCTATTTCCTTTAATCAAAGAATCATTATACGAGATCCTGTACCAGTACCCCCCCATCCCACACACACACTCTCTCTCACACACACAGGGCTTACGAGATATTACAAATGTATTCCCAACTGTCTTCCGGTAAATTGGGATTCAAATGGCTGCCTGTTGCATTACTATTAATCCCACAAAAGACATCGGAGTGCGAAGGGCCGACCATGTATTCATCTGATAGTAATGACGCAGGATCAGTTCCATCCTGTGAATATTACTACCAAGTATCTGCTTACAATCCCTTACCAATCAGCCCAAATTCACAAATCCAGATTGGTCAAAAGGTGTTGATCCATTTTTTCTAACAAAATCGTTTTAGCTTGGATTCAAATCACGATTTAAGATTTATGAGTTTTTCGTTTCTATAGCGGCAAATTGACTACAGCACATAATCTGAAGCTAATAGTTCATTCAATGCCTATAGTGGACTGATGTTACTGTCGCGTTCAGAGGAGGGGTGGGGAGAGAGGATGAGGAGATAAAATGCATTAGAAATTTATTGAGTAACTTTAAAGACAAACTATGGCAACAGAAGAAAGGAACTAGTGAATAGCAGAAGCATTAATCATTAGCGATTAGCATCAGCGATTAGTGTTAGCATTAGAAGGAAGATGAAGAAAATGACATCAAAACGCAAATCAAGGACTGACAGAAACACAGGTGTATATACACACGGATAGACAGGGAAAACAAGCAACACCTGGACACAATGAGGAAACAATCCAACAATGACAAGAATGTGATGGACAAACAGTAAATCACATGGCTGCATACATAAAACGTTCCAGGATGCCCTCTGCTGGTTTTGTGTGGAATTTTTTTCCTTATTCCCGTTACAGTTACGATCATTGTAATTTAATCATGCAGATACAACCAATGCCCATGTATTCTGTGCAATTATATCTTATAACCACAATGTTTTTCGCAACTTTAACTAATGATTGCACCGCTCCGTGTTTGGAATAACGGTGTCATAAATTAATGGCATTACTAACAGCATTACTATTTTTAGTTATAAGTAATCAAACTACTTATTGTTTTCCCCATTTTTCATTCAGGTAGGTTCTCTTTCCGGCTCTTTCAAGCTCTTTCCTCTGGTGTGGTTAAGGTGAGGTGGGATCACATAACTGATTATGATTGGTGTGTGTGTGTGTGTCTGTGTGTGTGTGTGTGTGTTGGGGTGGGAGACAACCATAACTGCTTATGATTGGCTTAGGAAGGTAATTTTCTATTAATCAGAGGCAGAGAGTATTGCGGGTGTTCACACAACTGCACACAGTCGCACACACGCCGACGACAACCAAAATCGCACTACTTAAATATGTATTACATTTACATACACACACATACACACACTAAATACTAAATACATACTAAATGCATTGTTTTTGTTATTTATTTCTCTTTTTAGATTTTGTCTATAGTTTTTCTTATTCTTTTTTTTTCTTAGTGGACTGTTGCTGTGATTCACTATAGTTTCGTTATATATGACAATAAAGACTATTCTATTCTATACTATACTATACTATTCTATTCTATTTTATTCTATACTATAATATATTATACTATACTATACTATACTATACTTTCCTGTTCAATTCTATTCTATTTTATTCTATTCTATTTTATTCTATTCTATTCTCTGTTCCGTTCTGTACCGTTCCATTCCATTCCATTCCATTCTTTTCCTTTCTTTTCTTTTCTTTTTTATTCTATCCTATTCTATTTTATTCTATTCTATACTATTCTGTTCCGTTCCATTCCGTACCATTCCATTCCATTCCATTCCTATTCTATTTCTATTCTAGTCAACACTGTTAAAGAAACCCTATAATCTGCACAATGGAACATCCAACAATTAAAAGTTTTCTTTAACCCTGAAAGTATAAACACCACTTTTCCCTTGTTGAGATGAAAGACAAGACTGTATATGTAACATACAACTTGTGTTAAGTATCTCCACATCAATGGCAAGTAATTCTAATATAACAAAGCGTCTCACATCGCCACATGACACCACAACATTAAAATAGTTTAGATTAGTGTACAATGTTTTATAATAATTATTTATTCTATTCAGTGTCTATTTTTAATTTTATTTTTACACAACTACCAAGTAAAACTACCAAAATTTATTTATATATATTTTTATTTATTTTATTTTAATTATACTCAAAAAAGTTGAAAAAAAAAGGATAAAATATACTTTAATCTACTACAGTAATGAAATGTAATGTATTTGTAATTAGACTATAATAATTTTTAAGGTAACATGGTAATATTACACAGGTGCATGTTAACTTAATTCTGCAATTTTATTGCAACAAAACAACTAAAAATATTGTAAATTATTTCTGCTGTCAAATTTAACCCACAACCCATAATCCTCAGTAGACTGATAACATAATGGCTAATGACTCAATGTAGCTGTAAAATAAGTGATAAGAGGAATTTAAGAAAAAAAAATCATACTGTCATGCCAAGTCCTAAATTTTAATTATTTAGAATCTTTAAAAACAATTACTTAACGTCATAGCACACATTATCTAGACTAATAACCGCTGGATAAGTGGATTCTTTAGGAAAAATCATTAAAACATTTTAAAAGAGCTCTTTTTTATCCTTAAATAGAAAATTATATATTGCAATGGATGTCAGATAATTTAGACAATCATAGTAATTTGTTTATTCCATCATTTAATCTAATGGATGGGGCTTTCAGACATCGGACACAATTTATTCATCAATTTAGACAGGGATTATTTATCACCATCACTGCGACTGAAACACAATAAGTGTTTCACGTGTTTGGAGCAGCTAAAGCATTTCTTTGTGGCACGGTGACGCTCCGATTATCTGACCCAGGGGACTGATTTTTGGCTATCAGTGCTTTAGCGTTTTCTCCATCGGCCTCAGTCTGAATAAACATTAGAGTTTAGGAGAAGATGCAGCGGGTGAGAACCTGTGACCTGTGTTGCTGGTTCAGGTCCAGGAACAGACATTGTCAAAAAGATTATAGCTTTTATTATGCATATATAACTTTCTGTTGGCAAACATTCCACATTGGTGTGAAGTTACTCTAAAGTTTGCTGAGGGGTTCTAGTTCCTGTTTAGCAGTTACAGTATATGGCAGATGCCCTTATCCAGAATGTTTTACATTTATTTCTGTTTATACAACTGAGTAATTAAAGGTTAGGGGCCTTGTTTAGGGGCCCAACAGTGAAAACTTATGTGGTGCTAAGAGTCAAAACCCGACACTTCAACCACTGCCACTATTCACTAATAAAAAAAAAAACTTTTGTTCATTTAAATTCATTACATCATCAACACCACACAACAGTCTTCTACAAATTAAGAGAAAGATGAATCATGAAATGTCACAGTTAAATATTAAATCTTATTTATAAATTATAGCAGCCTCTGGAGGTCAATTTAGACAAAATGTATTAAAGTTTATCACTGATTCTTTTTTAAACATAAACATTTGCAGTATTTGGCAGACGCCCTGTTCCAAAGCGACTTACATTTATCTATTTTGTACAACTGAGCGATCTGGAGTTGAGGGCCTTGCTTAGAGGATCCAGCAGTAAAGATTTTGTGGTTTTGGAAATCGAACCCTGGTCATCCAATTGGCAGTCCAACATCTTTACCACTGTGCTATTATACGTTCATAATACAACTGCAAGAAGCCATTAAAGGTCCAAGAACTTTCTGAGTTACTTTCCTTTCCTGTTTGGTGACATCACCATTAAAATAATCTGAGAAATGTGAACTTTTATTAAGGGTTACATTGGTACATTCTGCAGATATAAGTAGTAAATTAAAAAGCATAAAAAAAACTATCAAATATAAAGGGTTTTTTTTACTTGCAGTGAAATTCCGGACTTTGTTTCAGCTTCAGAGTTAGCAAAAAGAGAGAAAGAAAGAAAAACAGATTTTTTGCTCCAGGGCTGAAATGCAACTTGAATTCGATGCATTACTCTTTCAGGTTCTCATCATAAAATATTCAGACTCACTTGACCTTCAGTGAAGAGACAGAATGGCGAGTTATTGCTGTGTTTATACGCCTCTCCATCCTCCTTCGGAGACAGGGCTATAAAAATATTTAATTATGCAATTAAGTGTGTGAAGTGTGTGAGCCTGCAATGGGTAGGTGATTTAATGTAGACTAGGGGAAGGGTTTCGATCAGATTTTAAGAACACAAAACACACTCACACTCACATATACAGTACTATATATAGATAAATTACAGCACTTGTTAAATTACAGGTCAAAGATAGAGATATTTCTATCTGACATCATTAGTGCTTAATTTCCTATTTCATTAAATGAAAAAAAAAAATAGCCAAAGAAGCCTAAAGCTAATACGTGCAGTTACTTTAAGGACATTTCTCCAATGAGTAATCTTTCTCAGCAAGAGTCTTTCTCTCCAGTTGTTTGGGTTTACTTTAGATAAAACCACTGCAACGCACTTTCAAGGACAATGCACACGCCTACAGAGCCTCGCTTTTTCTGGGCACACTCATCCTTCTTGGTTCCCAGAACAAGTTCAGCGTCGAGCTTTAATTATTTGCGAGAGAGCGTATTTGCCTAATCAGCAGCAGTGGGGTTTAAGGACCGAGCGTGAGCGGCAAATGCCAATAACCTCTGGGCCGCATATGGATCAAACAGCCAATACAGCAGGACGGATTCGTCACGGCGTGTCAGCTTTCGATGTGAAGGACAAGTACGGTTTGTCAATGAGCAGGAAAAAATGCCAAAATTGCCATGATCTCTCTCTCTCTCTCTCTCTCTCTCTCTCCTCTTTCTCTCTCTCCTTCTCTCTTTGAATCCTTCAGCACATGGACTGCTACTATAATGTAAATCATCTGAAGGTTATACACACACACGATACCTCAGTCAACAACTCTAATGTATAAAACAGCATTTATTAAAATATTTATTTATTTAACGTTTATCTAACGTTTAGAAGATTTTACTTGACCTGAAAAAATAATTCTATCCACCCACATACCATTTACTTATCCATTAATCCTTATATGCATTCATCTATCCATCCATCCATTTATCTACCAGTCTATTTACTTATTCTCCAGTCTACCCACCCATCCACCAATCCATTCACCCATATACCAATCCATTTACTCTTCCATCCATCCATCCATCCATCCATCCACTAATCTATTCATTCATCCATCCATCCACCCACTAATCCATCTAACCATGCAACAATCCATTTACTTATCCATCCATTTACCGATCTATCGAAATATACATTCACAAATCCATCCATCTAACTTCACATACACACACGTCATTGAAGTCACACACACACACATACTCTGTAGTCCCGGAATCAAACCAAATTTTATTGGTGTTCATGGAAAATCATTAGTATTGTTGTTGTCACTGCTTTTGGAAAAGACTTTACACAGACAAGTTGTATTTTTTTTTGTTTTTCATCATTCCATCTTTTATCTGATTTAATAACACTCAATAATCTCAATTCAGGGATAAAACCCTCAGGTAAATGCTGTGATAATAAAATAGTCAATAAAAGTGCTTGACAATGTTGAGTCTTTTCTTTATACTGGCTTTTCATTTTTCTTTACATAACATCAGCTTTCCAACAATTACCAACTGAAGTCATAATGAATGACAGTTTTTTAAGTAGGGTGTCCACCACCAAACAAACCAAACATGGGACAATGTAGGCAAACACTAAAGCATAAGTTAAAACTATTATAAAATATCTATCAAAATTTTCAGCATTCATTTCCAAGAAACATCATTACACCGCAATGTAACATAACCTGGTCTTATTTAACGTCATTAAATTCAACATCACTCAGTCCAGACAGCTTATTTTAACAGGTCTGACCAAATCCTGACCAAATCTATTCCCCTTTCACATAGACTGCAGAACAATTTGGGTAACCCCATCTATCGGGGGAAGTGGTAGTGCAGTGTTTAAGGATTAGGACTGCTATGTGGAAGATTAGGGTTTGATTTCCAGCAACACCAATTTCCCGCTGCTGGGTTCCTCATCATGGCCCCTAACCCCCAGTTGCTCTCAGTTGTATAAAAGAGATAAATGTAATCGCTCTGGATAAGGACGCCTGCCAAATACTGTGAATGTACAGGCCTAGCCCATGTCTATGTCCATGTCCATGTCCTAGCCCGGTCTTAACTTTACCAAATATTTCAGAGGCTGTTTGTTTTCTGACAGGGAATTAACCTATTACAACATTTTGATTGACAGCTGTCACCGCCTATTAATGACTGTTTTTAATTCTTTATAACGGCAAAAGAATGTATGCACTTTTTCTTGATAGGACAATTAAACAACGAACTGAGGAAAATGCGGGACATACACTTATGTGTAGGACAAGCGTTTTAATACACAGGAGTCGGCTCATCTGATCAATTATGGGATATCTGAAGATAAAGTGTATTGTTATAAAAAGCCCTATGCTCGCTACTAGGTGGCAGGCTTAAGAAACGTAACAAATCTATAACATTTCTTGAGTTTGTCAGCGTTGAATTCCCTCTCTATTGGTTACAAAAGTCTGCCTTGTGAGTTCATAGTCCACCGCTGTGCAATCCAAACACATACAGAGAGCTTTTTATTTGACAGTATTATTTAAAAATGTAGGGTGTCGAACAAAAGCAATTTAGCCGAGTGGGGGTTTGCTAAGGGGATTGCTGTAAATGCTTTTGGAAGTTAGCCAGTGTAATTGTCTATGTTTGATGCTGCGGCCACCACACACTCACCCCAGTCAGCTTTGACACTGGGGACCATTTCAGAATTGCTAACCCACATTTTTACAGAAACGCCTCATAATTTTCCCTCCTACACACTGTACTTCTCAGTAAATGTCAGGCATTAGCGAAGCTAATTCCGATTAAAATTGTTTTTTATATCACTGCTGACCGCTGAACTAGATTTAAAAAGGTAATCGGATAAAAATGAAGTCAAAAAGTGTCAAGTCTTTATAGTTGAATGTAACTTCTTTCTGATCCTTCTTTCTTTCTTTCTTTCTTTCTGACTCTGATCATTTCCATGCTAAAGAGTGCAAACAGAGGCTCCGAATCAAACTGCAAAGGTGAAAGGAGGCAGCAGTAAAACTGATGGGACGTCGCTGATTAAGATTCAAGACTGGCATAACCTTCAGCGTTTTCCACCCTGCCACTTTCTCCCTCGAGTGGCAAATTAAATGAAAGTGACACGCCGAGAGAGACGAGCTCAATACCGATGATTTATCTACTTAGACAAATGAAATCACGGTCAGCGATTCCTCCCCTGACAAGGAAACACGAGTTGCGTCTTAAAGTGTCCAACGGAAAACTTAAGGGATAAATCTAATTTGTATTGGACTCGACTTCTGGCAAGAAGGGAATCAAGGACATTTGAGGGAGAAGGAGAACAAAGACTGAATGAGACAAACTTGTAGGACATAAATTATTCTTCACTTTCCAAAGCTAACATATATATTATATAGCCAAAAGTTTGTGTACACCTTACTGGCACACCCTCCTGAGTGTATTTCATAACATAACATAACATTATTTCTTCACTGGAACTAATGGACTCAAACACAAAGCCCCCGAACTACATAAACACTCTGTGCTCTGCTGGGCGTTCTGATATTGGAACACTGGCTGCACCCTAGACCTAATATTAGTGTCTGATTGTACCAATGCTCCCGAATAAACACAAATTCATAAAAAAACACACTCCAAAATCTAGTGGAAAGTCTTCCTAAGAGCAGAGCACTTGTTAGAACAGCAAAAAGGAAAAAAAAAATCTGGAATGAAATGTTCAAGAAAAAATATCAGCAAAATATTTATTACATTTATTACAATTATTGTTTGCTTGGATTCTAATATGGCGGCATAGCGGTTTAAACCCAATGATAAATTGTTTCTATTGAAATAAATATAAATAAAGTTCAACTTCATTGTGCAAGGTACGTGTACAGAGCCAACAAAATGCACTGTTTTTCGCATATCCCATCTTAGTAAGTTGGGGTCAGAGCACAGGGTCAGTTATGATACATCGCCCCTGGAGCAGGAAGGGCTAAGGGTCTTGCTCAAAGACCCAACAGTGGTTGGCTCGCCGGTGGTGGGGCTTGAACGCAGGTGTTTCTGGTCTTCAGATCAGCGACACAGCACCTTAACCATTTGAGCCACCACTGATGACATGCTAAAACGTCCGACTTTTATAAATATTGATTTAAATAATATGTCTCGTCCACATCACACAGAAAACACCATTTAACTTGATGTGTTAGTTAATTTCAACAGAACCCTTTTGAAATTTTTCACTTTATGTTACTGTTTTGGTTTGTGTGACTATGGATTAGTCTTTAAACACTGAGGTAGGATGACTGCCTCCCCTAGCCAGGCTCAATATTTTAATGTAAACACACCTGTCACCTGCCAGCCGTTTCAGAATATTGCAAACTTGACAAGTTAAACTGCGGCTGAAATCAAATCCGGGACTATTTTCAGAAGCGTGTATGAAATACTCACAGGTAATACTCTGACATGTTTAAGAAGGATGTCCTCCTTATCTGGTACACAAACTATATATACACACACACACACACACACACATATCTCTGAGAGGAATGAAAATGTCAGGAGAAACTGTCTTCTTTTAGAACGAAATTCAAAACATCTTCCAATTTTTATATCAAAATGTCTATTCTGTTATGTTTAAATCTCTCTTTCTATCTATAGTAAAAAAAAAATAACAAAGATTATAAAATTATAATACTTTCAGAATAAAGTCGTGGATATTGTATGGGAATTAGTCTAAATTCTTTTAGAATGAAGTCAAAATACTTTGAGAATAAAGAGGAAAAGTGGGACCAGGTGTCACAGATGGACAGCGTCCCGCACAGTAGTTAATCAACATTTGCAGGGGTAAAAAATTATTCAATCCCGTGCTGATTTTGTATGTTTGCCCACAGACAAACCACTGATCAGTCTATAATTTTAATGGTAGGCTTATTCTAACAATGAGACACAGAATAAAAACAAAAACATCCTGAAAAACACATTTCCAAAAAGTTGTAAATTGATTTGCATTAATAATATTTGACCCTGATATCAATCAGCAAGATGTCCGTATACAGGTAACAAGCTGAGATTATGAGTTTTTATTTAAGGGATAAAAGAGCTGTCCAAGGATGTCAAGGACAAGATTGTAGACGGACACAATGATGTAATGGGCTACAATGCCATCACCAAACAGCTTGCTGAGAAAGTGACAACAGTTGGTGTGATTATTCGCAAAAGGAAGAAACTGTCAATCTTCCTTTGTCTGGGGCTCCATGCAAGATCTCACCTAGTGGAGTTTTAGTGATCATGAGAACAGTAAGTCAATGATCTGCAGGCAGCTGGGATCATAGTCACTTAGAACACAATTGGTAACACACTATGTCTTAAAAGGCTCTCATCCTACAGCGCCCATAAGGTCCCCCTGCTCAAAAAAAAAACACGTACAGTCTGAAGTTTGCCAATAAACATCTGAATGATTCAGAGGAGAACTCATGGCTAAGGTGTTGGACTCCCAACCAGAAGATTGTGGGTTCGATTCCCAGCCTTGCCAAGCTCCCAATTGCTCAGTTGTGTAAATGAGATTAATGTAAGTTGCTCTGGATAGGGCGTCTGCCAAATGCTGTAAATGTTCTGGGGAGGAATGCTGCCTTTGAGCCCAAGAACATCACCACCATCAAACATGGAGGTGGAAAAATTATGCTTTGGGGTGTTTTGCGGCTAAGGGGACAGGATAACTTTGAAGGGAAGATGGACAGGACCATGTACTGTCAAATTTTGAGTGAGAACCTTCTTCCCAAAGCCAGGGCATTGAAAATTTGTCACGGATAAGAATTCCAGGATAAAAATAACGTAAAAAAACACAAGGCCAAGACAACAAAGAAGTGGTTAGAGAAGAAGCACATTAAGGTCCTAGGCTGGGGTATAACAACTAAAATGTCATAATCTTATTAATATTATTATCATTTACATGGCAAAAGGTTTTATGTATTTTAACAACCGTTTTATAGGCTGTTTTTCTTTTAATGGAAAACATAAATTGATAAAATGGCTCTGTCTGAATTTTAGTTGCATATATGAAAGTGACTAATATCAAGCTGTAAAGAAATGTTATCCAATGTAAGTGGCACTATTTTTACCCCTCTGCTGATTCACTTCATCATTCTCCCCTGGGTAAATCACTGTCACAAGGCTGTTCTTTTTATTTTATTAGCTTACATATGAGTCACTGAATGCCCGCTTGTCTGTTATTGATCTGTAAGTGGATTCCTTTCTGGAGTCCACAGGGAAGGTCAAGGACATTCCATATAGGCTTGAACATGATACCGCGTCAATAAAAAATAAGGTTTCATCCAGTAAATCCTACAGCGCAATGGCGTATTTGAGATGATAGAGTCTCTGAATAACAACAAAAAATAAATAAAACCATACAACTGAATTATTTTCAATTCCTATATAGTTTATGTAAGTAATTCAACTTTGTGAAAAAAAAACAGGGATGACAACATTTGTTTTACTCCATAAGGCGATGTCACAGTCCTGCCCCAAAGGCTTATCTCAAAGTGTGAAGTAAAAATGCTTTATTGTAAAAAAAAACCCCAACAAAAAAACAAAAAAAAAAAACAGTGAAGAATATCAAATAAAAATCTCATCATGTGCCATAAAGGATATTACACTTGCTGCCCTATAGACATAAAACAATATGTGCCTTAAAGAGTGACACTAATCACTCTTTTATAATATTTAACTAAATATTAGAATTTTTTTCTGTGGCACATTTAATCTCGTCAAACTAAATCACTAATATACCTTCCTAGATAGATGTAATACTTCTGCCTAAATCAGACGAGTCAGATTTTGTAGATGTACAACCACTCACTGAACTACAGTTAACATCCTCAATCCATCATAAAGCCATTTACAATGTCTTATGGGGCATTACATGTACTACCCTAAAGGCATACAGTCCCAAAGGGACTTTTTCTTAAAGGGACGACTGATGTCAAACCATTGCAGTCACCATATGGATACTCGTTCTTCTATAAAATAGCCAAACTGCCCTAAAGGCACATGCTATTACTAGGAGTAAGGTATTGCTATAAAATACAGTCATTTAATTTTTAATTTTTTCCCTTTTTTAAAGACTTTTTAAGAAAACATGCATAAAATCTATACCCGAAATACATAAATGCTGTAAATCACTTCCAATTTGCTAGATATATTGTATAAAAAAAAGATTTCAGTTGAGATGCCATATTATCCTCTCAACTCTAAACTTGTCTAAATTTTGGGGAAAAAATTGTGAGGGGATTTATTGTTGTTATTTGTCCTGAAGTTATATGTAAATGTGTTTGTAAAGTGGCATTTCCTTTCTGTAGTGCCTCTTAAACGGAAAGTCTGGTCCGCTCCAGGAATATAAATTTTTGTGTGTGCCTTGCACACATAAAGAAAACTCATTATTTGTTACTCCCTCTCCTACTGTGTTAAAGTACTTCCCTGTTTTTAGGTACTTTCCTGCCTGTTTGTGTGTCAGAAGCCGTTTGGGGAGCGTTTTTCAAAAGCGAGGCAATTTGGATGTGCGATTTCGTTATTTTACGTCACTCCTCAGGGAGTCAGCCAAGAGAGAACAAACATGGAATCAGTTTTAAAAGCAAACTCTCAAAGTGTGGAGTGTGTTTGTGTGTGTGTTGCAGCCTCAAGCGGTGAGAACCATCTTACCCCAACACCTAGTTTCACACAAAGCCTACACCTTAAAGTGTTCTAAAGAGGATTATAAAAAGCCACTCAGATTGTGCTAGCTAATATGATGTTCAGGATTCTATCAGTTTATGGATGTGCCTGCAAGGGTATTTTTTTCCCCATGAGGAGAAATGCAGGGTGTTAGTCATACTTTTACTGCCCTGAAGGGGTGTCATTTACTGGTCCAAAGAAATGGGATGACTTAATATACTAAAAGAGTGTTATTCTATCACCAGCAAAGAGGTAGATCTGCGGTATTAAAGTATCAGACACTTTTACTGCCCTGAAGGCATAACTCTCTGGTTTGAAAGGGCAACACACTAAGTTCTAAGTCCTACATCCCTAAAAAAGCTAACATTCAATTTCAAAACTGACTTTCTAACCTAAAACAAGGCAAGCTTGCCCTCAAAGAAGCACTATTTTTACCATCTGACAAGAGTTTAAAATCCTAAAAAAAGTAGTCACACACAAATGGAAATGCCACATTACCTTTTACAAAACTTTAACACTTTTCTTGTTTCACTTTTTGCCCTAAGGAGACAGCTAAATAGACAAATGTCTACTAATGCCCTAAGGGCTAAACAAAATACTGGCACTATCATAACAATGTACTGCCCTAATAGGAGTGACAGATCTGTACATATGACTGGTGACACTTTTTTCAGCTGATAAAGTAAATATCTGCCCTAAAGGCTTATTCCAGAGCTGTCCTTAAAAAACAGATCCTTAAAAAAACCGAAAACTTAACATAAATAAGTCAAATGTCAGGCAACATACCAGAGATAATGAAAGGATGAAGTGGAAAATCTGTTAGATAGATGGATGGATAACAATATGGTTAGATAAATAGATGAATAGATGTGTGAAAACTAGTGTAAAGTAGTTACGCAACAGATACAATAGATCAACAGATGGTAAATGGATACATGGATGGATGGATGGATGGATCGGCAGTTGTATAAAAAATCGTTATTTAAATTCATTTATTTTATTTGTTTAAAATGACAACCGAGCAGAATGCAATATAGATGGATGGATAAATGGATGGAAGCGTATGTGGGTTTAAGGTTGAATGAATATATGGAAGAAATTACAAATATAACAGATCATAAAGTGATGGAAAGATGGAAGCATAGGTTATTGGTTAAATAGATAGATTGATATAGAGATTAGTGAATGGAAAGTCTGTATTTATAATAAACATTAGATGGTCATTTAATAGATAAATTAACAGCTGTACTGAATAAAAGGCAGGAATTAGTCAGTTAAGCTGTTAATCCAGAATGGATAAAAGAAATGATGGATGGATAACTGGACAGAAAAAAAACATCAGGATGGAAAATCAACATTGAGGATTCCTGGAAGCTTTTTGCCATGGTTTAAGTTCAGCATCATCTTTTTTCTTCACAGCAGAACCAAATCAATTAACCATGCTGACTATGTCCTTAATAGCAGTGTGTGGTAATGATCTGGCAACCTACCAGCTCTGTCGTATTGACTAATGTGCTTTAGACATATTTATATAATGATCCATCATTAGCCTACATATCAAAGCGATTAACGCTCAAGCCTGACGTGGCTCCTGAAAACGAGAGCGCGGCAAATGTAGTTTTAAACATCCAGCATGAGCCACTGTCATGTGCTGAAGAGGAAATATGTACTGTTCTACATTTTTCAATCAAACTGCTGGCGCGATGTGTAATATTCTCACGCCGCAACCAGGCTGCTTGGCATGCGCTTAAATTGCTTATATCGTTATTAATCAGACTGTTCATTTCCTTTCACTTTCAAAAATAATATTTTTCATTTTGTCACATTCATCACAGCAAATCTACCCTTTAGGGGTAAAATTATTTGTTTGCGAAATTTTCTACATTTTTAAAAATCCATTTATTACCTCAATGAACGTTCTATGAGATGAAATAAAAAATTAAAAGTGTCTACATTATACAGCCAGATTGTGGACAGCTAACCAAAAGTTGTCTAAAATGTCTTTGTATTATGTCTTCACCAAAATTAGGAAACACAAACGCTGTTCCAGCATTAAAATACCCTCTGAACTCCATGTTCTGGTATGACTGGAAGAACTAGAGTGTCCTGTACGGAACTCTGACTCTGACCCATCCCCACTAAACACCTTTGGAATGAACTGGAACACTGACTGCACCCCAGACCTCCTCAAGTCAACATCAGGGTTTGATCTCAATAATACTATTGTAGCTGAATGAACAAATCACCACAGTCACGCTACAGGATCTGGTGGAAAACATTACCAGAAGTGTGAAGATTATTATAGAATGTAGAGTAGAGCATAAATCTGGAAAAGAATATTAGCTTTACGGCTATTACCTTATTTCATGGTTGGACGCCCAAATATTCATATGTTATAGGACCTTCATTGTGGAAAATGTTCTTTGTATTCTGGGTTAAAGGGGTCTGTGCAAAAGGTCAGTCAGGGTAGGTTACAGACTTTACAGGTTCTTAGACCCAATAATGGCAGCTTAGCAGTGCAGAAACACGAACCTCTAACCTTTCATCCAGAACTGGTAGGCAATGAGCCTTAAGCCACCAACACTACTCTCACACCTACAGCGACAACCTTAGACCACTTTTTTCAACAAACACTGGTGACTTTACAACAAACTATTCACATCCAGTTGCGAAAAGCTAAACTTGGCTAAACTTAGGAATACCAATGGGAAGATCACACAATGCTATGTCTTTATCTCTGCTGAATCATAGACACAAACTCTAATCTCTTTTCAGAATATTTTATTTTATCAACAAGAAAATCTGAAATTCTAGATGATAGATAAACGATATTACTATAGCAACCAGTCTTTAAAACACCTTCTAGAAACTCGGGAGCATTACCTGCACTTAGATCGATTTTTTTTTTGTCATGGTTGGTTTAACACAGTGTTTAAACACAAGCGCTATCCTTAAAAACAAGAATAAAAAGAAGAAAATCCAGAGAATTTAGACTGAGGGACAAACCTTTATCTTTGTATCTGTTAAATATATAACACCTTAAAATAGCATGTTTATTTATTTCTGTCAGCAGTCAGGAAGCATTTGTGTTACTGAATACTTCAACAAAGCTGTTTAAGGTAAGTGTAAACACTGGTTAGCAATATTAGCCATAAAGCACATGTTTACATCTCTGGCTTTATTTAGAGTGAATTATATTTATCTCATTTATTTTATCCAACTATGCAGATGAGGGTTAAGTCCCTTGCTTAGGCAGTGGTCTGCAGTCAGGGGCAGTAGGTCCTTCTCTGCTGCCTAAACACTATTAGAAGCTGACCTACATTTACAACCTAAATTTTAATATTTGTTTCATTAAATTGTATTCATTTCCAACAGTTTATTCTCTCCATTTCATAGCGTTTCTCTTGCTGCACTGCGTGTTTATGTAGATGTTAGATTTTTGTCCAATCATATTTCAGTTTCTATGTGCTGCCATGTTAATCTAATCCACCCAAAGCCTTCAGAATCAATAGTGCCGCCCATGTAACGTAAACTATATTAGCAGTGGAAGATTGCTAAGTGGTTGATATTATTAAAAACTGTTTCTTTAACCAATCGGATTTTTAAACTCACCTTCCGAGGCCCTCTAGCTGGCGTACAATGACATTAGCATTTTTCCGTCGTCTGATCGGTTGATCAGAGTAAATTCTTTTAGCCTAGCACAGACTAGCAAAACCTGCTGTACAGTTGAATTAGAATTTTTACTCCCACAGTGACGAAGGATAGGAGAAAAATTACATTACAGACATACTTAGAAATAAGTATTTAAGATAGAAAGTTTATAATGAGGAGAGGTCGGCTAACCCTTAAGCTAACTAGCTTGTCTCAGCCCAGGAATGAGTTTGTTTACCACTTCCATACCAGCTCCTACGAGCGGCAATGCTGACTTACAGCCTTTGAATGTATTATATATTTTATTTATTTTTTATTAAGATAAATATTGATTCTGAACCGCTCCAGATGATGTATGTGGCACATGCGGTTTCTTGCTTCAATAAAATTGGTTTATATTCTCAATACATGAAATGTCTCTCTTGCTCTCTGTAATTCTATGCCGTGTTATATTGCGGTTATGTATGGTATTGATGGTTTCTATAACTGCGGCGTGATAGTGGTGATATTAAGAGGGGTATAAGTCGGGTAAATCCCCACTGAAGGCCACTGTGCTTAGGGGAATGTAGGGCCTGGATGTTAAACCCCCAAACTTCTGATCAGCTGTCCAACACTTTAGTTTTGGCTCCTGAACAAAAGAAAAACGAAAACTTTTTTTTCGACTAATCCTTTTTTTTTTTAAGCCTCGAGGTCGAATCATCTGAAAATGCTGAGTATGTGAAGGGTATTGCAAGGCAAGAAACACACACACAGACACACACTGCTTCAAACGGATTACACATAAAACACAATGAGACAGTCTCTTTAAAATGGAAATTAACCTTACAATGGATGTGTTTCATAACATTCATATTCACCCCCCCCCACCCCATCCCCCCATTCCCCCCCTACACCCACCCCCCCCACCCCCCCCCCCCCCCCCCCCCCCCCCCCCAAAAAAAAAAAAAAAATCCATACACATTAATGGTTAGACTTCCTGCAAGCTGGTTGGTTTCTACAATTCTAAAAATTTAGTGCTGTAATTAATGGCAGTTAGGATTCTAATAGGAAGTTGATGGATAATCTGACTATATTATAGCATCCCAAATGCTCTGTTCAATACTCGTTCCATATTAATTGGTATTTATTTCAGATTAATAATGAATTGGGGGGGTGGGGGTGCAAATAAAAAAAAAAAAAGCGGGAAAACATGTTTCATTATCAGATCATTTCTACTCAATGGGCTTTTATGAGCTGCCTGGGAGCCGATTTTACCCATAGTTCACCTGTGCTTTGTTTGGCTCTCTGGGCTATTGATTGTGTTCTGAATCTTTTTTTATTTTTTGTACGAAATGGATTTTTTTTATCCGTTTTCTGCAGCGTTCATTCTTTTGTCCCCAGAATTCGACCCTATGTTATTGCTATTTTTAAGGTAATAATGTGTCTTGAAACATGTATCTAATATGCCATTTCATAGACAATGGATTATTTCAGCACCTACAGAAAAAAAGGAATAGAATTTATTAGGGTCCAAAATCTTAAGCTGGAGTAGGGTGCTCATCCAAGGGCATTTTTGTTAGTTTTGCCCACTGACATCAAGGAATACCTTATAAAATCCATGCACTACATAGCATTCGATTGTGTTTATAGGGTTTTAAGAAGCTGAATTGAGCTTGTTAGCATTGAGCTTTACTTTGCTGTTTAGAGAAATTCAATGGTGGCTGTAAGCAGAGCTAGTGAAACTTGAAGACAAAAAACCCAACTAAACCTAATTCTCAACTGATCATTATTGTAACAAAGCTAAATACAGTATCAACAGCTGGTATCTTTTTAGACAGACGTGTGATGGACACATTACAGCGAGACATGGAGAAAACAGCGAATTGGGTAATTGGCGAATTTTATGCTAGGTACCTTGGAATATTGCTACCTAGGATTTACATCGTTGATGGCATGTACTGCAGTACAACATTGGTATTAGACTTAAATGTTAGAAGAAAAGGCAGAACAGGTGTGTAAAACAAAGCGCTAGTACACATGAATCAAAACAAAACAAAAAGCAAAAGCGTAGCAACTGTAAGTGCTGGTAGTTAAATTAAAGCGGTTTTCTGCAGCTTTCGGACAAACAGGGCTAGGAGTTTAGGTTAAACTGTTGACAGTGCACTTAAACAGTCAAACAGTGCTGGGCTTTTTTTTCCACACCAATGCCAGAGGAGACATTCCATTTATAAAGATTTACACTGCTCCCTCTTGGAGACTACAGGAACTGCAGCAAGTCGCTCTTTAGTAAAGATACAGGAAAAAAATACATTTTACTTGTTACTGGCAGATCTTTTGATGTTAAATATTGCTAGGAGCAGAAGTAAATGACTTCAAATGTGAACAGAAAACATCCTGAGTGATATTAGGATTTATTTTAATCAGATATTTTTCTAAAATTATTCGCAAAAAAAAAAAAAAAAAAAAAAAAAAAAAAAAAAAAAAAAAAAAAAGATGCTGTAGATTTCTGCTAGGTTTGCATCACCCGTCTCTGCCACTTTATGGACTAGAGACATGGATTTATTGATTGACAAGCTGTCAAAGCATTTAATGTACTCATCTGCCTGACACAAATAATCCCACGTCTATGCAAACATCCAGAGAGAGAGAGAGAGAGAAAGAGAGTGAGAGAGTGAGTGTGGCGGATTACCTGAAAACAGTGACTGATTCCAAACACAGATCCACACTGACACGCTTCAGACTCAGCGCTCACACACTGACTATAGAGACTGGATGCTATAAGGCATCATGGCTCCCTATAGATCAGAGAGTGTGTACACACTGCAACACCAACGCCGTGGAGACAGAGCTGCACTTTCTCACTGAGTGTACAAAATATACACACCTACGAAAAAAATACTTTAATCAATTTGAATTAATTCACCCCCAATTCATCAACCTACCCCACACTCACAAACTGCCCCTCCTACTGGGGGAAAAAAGGAGAGTTGTGTCTTAGCAGGGCAGTACGTCTCCGCATGTCACACACTAAGGGACAGTCAGTTACACACACACACACACACACACACACACAGAGGCACACACAGCCCTTTTTGTTCCATATACCTCTATTTATTTCGCTACTGTCTTTTTCTCTGTTGTTTTTCTGTATATTTTTGTCTTTAATCTGTTTATTTGTTGCTTTGTGCTTTGGCAAAACTGTAACTGTAAATATGGTCATGCCAATAAAGCCTTTTTTTGACTTGTGAGAGAGAGGGAGAGAGAGAGAAAGAAAGAGAGAGAGAGAGAGAGAGCAAGAGAGAAACATGCCTCTAGTGCAAGATCAGAAAAAAAGCCTGGAGAAGGAAAAAAAATTATGTTCAATTTCCATCCATTAAAAAGTAACTACTTTGTCTAAGAGCCTCTTTCTGTGTGTAGTATTTTTCCACTATAAATATTTACTTACAGGCAGAATCCATGTTAAATCCACATTATTTTGACTTTTGTCCATTAAAATCATTTGTGCTAGATCAGCTTTTTGGACATTGCAGCATCTGCTGACTTGATAACTAAGGATAAACCGATATTGATTTTTTAAATAATCAATATTTATACTGTTCATGTGACGTATATTAACACAGGAGTTTCTCAACTGCTCAATTAGATCGAAAAAAAGAGAAATAAACGTAATAAAATGTTGCTTTGGATAAGGACGTCTGCCAAACTCAGAGCATAAATTGCACCTTTTTATATTTACCTCTTCACTTTTTATGGAACAAAACATAAATATGACAGCTGAACATCATTTCACCCTTTTTTAACCTGAAATAGCTAGAGATGCAGGTGATTTTAAGTAATCGGTTGATTACTGTAACTCTATACTGTATGCTCAAATACGGCAGCCGTGAGGATTACTAAACTAGACAGCTAAAAGTTGCGGTGGGCGATAGAAATATTATTTTCATGGGAAAGATAAAGCCCTTCATAAAACGTGCAAGCGCTTATCTGCTCGTTCTGTTTATGATCAGATTAGATTTCATCATAAACATCTGAAACAACATGCATACAGAGAGATAAGATCAACTAGTACCAGAAAGATAAAGAGAAAAAAAAATGATCTATTGGGATTACTATTCTAAAAAAAATGACAATTAAATGTGGTAGTTTTTCAAATTTATTGCCTTTATTATATTATTATTTCTGTATCCATACTTATTGGTTCGTCCTTGCCAATTTGGTTGTGTTATCCTACATATAATCTACATTACATTAGTGGGATTTAAACTATATTTACAGTATTTATGGACCTTTTTTATTTTTAAGTCCAGTTTTAGCCTTCTGAGTTTTTTAGCACTTTACACCACCCTCGCATTTCATATCACTACAGGGGCTGTGAGATTCTGCCAAAAAAAGCAGACTGCTAAATATTTCTCCTAAGTAAGTCTTTCTTTGTCAGATATACATTATGCATTGTGAAACTTTTAACTATACATAGTTTAGGGAGTTGCAGTCAAGAGTGCGGAATCAGCCATGATACAGTGCCTCTAATGCATGAAGGGTCGAGGGCCGTGCTTGGTGGTGGTGGGGCTTAAACCCCAATCCTCTAATCAATCATCGACATGGAGCCTTAATCATTCCTTACTGAAGAAAAAACAGATTGCCATTTACAGGTACAGAAAGTTACTGTATGTGACTCAAATCGCTTTAACGTTTTTCCAAAATAAATAAATAAATAAGCCAAAATTTCACTGTCTGAGTGACACATATGATGCAAGAGTTTCCTCAGCTCAGTTGGAGGGATATGGCGGTACGACAATAAAAAAAAAAAAATCATTGCATTTCAGTGTTCCTAAATGCATGCAACTACAGGCTGTGCTTCAGAAATCGGAGCGCATTGCAGAAAGGTGCACTGGAGCAGCACAAGGGCCTGAAGGTGACCTGAGGCTCCGCGACTAAACCATGAGGATGATGAAAATTCAGTCAAGGGTCTCTAAAGCCCAGCGCTACCATGTTAGTGACTGCAGTGGCTAAAAACTGACAAAACTGACTGAAACGGGGAAATAGAGAAAGAGACAGGGAGAGAGAGAGAGAGAGAGAGAGAGAGAGAGAGAGATGGAGAGACAGACAGAGAGAGAGAAACAGAGAGTGAGAGAGAGAGGCAGCTTAACTTCAGTACATGGATTATTTTGGTTAATTATGCCACTCATTTTATTTAGTACAGATCAAAACCTCTTTCTATGATAGATTTCAAGAGGTAGTACAGAACTAATAGAAGGGAGAGAGAGAGAGAGAGAGAAAGGGACAGAGGGAAGAAGAGAAAGAGAAAGAGAGGGGGAGAGACACAAAGAGAGATAGAAAGAGAGAGAGAGAGAGAGAGAGAGAGAGAGAGAAAGAAAAGAGAGAATGAGAGAAAAAGAGAGAGGGGGAAGAGAAATGGCTTAACATCTGATACTTTGCATGGCGCTAAATCAGATTTATAGTTGGCATTGAATCAGTACAAAGTCTATATTTGTGTGAGCTCAGATAAACTTATACAGTATTGATTTATACGACTGTACAGAAGTTAAAGGTTTTCCGAATGGAATTGCTGGCCGATGGCCATTGAAGTGTAAGAAAGATTTTGCAATTGTACATTTCTGAACAATAAATCACTTAGACACCTTGACTTAGTATTAGACACATGACCTCCGTTTACCAGGAAGCTTTTTCCTCTTTGTCTGCAGTCATACCGATGTAGTGATCTTTATCTTACTAACCTTAAACCGGTGGACTAAGCAACTTGCTGTACACTACAAAAACTCATTTTTCCAAACAGTCTATAGTGGTACATGTTACTAAAAAAACCTAATGCTGAAAAATTATCATAATTATTTTTTTATCAATTCAGAGCGACCTATAACACATATTAGCATTGAGGAGAAAACCAGAGAACCCAGAGGAACTCATGAAGTAGAGCAAGAATATCCAAACACCACACACACAAACACTTATGACACCTGTATCCAAAGCAAAAAATAAATAAAAATTTACAAATCTAAGCATCTACACTTTTTCGTCAAACTGGGCATTTAAGGTCGGGTCAGTTCAGCTGCTGGGTCCTAAAGTGGCAGCTTGGTGGTGCAGGAAATGGAGCCTACGGTCAGTCTATCAGTAGTCCAACACTTTAACCACCAAGCTCGACCCCCTCAACACGCACACACACCACAAAAAATTAACATACTAATCAAGGACCCAGGAATTCCTCAAATGATCAAGACTCTGGGTTCTTGATGGGGCTGTTAACAGTCTCCCTGCACTAGGAGTGCTGTATGATGGCTGATTCTGTCCATCAATTCTCCATGCTGGGATGTGCGAAGAAACAAATTTCCTTGTGCTGGGTAAGTAATAAATAATAATTTTTACTGTGAAATATAGTAATATTTTCCACATTTATTTTATTAACTGTTTTTCAGATAATTCCTTCAAACGCTTTGTTGCTGTCCTGCTAACATTCCTTTCCGTTAGCTTGTCTAAGAGTTTTGACAACAGCACCAAGCTGAGGGTTGTGTTCCTTCTCATAAGCTTCCCGCTGGACCAACATGCCTGCTGCTAAAACAATAACATATTAGCATATAGCAGTTAGATAAGAGAGAGAAAAATCACATAAAAGTCTTTTTTGTGTGCTAGAGGGCAAAAGAAACCCACCATCTTTATTGACAGCGCAGAACAATATCAGGAGTGACTCGGGGACAAGATTCGCATGCTTGTTTGTGCCCTTGGCTTCAAAAGCCTTCAAAAAATAGATTCATATTTTCAAAGGCTGCACCAATCTCATTATGCCCAACAAAAAAATCCATACAGCTTTTCACGCACTGTAATGTGTCCATCTGCAGCCTGGCAGAAAATCATTTGCGTTTACCCAGTAGCCTCGGTGTGCATGGGAGACAAATATTTGATGGTCAGCGTCAGCTCATATTACACTCAGGAACGTGTTGGAGGATCGGACGTGAATATTGGATCTAAGCTACATATTAATATTTATAAGTTGTACTTGTCTGTATTGATCTAGAGGAACCATAAAATATCACTGAAGCAGTAAATAACTCACTAGCACACTCATAAGTGTGTCTTATCCAAAGTCAGAAACAGACAATTGTCCATCATGTTATTCTGGGATGCGCCATGACATTATTCCTTTCCTGGAGCTAAGAGACTTAAACAATGTTCCAGCATGACAATAACCCCTGTGCACAAACCCTGAAACATTATTTGTTCTGTTGGGGTGGAAGAACTTAGGTGTCCTGCACAGGGTCTGGAATCGGACTCAACCCCACTGAACACCTTTGGAATGAACTGAAACACAGACCTCCTCACCCAACATTACTGTCTGATCTCATTAATACTATTACGGCTAAATGAACACAAGTCTTTTCAAATCTATTGGTGGTGTTAGGCAGTGTTGGGCTAAGCTATCAGTCACTCCAAGTTAAATGAAGCTTTATCACACTAAAGTTTTCTTGAGAAAAGGTAACAAGCTAAGCTACAGCAACATGGTACAATTAGCTTACTACATCAAAACTATTTATTTCAATTTTTGTTTTTATATCGAACCTGCTTCAGGCTCTGGTGTGATCACAGATTTTGTTGTTATGTGGAAACTCTGATTTTGGTCATACAGACAAAAGTAAACAGAGTTTTAGCTTAGTGCACTTTATGTGTTAGCGCATTCAAAGAGTTGGAGAAGTGGTAGTGCAGTGGTTAAGGTGTAGTGCGGTGGACTGCTAATTGCAAGATTGGGGTTTGATTCACAGCACCAGCAAGTTGCCACTGCGGGACCCCTGTGCAAGGCCCTTAACCCACAATTGCTCAGTTGTATAATAGAGATAAATGTAAGTGTGCTCTGTACAAGAGTGTCTAGCAAATGCTAGAAATGTAAATGTAAGAATACAACACTGACATTTGGAGGGTTAGCGAAGCTATCTAGTGGTTGGTTGTTGCTTAGTGTTGTTTGCAGACTCTACAGAATTGCAATATGGTTGTGTTAGCAAGCTAGTTTGTCAATCACCTGAATGTGTGTTCCCATATTCGTGTTTTGTAATGTCTTCTCAAAGTATAGATAACTTCCTCTCACTCTGTCATCTTTCCATTGATAAAATTTCACTTAAATAGTTTTGTATTCTGAGCAAAAGTTTACAATAAATGTACCAAAAAGCTGAACTAATCCACCGTAAAACACGAAGAATTAGAATATGAGGTCATACGAAAGTAGCTTTGCCGGCCACAAGACTGGCGGTGGAGCTACTTACTGATCCAGGATAAATGGTAGCTTGTGTAGACACTATTGCACTACTTGATGAACAAAAGAGCTTCGCTACTAAAAAGCTATAATTCAGAAAACAACGCTTCCACCATGCTACTGTGAAATGTAGTTAAACTAATAGCATCGCTGCGCTACTGCCCAACACCTGTGTTAGGGGTTACATCACAATTTCAACAAGATTAATCTATTATGTTTACCTAATTATTTCCTTCCATTCTGTTGTTTTATTCCTTTTTTGTTGAATAATAATGCTATTTGTGATCACTATGGAAATGAGAAAAAGAGGTACTGTATATGAAGTGTTACAAAAGGAAGGCTTAGATGCAAAAATGCAACAATTAGCAGGACATCCGAAAACAATCAGAATCAAATTTGACAGAACTAAGTGAAACTTTGCAAGTGTCTGAATGTTCAGGAGCTGTTTACCCAGGATGGTGTGTGTGTGATCCTGGGTGATCATGAGCAGGTCGGTGAAGTGTTGGACATTGTAGCCTGTCGGGTAAAGCCTGGTTTACACAATAGTCTTTTGCGATTGTTGCTTGTCAGACTGTATGAACATAATCCCCATGTCACACTGTAGGATCTCACTTGTCATTTACATTTACATTTATAGCACCCTTATCCAGAGCGACTTACATTTATCTCATTTATACATTTGAACAATTGGGGCCTTGCTCAGGGGCCCAGCAGGGGTGGTTTGGTGGAGCTGGGAATCGAACCCACAATCTTCGGGTTGGTAGTACAACAACTTAACCATGAGCCACCACTTTCCAAAAAGTCTATATTTACATTTACAGTATTTGGCAGACATCCTTATCCAGAGCGACTTACATTTATCTCATTTATACAACTGAGCAATTGAGGGTTAAGGGCCTTGCTCAGGGGGCCAACAGTGGTGGCTTAGTGGAGCTGGGAATCGAACCCACAATCTTTGGATTGATAGTCCTTTAAACATAAGCCACCACTTCCCACTTCCCCCCTGTCATAATGTCAGACTGTACGTAAGTCGAGACACATCAAAAACAGACGCACACAAATAGACCGGTCCAGAGTGTTACGTCATCAATCGGTGACTTGCGTTCTCTCGCTAAATAGTATCTAGCAGCAAACCAACAGCAGTGATGACACGTCATGCAAACACTTCATTCCCTTCTAGAACTCAATCAAAGTTCATTTCTTGTCTTTTTGTACAGCTGACACTGACATTTTTCCCAGGTTGTTTGAAATTGTCGTGGTAATTGAGTCATCAGGTTCAGCGCTTCTCTTGTTTCTTGGTTTGACGGTCGTCATAGGAGATGTCACACTGTAGGTAAGTGTCTAAAGTCTCTTGAGACTGTCAATGAAAAAAAATAAGCTGTATAAATGTTTCTGTGATTCATGATGACAAAACAATGAAAGAATGGTTTCTAAGATCATAACAGGATGTTCTAACTCCAAGGGCACTTTAGTATGAACGTATAAATGTAGGAGTATATCTAGTGTTTACTGTGTGATAGAGACAGCGGTTTATCTTCTCTTCCTGTGTTAGGGGGTTATCCAGGCGGGGTCAAGGTGATCTTTGTGTTACGCACATACACACAGACGCCTTGCGCACACACATTTCGGATACAAGAAGGGCAGTCTTGGGAAAGATTCTTGGTCTTCACCTAATATTGCTTGTCTATGTCTTAGAGAACACCGTAAGCTCAATAAACGTCTCCTAAGTGCTGATTAATGATTAGGTTTAATTTCCACCACAAGACAGTTCCAGAATTTTATTGGAGAAAAAAAAATGATCGTAATAGCCATAAATGGGCCGCAGTAAAAATGTCAAACTAGCCATCCAAGACAACAGATTTTAGGGTAGGATTATAGAAATCTTTAAGGATTTTAAAATTTGTCTCAGACGACCAAATCATAGTGGAAATCTTACTGTGTATGCCTAAATTTAGCCGTGGTGTATTGTGGGAAACTAGGTTCACTGTGATTTTTTATTATGCAGTCTTCTTGTAAATATTAATTAATTATCAATGTTAAATTGTTGGCTTAATTATGACCTTTATAATGATAGCGTGATTTATTACTCATTTATTATTTCCTAATTACATCTACAGGAACATTACTTAATTAATTAGGGTTATCAATTTGCTCATTCGTTTATCAGTTTCGTATTAAATTACTAAGGGAAGAAGCAACTCTATCGTTTTTATCTTTCATCCTCTATCCATACATTTAGTGGCTTCTGAAACGCTAATAGCAGAGGCCATTGTCTCATCCCTCTGTGCCTTTGGCGTCAGCTTGTCGAAATTGTCAGAGAAACGCAGCGAACTGTGAAATTAAGTTCAGAGACGAATGGAGAGAGAGAGAAAAAGAGAGAGAATAAAGGTTGGAGAGCAGGAAAACCCCCCCCCAAAATTGTACACTCCGTTTTATTTATTTATATTGCACAAACACTCAGCCGCAGCTTTGACAGCGTGGTTGATGGAGGGATGTATAGAATACAAAGGCGGATGACAATTAACGCCGCTTCGATGGTCATTTTTAAGTAAGAAAGAAATTGATTCGGTTTTTTTAGTTTCGCTTAAAAAAGCAGCCGTCACCAATTTCAACTACATGTTTTCCATTTAAATACACAGTGAAATCTCAGGACGTCTAAAGGCTCCTGTCTGATCTTTAGTCCCCAGAAAAAAATAGAAGCTTTTTTATTACAGATAAATGACTCAAGCAAACAATCAAACTTTAATGTCTAGTTCACACTACATGACTTTAAGACTGGTTTAAGCCCAAGTTGCAGGTTAACGAGCTCACTGACAGGTTTGGGTCTCAACCTTTAAAAGAACTACTCAAGACGCATCAAAGAGGCTCGCGGACACATCAACGACACCAAACAAATATCTAGCTTGCCAAATATCTAGAACTCGACATCATGTGGTGTCAGATGTCGTGATGAGCTGCAGCCAATAAGAATTCATGGGTTGAGGTCACCTGAAGAAAAACTGTAGTGTGGAGTAAAATAATGGAACAACATTTAATTGAACTGTGGCAGAAGAACAATTGCCTTTATGATGTTTTAAACGGTATGTACCTCAAGCTGTAAGAGAGAAGATGTGGACAGAAGGTGATCTAACGTTAACTATATTGAATATTTCAGAAGGAGCATGATGAGACAGAGGGAGATAGTAGTACAATGCCTATATTCTCACGTGTGTTTTCGTGACAAAATGTGGTTTGGGGACCAGACAGTGTCTTTGGGTGACAGAGTTGTTGTCAGATCGTGCAGTGTGGGACTTATGTTGTGGATCATTTCCGTAGTGTCACGTGGTGTAACGACTTAAAGACAGACAATCAAGTAATGTAGTCTGAACAGTACAGCAATTTGCCACTGTTTAAAGTCGTGTATTGTGAACGTGGCACAGGAGAGTAGGTAGTTTACAAGATTAAACAGACAACTGGAAGGTTCACAAAGTATTCGCAGCAGGTTTTTTCATCTATCTATCTATCTATCTATCTATCTATCTATCTATCTATCTATCTATCTATCTATCTATCCAGCTATTCATTCATCTATTCATCCATCTATTCATGCATCCATCCATCCTTCCATCCATTTATTCCTCTATCTATTCATCTATAACTCCACCTCTGATAACAAACAGTGACATGTGTAACATTAGTGCAGGTGAGAATTAATCCGGAGTGAAGAAAGAGCAAATGGCTGCACATGTGTGGGTGTGTGTCATCTGTAAATAAATTTACTGCAGGTTGAATGTGCGTGGGTGCATGATTGACTAAAAGTGTGTAACTCTTGCTATAATGCCTAATCACTCGCTCGGCTGTCAAAAACCTGCATGACCTCCGGAATCGCTTCGTTTGCAAATGAGTCACTTTTACCTGCCAAACGACTGTGAAATATAATCACATAAAACCTTGACTCATTTACACACAGCGTCATATTTTCCAGCCATGTGTCTGTCAGGAGATTAATTCAAAGTGTAAAAAGAAATGCAGCGAGAGATGATTTGTGCACAAATATGTATTATTTTAAAAAAACATGAAAATGAACCATGGGAATTGTGATTAATTAACTGATTTATAATTTAATATGTGTTTAATGAATATATTTAGGAGGGTTTTTACCTACATGTATATTTTGTAGCTATTTTTGGGCAATAAAACAAGTAAGCGAGCAATAGGAACGTTTCCTTTTTATACATCTTTAAAAAAACTATTGTTCAGCAAGTTTTTTCTCCTTTCCAGGTTGGTCTTAAAGAAAAGAGAACAAGGTTGTACTGAAAGAATGATAGAACATTCTGGCCATTTATAGACATTGTGACTCCTGAAATCCCACTGAAAGCATCTGCAGGTGACGAGCCGATCCTCGGCGCTCTATAATGGCCTATGTCGAGGGACTGTTACTATGGGAACGTGGCATGAAAACGACACCATCACGGCTAAAAGTGTCTCTATCTGAAGAATCGCAGGACTTGTTGGAGCTTGGTGTGGAAATGTGAGTGTGTGAGTCAGAGGTGGTGAAAATGAGTCTCGGGTGAGGTGGAAAATCGAGGAGGTTAAATCTTTAAATTTTTATGTATTTCTGAAAGATGTTGAGGAGGATGGCAATACATGTTTCTAAAATGAGAACGTCTTCCCATTTCCTTTGATGCGTATGCCAAGAAAAAAATAGAAAAAAATGCTTACATATGACTTACTTGATAATAAATATATTTTGCAATAAATATATTTTGCAATAAATATATTTTGCACCACAATAAAAACCGGTAAAAAACTTAACGGTCATTTTAACAAACATAATTTGACTGTAAAATGTATAAACATTGCAAGGAGATATAAGAAATAGCTGTAATGGTATGCGAATTTGGCATGTTGGAAAAATATCAAAGCTGGTTACAGTTCATGCATGTATGGTGAACAGGTTATATCGTTAAGACGGGCTTAACCTGCACAAGTTTTAGCCTTTTACGATTGTTGCTTGTCAGACTGTACAAACATGATCTCCATTTCACACTGTAGCATCTTAGACAGACATACACAGGTTATCTGGCTAAATGGTAGCCAGCAACAAACAAAAACAGTAGTTCTATATTGTTGTGGTAATTTTTCTCATGACATACCTTGGACTTGCTTCAAAGTTGTCACGCTAATTGCATCTTGCTCAGAGGCCCAGCGGTGGCAACTTAGTGGTGTTGGGAATCGAACCCCAATCTTTCAATTAGCATTCCAACACCTTAACCCCTACACTGCCTCTTCTCCTTGGTTTCTTCTTGGTTCGTTCTTAGAAGAACTCACAATGCAGATAAGTGTCTAAAATCTAAAACTGCCAGAATTAAATTGGAGAAAAAAAACTGCTAACATGTTGGTGAACATGTTAAATCAATTATTAAAGACAACAGATTTTAGAATAGAATTACAGGAATTTAATAAAAATTTGTCCCAGACAAACAAATTGTGGATAAAATCGCACAGTTTAAGATCAGATTTTAAGCCTGTGAGCCTGGGTTAGTATTTTAGTAATATAGAGTGTAGACGATGGTAGGGCTTGTAAGGATGAAGATGATACGGCATATAGACGATAGAGTGGACACCGTGTTATAGCATGGAGACAGTGTTTCAGATTGTTTGGTTAAAGGGGAGACAGTGTTGAAGATTGTGTGGATGGACAATTAACAGTGTTGAAGATTGTGGGCGATTGCTACCATTCAATCAGTTCAAGGTTCACTACTGGGCCCGCTACAACCTTACAGTGTTGATGGATTAACTGGGGACGGTGTTGGAGCATGTGAGGATGGAATAGAAACAATGTTGTGGAATCGACTTGTTGGAGCTTGTGAGATTGAGTGGAGACAGCATTGGAGCTTGTAAGGATGGAGCGGATTCAGTTAAGAAGCTTGTGAGCATGAAATGGATACAGTGCTGGACAATAGACTGGGGATGGTGTTGGAGCTTGTGTGAGCTTGTGCACACAATGTTGGATGAAGGGTAGCTATGGACTAATTTAAAATCTTGTGGTATTTATAAAAGGGCTTAAAATGGTATAGTTTGTAAGTGAGGTGTAGCAACAGTGTTGGGGCTCCTAGGGATAGGATCACGTAGGGATGTGGTAAAGGTTAAAATAGAGCGATGATGAGGCCTGCAAAGAGTTATGAGCATGCATGGACTAGGAGTACAGTTGCCACTGTAGAAATACTATTATGGTCATAAGGCATATTAGGACAAGGTAAAGATTTTATGAAAGGCTGTGTAGATCCTTTGTCTCTTGCTAGAACATTTGCTAACAACTGCAAACCGACCTTGTGTTCTGTTCTTTCATCACAAGTTCTTTATTAGTGTTTTTCCAACAGACAGCCCATTAGTAGACTATTCAGTTTAAATCATTTCTTTGGACACCTTCCGTCCTGTGGTGTGTTTTTTTTTTTACTCTCTGACCGAAAAACAAAAGCACATCACATTTTAAATGGGTCATCATGCCGTACAACACTGATAATCCCGCCAGAACACTAGCTCAGAAATAAAGACGAGGACTATTGATGGATGTATTGCAACAGCATATGACCTTGTACAATCAGTGAGATGTAATCAGATGAGACCTCCATGAACACACACACACACTCCTTGTCTGATGACCATTTTGCAAGGTTGACAGAACAGGGACAAGTAAAAAAAGTCGAGAAACTGATAGCCGCAATCAGGACTCGAGTTCTTTAGAAAAATACTCAAGTTTCGATTTGATGGCTCTTAAAGATGATTTAAGGTTCAAATTATGCTTTACAGAGTGTCCGTCTGGACAAAAATTTAATTTCTAAAAGGTCAGGCTCTAATGACGGGCGTGACTATATAGAAATGAGAGTGGCAACAGTTGGTTGTCCCTTTTAAATTAGAGATGGCAGTGTCAGTCATTGGGATGTTTATACTTTCATAGATAATTTGAAACCTAACTAATTTGATAGGCCATATTTTCAAATCTTTACTGCTCTTGTAAGCCGGCTAGCTACCACAAGCAAATTTGACTTGAACACTGCATAAAATGGTGTCAGATTCAGGTTCTACTTTAGGTTCTACTACTATGTATTTATATGCCTATATAATAGACATGGACTCCAAGATTAATCCTGTATTTGACTTTTTCCTGATTTGTATCTGATATGTTTATATTGACATTTTCAATTTCAGTCATTAGGCAGATGCCCTATTTATCATATTTATCTAACGGAGCAGTTAAGGAACAGGGACAGATTGGAGATGCTAGAAATTGAACTTATGATCCTCCAATAAGCAGTCCAACAACTTAATCTATGTAACAGCTGCGTTATATATTATCCTAGTGATGAAAAATGCGAATCAATTTAAAGATTCAAATCCTATTGAATAATGTTTCTGACCATGCAGAAGGTTTTCTAAACAACTCAGCTGCTTGTTTTTAGTCTATTCTTTAACTCTGTGTTGTCCTCCTGTTATGTAGCACCAGGGTCCCTAAGAAAAGTTGTCTCTGTGTTCGCTTTAAACGGTTAAAATGACAGACTCTTGTCCCTACAGTTACTAGCTAATTTTAAGTCTAATCTTTAGTTTCTATTTATCTATGTTTCGGTTACTGGCAACTCAGGATCTACTAATCTGTGTAAATGAAGAGCAGAATTCGTGAATCCCAAATCATTTAAAGGATCAGATTAATTGATCCGAGAGAAACCAGGATTCCCTTATCTCTAATTTACACCAACAACCCAAATTCTTCTGTGCCAAAAATAGTAGTAACCATGATGGCGGGAAGGAGAAATCGAAGCAAACAAATGGCCATCCAGATGGATGAATACAGGAACATCAACAAGGAAGTTGTTCTGAAATATACTATTATCCTTAATATTTTAACAAAGACATTATCATTAACAACAAATTTTGTTAACGGTCCAATCCAACTGAGCAACTGAGGGTTAATAACCTTGATCAGGGGACCAGCAGTGGCAGCTTGGTGATGCTGGGAATAAAACCCATGATCTTCCAATCAGCAGTCAAACACCCTAAGCACCGAGTCAGCACCTCCCTTCTTCAGGATAAGAGGTCCTTATTATATAATCTGACTTTATAAACCTTTAATCCGTAGCCCATTTTATATACTGTAGGTAAATCACGCTGGATTAGATACTAGAAATATAATTTTAATTTACATTACTAATGATGTGTTTTGACTAGCAAACGTGAGAACCCATCAGATGCTGGAGAGTTAAGAGAGTAGTAAAGAATTCTAGTGGTGTTTTGTTACTGTGAGGATCTTAAGGATTTTGTTGTAGGAATTTAAAAATCTGATGTTTGTTTGAAACATTATAAAAAAAGAAAATAGTAATTACTTTTTTTTCAGATACCCGTATAACTGCGTGTTGGAGATGATTGTTCTTGGTCATTAAAATCAGCCTCATGATAGACTCAGGGTTCTCTCATTTTACTTTGATTGCAAATAACAGCCTGTGTAATAGAATTCTTTTGTTTCAGCATGTTATTATAACCCCAGTGCTACAATTGGAGGTCTGCCAGCATAAACAATGCCAATTTTGTACCCCTGTGGTTCAAGGAATTTTGCATTGTTCAACTGGGAAGATGGGTTCATGTGACTGGAAAAAAGGATTGATGTATGTAAAAGTTTAGCCACATTTAGTAGGACTGAGAAATGGACAAAAGTGCTGCCGCAAGATTGTGGGTTATATTCCCACCACCACCAAGTTGCCACTGTTGGCCCCCAGAGCAAGTCTCCTAACCTTTAACTGCTCAGTTAGATTAAAAAAAAAATCTTTAAATCATAAGACACTCTGGATAAGGATGACTGCTAAAAATAGAAATGCATGACAGATGAAGTCAGATTTGTGTAACCAACGGCTAATAAAATATTTTATAAGTATCATTTTTAGTACCTGCAAAATGTCACGGCTCTTTCTGTGATTGATGCAGGTTAAAATTTTCTGATATCATGTGGAATTAGGTGAAAATTGCATTATAGCACTAGCTGCAGTGTTTTTGTGATAATTGCTTTGCCTGATCTTTAGCAGTAGTTTTAGTTGGGAAATGAAAGACATTAGCATGGCATTTCTACATATTTTTTTTTTAAAAAAAGAATCATGCAAATGTGTTTGGTGATGTACTAGTTACCTTTTGTTGGTGGCATGGGGACATCCCAGTGATGTATTATATAATATATAATATTATGTAATATAATATATAAACAAATATAATATATACAATAATATATGTGCAATAATTTAGACTGTATGTTATTGTGCAATATCTTAGTCACTAAATGTACTGTACAATACTATAACATATAGGATAACGTGCAATACTATAAATGGTCACTTTACTCAGATTACTCATTGTGTATATTATGCCCAAGTCACTTGTCGTATTTATTTGTAAAATGATACCGTACATTATTGTCTGTGGTTATATGGTATAGGTTTGGGTTTTTTTTAATAAGCACCAGTCAGGAGCAGTGCTTCTAATTTCATTGTATGCAAAGGAAAACAATGGCGTTTATTTATTCATTTATTTTATATACCTGCTTATTCCCTAATTTGGGGTCACAGGGATCTGCTGGAGTCTATTCCAGCCGTCTCTGAAAGGGCGAAAGGCAGAAGGGGTACACTCTGGACAGGTCGCCGGTCCATCACAGGGACACACACACACACTTACAATCACTTCTATGGGATCAACTTAGAATCAACAATAAAATAACCTAACATGTTTTTGGACTGTGGGAGTAAACCGGAGTAAACCCACACAAGCACAAGGAGAACATGCAAATTACATACAGAGGCAACAGCGCATACCACTAAGCCACCGCGCTGCCGCTAAAGGCATTCGATTCAATTCAGTTAATTCATTTTAAGTATGCCGGGTTTACCTGTACATAGAATTTGTCTTGGTGTGCTGATGACAGTTTTCTGTTGGATCCCAGAACATGCAGGAATACTTAAAAATATAAACAAGCAGAAAAATTGCCAAAACAGCTTATTTAAAAAAGTGCAAAATCCCACCTTCAGACTAAAAATCACCAATCAACAAGTACACAGAATGGGATCAGTGCCCAAATAACAAACTTTTCAAAATCCATCCTATAGTAGAGAAAAACAATCTGTTTATTCTTCTAACTTAACAGAGGATGAAGTTATTTATAGAAGATGTCGTATCGGCTACACTAGACTTACCCATGGACATTTACTTAAAGGAGAAGCTGCTCCAAAATGTCAGTACTGTAATAAAAGCCTACCAGTAAAACACACACTTTTGCAATGCCCTATTTTCAATGTCATTGGATAACATTTTTTATCTACTTGTTTTCAAATGTGTATCTATTGAGTTCTTAACAAAAATACATTTTAAAACACTTTAGATTTTACATTTTATATTATATATTATTGGGGTTTTTTTTATTGTAATGCATTTGTGTTCTATAGAAATGTGTTATTTCTAAACTGTTTAAAATTACCAATCAAGATTCATTCATTCATTCATTCGGATGACTATGAACATAAAAATATAAGAAATTTCCCCAATATGGGACAAATAAAGGTATATTATATATAAACATCTATATAAACATTGGCAGTGGTGGCTTAAAGGGTTAAGGTGTTGAGTCCTTAAGCTAAAGACCAGGAAGATCTGGGTTCAAGCCCCACCAACGCCAGCCAGACAGTGTTGGGTCTTTGAGCAAGATCCTTAACCCTTCCTGCTCCAAGGGCTCTGTATTATAGCTGAACCTGCGCTCTGACCCCCAGCTTACCAAGATGGGATATGCAAAGAAACAATTTGTCACTGTATGTGACAAAATAATCACATTTATGTTCAAAAAAATAACCATAAAGTATTCGCTGTACATTAGTTCCAATGTTCAATAATGGATCCCTGCAAATAGCAAACATTTTGCAAAAATGTTAATATATCACACAAGAAACAGTTAAGTGTTAATCGTTACTGTCCGAGAGGGTGAATAGGAGACCTTATAAGGGTTCTACTAGCCCATATCGTCAATGAGGCTATTTTGTTTATGCCATTTTGTTTATGCAACCTTAAGAAAGTCACAGGTCTACTTGTCATCATCTAACCAAATTTAGAAAACAGAACATTTAAATAAATCAGTCTCTTTTAAGACAGCTTACTGTCCCTGTTGTGTCCTTAAAATCTTTACTGAGGACAATATTTAAAGATAAACATACCTAAAACTACATCCAGTGTAAAGGAGTATTAACAGAGATGAGCTTTGTGCTTAAAAACCGTGATTCGTCGCTCGGGTGATCAATTCCTTTAGTCCCTCAGGAGCTTGGTGTTATTTAAAGCTTGTTAAAATGCTCCGAACAATTAATCCCCAAACCCGTACACACAAAGAGTGTGTGTGTGTCTGTGTGTGTGTGTGTGTGTGTGTGTAATGGTGTTAAAACTAAATGAAAAACCCTGCGATCTGATTTACTCACAGGGTCTACATATGACTGCGTCTTTCAAATATCCGTTTAACATGCTCAGTCTAATGCCTCTGTGTGTGTGTGTGTGTGTGTGTGTGTGTGTGTGTGTGTGTGTGTGTGAAAATGCTGAATACATGACTGTCTGTGCAAACAGATGAATTTAGTGCCTGCAGTTTTATTTAGCATGACCTGAAAGTCACTTTAGGAGAATACAAAATTAACACCGCTGTAAATATAATACAAAATAAGGCCTTGGGTTGATAAAAGAACTGAAGATTGTAGAGTTATAAAAACACAGCATATGAAAAAAGAACATAAAAGGGTTAGGATTAGAGTTGATTTTGTTCAAGGGTTGCAAGGGGAAAGGGTTGAGGTTAGGAAAGAAAAGTTAAGAAAAGGTTAAGGTTATATTAGGGGTTGGGGGAGGTTTGGGGTTAAAAGGAGGTTTAGGGTTGGGTCAGGGGTTATGAGGAGGGTTAGGTAAGGGGTTAAGGGGAGGTAGGGTTTGTTAGGGTTTAAGGGGAGAGTTATGGTTATGGTTAGGGTGTTTAAGGGGAGGTTTAGGGTTTAATGTTAGGGTTTAGTTAGGGGTTAAGGGGAGGTTTAGGGTTATGTTAGGGTTTAAGGGGAGGTTTAGGGTTATGTTAGGGGTTAAGGGGAGGTTTAGGGTTATGTTGTTAGGGGTTAAGGGGAGGTTTATGGTTAGGTGGTTAGGGTTTGTTAGGGGCTAAGGGGAGGTTTAGGGTTATGTTAAGGGTTAGGGAGAGTTATGGTTGAGTTAGGGTTTAAGGGGAGGTTAGGGTTATTAGTGGTTTAAGGGAGAGTTAGGTTACAGTTATGTAGTTTAGGGTTAAGGGGGAGGTTTAGGGTTTAGGGTTAAGGGAATGTAGGGTTATGTTAGGGTTTAAGGGGAGGTTTTTTAGGGTTATGGTTAGGGGTTATTTTAGAGGAGGTTTAGGGTTATGTAGGGTTAAGGGGAGGGTTAGGGTTACGTTCGGGTTTTAGGGTTTAAGGGGAGTTTTAGGGTTGTTTATGTTAGTGTTTAAGGGGTTATTTTAGGTTTTAGGTTATTTAGGGCTAAGAAGGGGAGGTTTAGGGTTACGTTAGGGTTTAAGGGGAGGTTTAGGGTTATGTTAGGGGTTAAGGGGAGGTTTAGGGTTATGTTAGGGGTTTAAGGGGAGGGTTTAGGGTTATGTTAGGTTAAGGGAGTTTAGGGTTTAGGGGTTACAGTTTAGGTTAGTGGTTTAAGGGTAGGGTTAGGTTATGTTAGGGGCTAAGGGGAGGTTAGGGTTATGTTTAAGGGGTTAAGGGGAGGGGGGTTAGGTTATGTTAGGGGTTAAGGGGAGGTTTGGGTTTGTTAGGGTTAAGGGAGGTTTAGGGTTGTTAGGTTTAAGGTTTAAGGGAAGGTTTCAGTAGAGTTATAGTTATGTTAGGGGCTAGGGGGAGGTTAGGGTTATGTGGGGGTTAAGGGGAGGGTTAGGGTTACGTTAGGGGTTAAGGGGAGGTTTAGGGTTATGTTAGGGGTTAAGGGGAGGTTTAGGGTTATGGGAAGGTTAAGGCTTGGTTTAGGGGTTAAGGAAAGGGTTAGGGTTATGTTAGGGGTTGGGGTAGTAGTAGGGTTAAGGTTGAGTTAGGGTTTGGGTAGGGGCAACTCTGAATTGCAGATTATCTTTCTACAAATCTTCAGTGAAGTTCCAGTTTACTATAACTATACTATGCTGGGAACTGGGATGCCATGGCACTTTAGTCGTAAAGTGTATTCCAGCTCTCTCTTTGTAACCGTACACACTCTTCCTGCAATGACATTATACATGGAATCCGGACATGGAATATGACATCATTATAATGCCATAGCGTCATTTCATACCTTTTACTAAACTTTACTCATGATCTCAATGACATAAGTGACAGTGATTGTGTGCACCTAAAGGGCAATAAACATATAAACTGAAAAAAAAACCCTAAACCATTTCTTTTCCTTGTTGAAATTCATTGGTCCAATAAATATCATGAAAAATAGCGTCACGTGATACACGGGTTTATATTTTTGATCCAATCGCGGCCTCTAGTGGACATTATTATTATTTCGCTATTGCATTAAGTCTATTTTTCCTCAGTGACTTGGCTAAATAGTTTTAGCAATCGTTTTAGTAATCGTCCTATATTATAATAAGCCACTATTTTTTTCCTAAGCTTGTTTTCTGGTCAATTCCTACCAATCAGAAATATCCGTTCATAGAAACATAATACGATTTAAAGCCCGCAATAATGACAGATTATTAAAATAATAGTTTATACTTTTTAAAGGATTCCTGGGTTACATCTAGCTTCAGTCGTTTATTTGCTGTCACATGGTACACGGGTGTAAATCTTTTGAGCAACAGAGACCTCTAGTGGAAACTGTCTGAACATGCATACGGGCAAATATTTAGATATATATATATAGTTTAAGGCAAGGCAAGTTTATTTCTATAGCGCATTTCATACACAGCGGTAATCCAAAGTGATTTATATAACAAAAAGGAAATTAAAATCAAAAAGCAAAGATTTTTAATAAATGAAAACAGTTAAGAATATCAAATATTTATAGCCAATTCAGACGTAGCACAGAGCTCATTCAGTGAATGCAGAACTAACGAAATGGGTTTTGAGCCTGGATTTAAAGATGGCTACTGATTTAGCATATCTGATATCTTCTGGTAGCTGTATCAGCCGCAGCCGGTTCCAAATGCAGGCTGCGTAATAGCTAAATTCAGACTTCACTTGTTTAGACTGAACCCTTGGTATGTTTAACTGACTTGATCCTAATGATCTAAGTGATCTAATGGGTTTATATTCAGTGAGCATATCTGAAATGTATTTAGGACCTGTAGGTCATTATAGGTTATTGGTGGCTTATAAACGAGTAACTGTACTTTAAAATAAATCCTAAATGTAACTGGCAGTCAGTGTAAGAACCTGAGGACCGGAGTGATGTGTTCCGATTGTCTGGTTCTAGTCAGAATCCTGGCAGGAGCGTTCTGTATGAGCCGCAGCTGTCTAATGGTCTGGAATTGGAGTTGGTTAAACTGGAAGGAAAGTTATCGTGATGCCGTACTTTCAGTGTAAAAGAAGAAAACTGTTGTGTTTACATGAGTAACATTGAGCACTTATAAGGATGAGCTAAATTATTGTTTTATTTTAAACCAAAAACAAATTCGCGTACCCGTTTCAGCCACCACGAAAAATAAAGTGGAAATTATCACCTCAAAAGTTATAATTATGGAATCTTAAAATAAATATTGTATCTTAAAATAAAGTTATTTCAATGATGAAAAATAGATAAAGATCATTGTTTATTGTTTATTGACTTAAAAAAGTCAACAGGTCATTAACAATATAAGAAATAATGATAGTTTATAATAATATCTCAATGCATCACAACATTATGGAATAAACATTATTACTATTAATATTTCTGTCTAGTCTGTGCTGTGTTTAAACATCAAACCAGCAAGTCATAAATTCAACACTTTAATCCGATCATTTAGACTTTTTAAGTCATAATTATGACCCAAGTATGTCATAATTTTTACTTTTAACTGTTTGGGGTGGAGCTTATTTTACAAAAAACACACCCTGTTTTTTTTTTTTTTAGTACAAACAAAAAAGTAATTCCTTTACAGTATTAAATAAGGTCTTTTGTATGACCATAAAGAAAGAAGTATCACACACACTGATTACACACTGGTCTGTTTTTGTAGGAGCAACAACTTTATTGTTTTAATCCTTTAAAATTACGCTAAAAAAAACAAACTGTGATTGGTCGCTTTACATTTCAGTCGGATGTCCTCTCAATCATTAAAAGCTTCTCTGGAGTCCAGACCAGTCAGTCTAAAGCTCTTTATACTTGGGGCTTCTTGCAAACTATCATGCATTTCATAAAAACCAGTACAAGAAAGTGAAATACATTGTCTGCAACACTGTAAACATAATGTGTGTGTGTGTATGTGTGTGTGTGTGTAAACAAAGTCTCAACAAAAATTGAACGTGTTTATTTGTAACAAAATCACATGCAAAAACTAACCCTAGTATTGTATTTGAAATTTATTACTTGTTGTCAGGTGTCTACAAAGACAAAGATCCAGATGTGAATACAGGCATGTGACCGACTCTGACTTCATTTCTTCACCTCGTTGGCCTTCATTAACGCTTTAATGGCTCTTGCTCTCATCTCCAACTCAAGAAGTGCCAGCTGTTGTGCTGACGGAGCCGCAGCAGGAACAAGATCAGACGCAGGAGCCGTTTCCATAGAGACCTGCTTGAGCTGTGGCTCGTCACTGCTGCGCTCGGTGAAAGCCAGGATCTCGCTGACGCTCTTGTCGATGTCGCGCTGGAGTTCCAGCTTCGGCTCGTCCGATTGGAAGGCTGCTTCCGGAGTCGGGGCAAAGGACACAGGGGGCGTCACCGTGGAAGCGAGGACTTCCTTTTCTTGTGGTTTGGGTTCCTTGTGGCCTTCGATGTCGCTGTCGTTTGTGTCAGCGTTGATGCTCAGGACGTCGCTTTCTTCTCCCGATAAACCTGAGACAAAAACACAATCAGCTGCTCAAACCATAAAACACACTCATTCAGACAGATGAAATAAAAATGTGTCCCAACTACTAGCTAAAACTACAATGCTGGAGGCGCCTTTATTGTTTCGCCATGTTTGCTGAGCCGATGGCTGTATGTGTGAGCGACAACTACAGGAGTGGAGAAGGATGTCATTTGAGACATACTGAGGGTTGACACATACTGGAATTAGATATTACTGTAAGATATTACAGCTCTTAGAGGAAGACATTGTTTAATGTCTTGCGGGTGTTTATTAGAGAATCATGTGCTTTGCAGTTTTACTAATTCACCAGCAGTTTTAGTTAAAAAAAAAAAAAATTAGCCACAACTTATTTTAAAGAATTCAAGAATTTCTAGCCGCTACTAGCTGCTAATTCCACCCCCGCTTTCTGTATTCCTATCTCATTTCCTGTTTACTTACAGTCTTGTCCTTTTAATAAGTCAACCCCGACTGAGTCTGGTTTCTCCCAAGGTTTTTTTCTTCATTCTGATGGAGAACTGATGAAGTTTGGGTTACTTGTCGTTGTCATCTCTGGCTTGCTTCGCTGGGGACTCCTAATTTACTGATATTATTTTAACGAAATTGAGTATTTAATATTGTTTTTTTATGTGATTCTGTAAAGCTGCTTTGTGACAATCTCTAGTGTTAAAAATGCTAAAGAAATAAAGAGAAACGTGACTGGACTTAATAAAGACAAAAAGCGCCCAAATTAACAAATAAACAATAACAGAATATCCATGTGAAATACTGAAAGGAACAGATATTCAGGAAATGTTTTGGACTTCCATTAAACGACTCTGAGTAACAATATATCAGTTTATCATCACCTTGTTTGTCCCCTCCTTCAGCCGTCTCTTTCATAGATGACGTGGAGTCCACGCTGTTGTCCTGTCTAAAATTCACACACACAAAAATCTACATTCAGAGATAAAATTACATGAAATACTTAACTTTGCAAAATACAGCACAAAACTGGACGAAAATGAACAACAGAGCAACAACAAAGCTTGAGTGCTCAAGTAAGTGCGATAACTGGAAACCTACAGTACAAACAGCGCTCTTTATTCTAGGATTAATGTAGGGAAGTGGTGGCTTAGTGGTTAAGGTGTTGGACTGATAGCAGAAAGACTGGGGTTCGATTCCCAGCACAGCCAAGCCACCACTGCTGGGCCCCTGAGCAAGGCTCTTAACCCCCTATTACTCTGTAAGTCGCTCTGGATAAGGGCGACTGCCAAATGCTGCAAATGTAAATGTATTCTGCATCCACCAGAGGGAGACAGAACTGATCAGTGAGGGTTACTGTGGTTCCGCAGGAATGATTAAATCATCATAAAACATCTGAAATACCCATTAATGAATACACGAATGACTAATTTATATAAAGGCACATCTGACTTACTGACTGTCTGCTGACATCCTGTTTGTCTCAGCTTCTGAGTTCGCGGTCACCTCTTTACCTTTACAATGGAAACAGGTGCAACAATCAAAAAAATGGTCGAGAAAATCATCCGCAATAAATAAAGTCATGGAAAAAAAACGTGTTATTTTTAGGAATTGTTAGTGATGATCTGCTGTCAGTAATATTATTATTTATTTATTATCTATTGTTAATATTGCTATAGTTTTTTATTTTTACTTTTTACAAGTTTGGGATTCAGATGGTGTGTATATTTACAGATGTGTATAAGATTCAGGGCACCACACATCTGTAAACAAATGGTAAAAATAAATTCACTTTATTTATATTATTATTTATATATTTCTGTTTTATAAAAATATAAAATAATAAAGTATGACTTCAGTTAAACAGCATTGTAATGTAGGAACAAACATTTCTTTTACTAAAAAACCCCAGAAAAGAAAGTACTAGTGCAAAAAATGCAAAAGACTTATTTTTCTTCCTTCCTTCCCTCCCTCCCTCCATTCAGCCATCCAGCTATTCATTCATCTACCCATCTACCTAGCTATCTATCCATCCATCCATCCATTCATTAATCTATCCATTCATTCATCCATCCATTCATCCCATCCAACCAATTTTTCGATCTATCTATCTATCTATCTATCTATCTATCTATCTAGCCTATCTATCTATCTATCATCTATCCATTTATTCATTAATCCATCTATCTATCTATCTATCCATTCATCTATCCATTTATTCATTAATCTATCCATTCATTCATCCAACCATCTATCTATCTATCTATCTATCTATCTATCTATCTATCTCATCCATTCTTAATCCATCTATCCATCCATTCATCAATCCATCCATCCATCCTTCCATTTCCATTCATTCATCCATCTATCTATCTATCTATCTATCTATCTATCTATCTATCTATCTATCTATTTATCAATCTATCTATCTATCCATCCATCCATCCATAGATCTAACTTTCCATTCATTCATTAATCAATCTATCTATCTATCTATCTATCTATCTATCTATCTATCTATTTATCCATCCATCCATCCATAGATCTAACTTTCCATTCATTCATTCATTCATCCAACCATCTATCTATCTATCTATCTATCTATCTATCTATCTATCTATCTATTAATCCATTAATCCATCATAATTTACCCTCCAGGATCTGAAGCAGATTGTTCTCCGACAGCAGCTGCAATTGATCCCAGCAGAGCGCCCTAATCTCAGTGAAGGTGCAATCCTACAGAAACAGCAAAAACAGAGTAGATGAGCACTCTGAGCTGCATCTCACACATGTAACGAACAGAAAACTAAGACCTAAAAACCTTCAGCTCATCAGGCAGCATCTTTTTCAGCTTGTTTTGCCCAAGGACGTGAAAGCACTGCTCCAGCATCTCCTGTCTGTTGCTCACATAAGCACTGATGGGTTTGAAAGGCAGAGTGAGATCCAGACCACCTTCTTCGATGTCGCTCGGCTCTTCCTTTACCTCTTGCACATGATTCTGCTCTTCCCTTGGATTCTTATAATTACAACAATAACCAAGTATAACAGTTAATTACTAATTATAATCTAAACTATAGGTTTAAAAGCGCATCTTCCAAATAATTACAGTTCATCATATATAAATTTATTTTTAAACAATATAAATTGTCTATAAGAGATAAACAGTTATATTTAACAGTTATATAGTCACTCTAACTTGATACCAAACCACTGCAATAGCAATGACTAGATGTTAATATTAGCATTATTAGCAAACCAAATTATAAAACTGTTCGGGTTTTAAACAAAATACAAAAAAAACCCACGCTCAATTCAGTGCTTTTCCTTTTTCTTTCTCCATCACTCGATTCTCTACGACTGTGTTTTCTTTTCTTTTCTTTCGCCGACTTCATTTCAATGCGTATTTTCAAGCTCAGCCATTCTCACAACGTTTGCCGGCTTTGTCGCATGTTGATGACCTCACAGTAAGGTCGCTTCCGAAATCGTTTGTCAGCGCAACCGCCATATTGGAGTTTCCAACTTCCGCAAAGGACCTCACAGACTAGACTAGACTAGAATGGACTAGAATAGAATAGAATGTTTTTTGTATGTCAGTGTACTGTTGTACTACGAGATTAAGGCTCTCTCTTAACCGGATTAAATGTAAAAGCATATAAAAAGTGCAAATAGCAACAAGTCGGATATATAAATATACAGTATGTATGTATACATGTAATGTAGATGTAAACATGTACTAGAATGGAAACAGATATAAATGTGAAGATAGCAATGTAACAGATATACAGTAAATAGCAATATAATTACCGCATATAATTCATTAAAATAGAAGTTTATATTTAATAAATTACAAGTTGAGTTCAAAATGCATTTTGTGTATTTGAATAAAAGTTCATGTTTTTCTCCATTTTATTATGGAAAAAAAAGATTAAAACTCTTTGTCTCGCCTCGTCTTGTTCTTGTAAACGCAGTTTCGTGTCTCTTCTCGTCTCGTGGGATAAGTTTCTCGTTACACCCCTAATTTACACAGATCAGTACAAAAGGTGATATAATCTAATTAAACTTTACACCTTAGCAACACAGGACAAAGTGGCAGTGACAGAAAAGTCCTTTCACTTTTCACTTTCCTTTCCATGGAAATCTAATTAAACTTTCCAACTCCTAGGCGAAGATCGGTGGTTTCCAATGTTAATAATAACATGAAAGAGGTTTTCACGGACAAGTCTGCATTCTAAAACTTCCTTTTATTTCTTATTCATATTTTTTTTAATTAAATTATCTTAAGCAAAGCAGTAAATAAGTAATCATGAGGTTTTCTTATCTTAGACCTATCTTAGACTAGAAAAGCCTAGTCTTCTCTTGGTCCACTACACAGAACTGTACACCTTTCAGCGCTATTGTATGTACATCGCTGTCATCAACTGTAAATTACATGGTCTGTTTGCACTGCCATCTTTCTTGCATGGTTTGCACTGTTAAGCTGAAATGCATTTCTTTACTTTTACTCCTTAGATCTGTGTTGTCTGTGTTGCTTCATGATTCTGAAGGAACATTGTGTTATTCCCCCTGCTCTGTATTTAGATAAAATAACAAAAGTAAATAAAAGCGTCATTTCTTGACTCGAGTCCCGAAAAAAAAGGATCCAACTTTAGACACAGACGTTCTGTAAATCCAGCTGAGCTAGAACTGGTTTGATTGCAGTCATGGGCATTTCTTTGTTTTATTTTTAGAGCGAATGTGGGTGGTTTGTTGTAGGAAAGAATAAAAGGAAGACAGTGTGTATCTATGTAGAAGAATTTCCTTCGGGTGTTTGCTGCAGTGTTCCGGTGCAAAACAAGCTTATTCTGCAAATAGGATCGCAGACAGAATTGCAGAGCAGTGAGTTTTGTTTTTTATCTATCTATCTATCTATCTATCTATCTATCTATCTATCTATCTATCTATCTGTCTGTCTGTCACCCTTTTATTTCTTTTCTCTCTCTCTCTCTCTCTCTCTCTTTCTCTCTCTCTCTCTCTCTCTCTCTCTCTCCCTCTCTTTATTTTGCTTTCACCTCTCTTGAGATTTTTTTTCTTGTCTTAATTCTCTAATCAGTTTTTTTTTCGTAAAGGGGGTCATTTTTACCCTTTAACCTCATTTAAGCAGGTCAGTTAATAAAAGTTGGGATTTTTTTTGTATTACTGAGTCTAGGTGAAAAGAAAGATGATGCTTATAAATTCACTATATATAAAAATAGACAGTCTGAAATCTAAATCTTGAACAAAAGAGCAAAGGATCAAAGTAAAAAGCTTTGTAATTTAACGTTATTGTACCTTCAATTTTTCCCTCAAAAATTTCCCCAATAAAAGAAACTCAATGAACAGATCAGTGAAAGAAAAACCGGGTGACGATAGGGGGTCTCAAAAGACACAATAAAAAAAATGTGTGTGTGTGTGTAGTTGTTTGTCTGTACGTGTTGGCCCTGTGATGGACTGGCGATCTGTCCAGGATGTACCCCCCGCCTTTTACCCAATGGATGGATGGATGGATGGATGGATGGGTGGATGGATGTGTCTTTATGTAGTACCATGTTATTGGAAAAAACATTGTTTTATTTTACTGTGTAAAGTAACATCTGTATTTCAAATGACAGGAAATATTTGTCTTGATAAATTTTTAAGATTAATAGTTTTTAAACTAGGTTATCATTCTGTATTTTCAGTATTTTCCTTCCCACTTTACCTTTTCCCATCTTATCAGCCTTTATCTATTATTTCAAGTACTGACTTGATCTAATGTTTCTTTGCAGATAATGACCAGTGAGGAGGGGGAAGATGGCAATGATGATGATGATAAGAACAATAAAGATATGTTTTGCTGCTAAGGGCGAAACCAGAAGACCACCAATAGAAATTTTTTTTTTTACTAGTGTGGTTGGGTTGACATCTATTGCAACAGATGATTATAAGTCTTTTGCCTAGATGAAAATCCAAGAGGGGATGTTACATGGTGCATTTTGCCATTTAACAAAAATCTGCTCTATGTTACAGTGTGTTTGTATGTATATATGAAACCACTGTAAAAAAAAAAAAAAAAAAAAAAAAAAAGATGGGCTTGGGTATTCTCTGTTGATGAAGCTGAAAGTATTGACTCGTCCTACCCGAGGTGAAATCTCCTGCCTGGCTGACAGCGACACTCACCTTGCATCAAGATACATTACAGCCTCTGGACCAGGATGAAGAAAATTGTTTGGACATGAATTCAGGAAGAAAAAAAAAAAACATCCGGAAAATACACCAGCCTAACTGTTCATAATGCATTGTGTTGTGCTTATGTTCAAAAAGCCTCTTGCTGATATACTGGATTTTACTAATTCAGTATTTTAGTAACTGTAGACGAGGCACTTTTGAGAATATCGAACTCTTTATAGTATCTCCCTTTACTCAAACTTAAAAGTGTTGACTTTTTGTATTCAGTTAAAACTGGCCTACTTTAGTTACTTTTATGACTACAATCACTGCTCGTTATTCTAATTATCCAGCTGTGGTTGTTTGCGTTAGGTTGTTATGTGGGAAATAGATAATCTATTTATGTCTGTGTGTATGTGCATTTTATATATAGACGATCTCATCATAATGTGCCTTTCAATCAAGCAGGTACCCCAAAGTATCAGTCAATTGCCCAGTGACGTACAGCAAGCAATCATTCGATTTGCCCAGTGCATTGTGTCTGTGCAATCCAGATTGACTACAAAACATTCAAATTAATAATCTATTGGACATTTCTGAAATGATCTTAGTTATGTGACTGGGGCCCCATGGTAGATCAGCGATTTTGGTTGTAATTATTACAGAAAACATACACTCTGTCTATCATTCATAAAGATAAACACCAAGGATTGTAACACCATCTCCTTCTTTTTCGTGATCATGCCTGTTATGTGTTGATAATTATGACCAGGATTGCGTCGGTCTGGGTGGAGGGTCACGTGTGAAATACTTTCCCTTGTTCTTGAAAAAAAAAAGAAAGGATATGGAAGAATAATGAGGCTCGAATGAAATCCTATGATACAGTACATAAATAAAAAATCAACATGGTTACTTTTTGTGTGCTTCTCTTTTCTCACACTGTTTAGTACCACATCACTGGTTCAGAATCAGTGGGACACTAAAATGACCTCATCAACATGTCTAATTTAAACTACCAGTAGTCAACATCTGAAATGGATTAGGCAAAGTTGTTCTAAGACAAGAACAAGTATTGTTTTGGTTTTGATGTAAAGGTTTTGATCCACTGTAAATGTGGACTAGGATATATATTTTGTGTTAATGGACAATGGTAATTATACAAAAATGCTATATTAAATAAAAAAAAACAAAAAACAACCAAAGCACTATTATGTTAGCGGGATGCCAGAAAGGGTTAAAAATATTGGTATTATAAAGCAACACAGCTACAACAAATAAAATTCGATTTATAGTGTACGAATAATTATGGATTGACAATAATAAGTCATATTAGTGGCACAGATGGGCCTCCAAATTATATAATTCTTAGGGCCCCCTAAACGATTGAGCTGGTTCTGTTTAAGGTTGTATGTGATTGACATAACCTTTTGTCCTATAGCCATTGTTTTTGCCATGGTAGGAGGTCCAATACTGTCAGAAGACATTTTCACACCTGAGAGAGATATTTACCTGAGATATTTGCATTTCTCACATACAGTTCATTTGTGCTTTATAATCACATCAATGTGGTGGTTATTATAAAGCTTATATAAAAGTAGACACACCAGGCTCACCCTCCCGTGAACTCTTCTCACACACCTGCACCTCATTCCTTAAATACACACACACACGCCTCAGTCTGGTCTCAACAGTAGAAGTAAGACTTTATCTTGTGACTCCTTGATCTCCTAGCGATTTCCAAGCTCTTTGGATCTCCACGTTTACCCTGAGACGTCCAGACTCCTCACGCTCCAGGCGTTTAAAAGATATTCCAAAGAGACTCTGTGAATTCTTCTGGGTAATCCTGTGTTTTCTTCAGTTTTCCATTCGTTTCAAATACTCCTAAAAGTCTTTACCCCTTTGTGCTGATCTTCTGAAATAAAGTGAACAGTTTGATTTTAACCTCATGTTCTGAGTCAACTTCCTGTTACAGTAGACAGATTATAATAGTTTTTTAAATTAATTTTGAATATGTTATTTGAGATGTAGTGATTGTATATATTGAATTGAATATATACTGCTCTAATAGTGGCAATATATTCATTGAGATGGGTTTTAAATGTTTGTTTTTATCTTCAAAGTAAAGATTTCAAACGCTATATACGTGTATAGAGTATATATTTATACAGGTATATAAAGCCTCACACTGAAAGTCAAGTGACTCATTTTATATCAGCAGTAAAAAATAAAAAAAACAATTAATTTTCTTTTAAACTTATAGAAAATGTCTCACCCAGTTTCACTTTCCTTTACATGGAAATACCCTAGACAATATTTCATGGGTTGGGTGACATGGGCTGGGCAGTTCCTGTGGTAGAGTACTAAAGGTAAAGAAAGTAAGTTTCTCTTCAATTCATCGAACTAGACCTGGACTTTGTCACACTATTCTATTTAGTAAACTTATAAAATAACTATGTAAGTGCCAACTAAGAGACAAGAATTTAAAACAAATTTAGTGTTAATGCAATATAAAGCAGAACTCCATTTTGAATTATGGCAACGTCATCATGTAGAATAGTTTATTTATTTATCTATATTATCATATGCAAAACAACATTACATACAGGGACATTATATGCAGACTATAATAACCATCCAGTGAATACATGTCTCTCCTAGTTTCACTTTCCTTTACATGGAAATACCCTAGACAACATTCCATGGGTTGGGCAATACTCATGGGTTGGGCGACACAGGCGGTTCCTGTGGTAGAGTACTTAAGGAAAAGAAAGTGTGTTTTTCTTCAATTCATCAAACCAGAACTGGACGTTGTCTTCAGTCTTCTGCTGGAATACAAAACTTTCTGTAATTAAGCAGAACTTTAAAGCGGTGAGTTTTTTTTTTTATAAATTAAACTCTATCCTTTGCTGTATACATCAAACAAAAACTTAAATATAACTTGTCACATAAATACTTTATCCAGTGAAACTAGTTGGGAGATGTTTTTTTTTAACTGTCTGTAAGAAGGACATGAGCTGATCTAAAGTCATATTGCAGAAAATGACAGACGAAGAGGCGGACAGTGAAAGTGATGACGATGATGTCAATAAGGTCGTCGCTTGAAGGTCCGCTGCCAAGGGCGGGCCACCGGGAGCTGAACCGCTAGAAGATCATCGCATTTTCGCAAAAGCGGCGCGTCGACCGGTTGAGCTGTGCTTCCGTGAATTTATTTGCTTGGTTGAGCATTATTTCAAGTTGTTTAAATACTTTACGAAACAATATAAGTAAAAATTTGTGGTATTTTTCCACTATGTCTTCTTCTTAAACAGATATGTATGTACTGTATAATATGTGAATGTGTCCTGACGGAGTAATAATGATGCACATCAATATGTCTGACTGTATTTCTGAAATGTTGTTGTTGTGTTACGCCCATGTTTTTTTCGTTACAATATGCAAAATTTATGACATGACAGGTTAATACAGAGCATGATGTGTCTGTGTATCATCACTTATCTTCCATGTGGACTTCACGATCTATGGTTTTTTTTCTTTGCTTCCGTATTTCACTTGGTTGTGTGAGTGGGGTCCTGATAGTCGGGCTGGTAAAAGCTCTCACTTTAAATCAGGAAGGAAACGTTGCATTCTTGGTGTGAATCTTTAAGTAAATTTTTATGTAGTCTATAAATTAACAACACCGAAGAAGGCGATACAAATTCTTTCCTGGTTTAAACTGCGTGCTTAAAATATAATGTAGCTATTTAAATTCCAGTCCGATTGGATTCACACAAAAACATCCCAGCTTTCCTTTCCTTTCCTTTCCTTTCCTTTCCTTTCCTTTCTTTTTTTTTCTTTCCTTTCTTTTCATCTGACTCTTTTATTTGGATTTCAAAGTAATTTGTTTGAATAAATTCCTAAATTTGGAAAATTCAATGTTCAAGAATAAAATTTAATGACTAACCATCTCGTCTGTGTGTCAATAAGATGATTAAAGTAAACAAGATCGATTTTTAGGCTATTGAGCGATTTCATTTGAATTACATTTATGGCAGACGCCCTTATCCATTTTTATTTTACATCTAAGCAACTGGGGGTTAAGTGACTTTAAAAAGCACACTATTCTATTTAGTAAACTTATAAAATGACTATGTAAATGCTAACTAGAAGACAAGAATTTAAAACAAACTTAGTGTTAATGCAATATAAAGCAGAACAACTCCATTTCGCAACATGGCGACGTCAGCATGTAGAATAGTTTATTTATTTATCTATATTATCATATGCAAAACAACATTACATACAGGGACATTATATGCAGACTTACAGTAACTGCCAGCAGTGAACCTGCTTACTTCCTTTTTATTTAAGGGGAAATGCCGACTCTAAACCTGAACAGGTGGAACTGGCTAGATGACAAACATCACGTGTTGTCATAAACAAATGCAGGTGTTTTTCATAGGCTAAACGGAACCGACTGTGCATCTCTTTTCATTTTGATGACCGACATTGCCGTGTGTTAGCTTTAATCTTCTGTAAAACACAAGAGTCCAGGTCTTAGCTCAAACCTTTAGAGCGGTAAGTTTGCTTTTGACATTTATGTCTTTTATAAACAGCTCCATGTAATGAAGGTAGGTGTCTTTATGAGGCAGGCAAGTTGTATTAGCTACAGATTATTCGCAGATTAGCTGGATTAAAGGGGAAAAAAAACACACAAGTGAGAGAAACGCAGGAAAAGTTTTAAGCCTGGAAAGTAAACAAAAGGTCCAACAAAGGGGAAATGAAGCAACACTGGTATTAAAATGGCTGCGGTGAGATTAATTGTAAATTCTATGATGGATCTTTGTTGCATTGATGTTTTACATTTAAACCTTTACTATTTCTGAAATTCGGTTGCATAATTGTCATTATATGCAATTTCAAGAAAAGAATAAAATATCCTTTTGAGATTTTTGATTCTATGTATTTCGGTCAACATACAACAGATATAAAGGTCAAGCACACACCACTGTGGAGGGAAATGGAAACAATCAGAGAATTATTTTACTATTTATGTATTTATTCATTTATTAATAACACTTTGTGAACATTATTCGGTTATAATTGCTATTAGTGCTAAAATTGATTAGAATAATTAGTTATTCATAATTTTATCCACTTTAAAGCTCCCAGCCTAGATGAAAATACAGAAGTATCTGGTTATGCCATTACCTTTCGTCTTGTTTTGTAATATGTCTCATCAACTGAAAAAAAAAAATTTATTCCAGGGGTCAGAGCAAACACAGGAAGGTGAACACATAGAACAAATGAAGGACAAAGGCTGTGACTGGAGCAAAACAGAAACTGCAATACAAAATACAACATAAAACCCATCACCTTTAATAAAAAGAAAGAGTTTGTGAGAAACAATGTTCTCATTCGTTGTGGTTGCTTCTTTACAAAGATTAGGAAAAAACATAGTTAAAGTGATGCACCATATCTTTGCAGATCATGAATGAGGAGGGGGTGGATGATGTTGATGAAGAGGATGACCCTGACTGGGAGGATTAATAAGGTTTATTTGAGGTTTGCTGCCAAGGGTAAACCAAAGGAGCTAAACCAATAGAGCATTCTTGTTCATGGGTTGAGCTATGCTCCTTTTATAAGAATGTTTTGTACACAGCATTTCACTGTGTTCTTCTACCTGCTGAAGTATCTTATTGTACATCCATGGTGAAACAAGCCATACTATGAAAAAAAAGATGGGCTTGTATATTCTCCACTGATGAAGAAATCGTAAGGACCAGGACGTGGACCTGACAAAATCAGATACAAACTCAGAACTCAAAGGGAAAAGTTACCAAGATTTAAATGACATTCGAAAAAATGCCAAAGACAAAAAAAAAAAAAGTTGAACAACTACATCATGTTGATAAAAAGAACCCTTATATTCTTATAACAAAATAGGAGTTCTAAGTTAGGCATAAGCATAAGTTAAAAAAAAAAAAACAGAACAGGATAAAATGCAATATTGTGTCTAGTCAATTACTACCAAGCAAACAAACTGCAAAAACCGAGCAACTTAGGCATTAATAATAAACACTGACGACCTCTAGTGGCCAAAACAACACATGTCCAGATTTCTACCGGGAAGAGATGGGATCAAATGTGGAAAGATCAGTAAAAAATCAGTAACTTTCTCCTCAATCAGAGGAAACATCAGGAAAATAGACAAGCCTGGCCAATACGCATGCTGTGAATCTTTATTAGGTTTATTCATTGTGTGCAAAAGGCTTTAGACTGGTCATTTAGCCAGCTCTCTTAAACGTATGGTTTTTGTATATGTTTTACAGTGAAATGTATTGTAAAGTTATGTTTATCTGCTTGTGTATCTCTACCACCACTACTACGTTTTGCTTACGCACACACTATTTGCGTGGATTTATTCATACATGAAAGGATGTAATTTTGTCGTTTATTGTAAGTATATACTAAGATGTATGGAGTTTGTAGACCAACATAGCTGCTATTATTATGGCGCTATATATATATATAATATAGAGTTGGCAGTCTGGGAAGACTTTTCATAGGTTACTGAACCAAGCATATTAAATGAAAGTAATATTACATCATCATTAAAATAACAATAAGGCTCTTTTTAATCAGAAAAAAATGTGTTATTGTCCTGATTAGAAGCCAAAAAAGATGATAGTGGTAAGTTTAGGACTTTTGGAACAACAGATTGTGTCCCAGACTGTCAAACATGTGCTCACTCCATAGTCTTCACTTCAGTCCAGCAGGTTTTTACATGTATGTTTATACATAATGTGTGGAAATAACATGAAGAAATGTTTTTCATGTGATAAATCAACATGTGATTCAGGAATGATATAAGTGATCAGTAGTGATTTATTACAATTATAAAACAAGCTCATTGGTTTCTTTCCAAATTTTACTTGGTTGTGTGACGGGACCCTTCAGAGACTGGCTGGTTTGGTTGTGATGATTGTGGAAAGTGTGCAGCGTTTGCACTACTAAAATGGTGGTTTTATTAAACATCTTGAACTGTTAGAAAGACCAGAGTGACTAAATTAATATTGCTTTAAAGTGAAAGCTTACCGAATGTTTGAATTTTTTAAGGCTGTATTGATGGATATCACATGTGAAAATCCCATTAAATTGATAAAAAAAAATATTTGTTTTGTCCAAAGTGCAAAGTATTTTATCTCTGTATAAATCCAACTAAAAATGTAAGGAAAAGTAGGGGAAAAGTCGTACTATCCTTAAATTTTCTCACATAGACACGATATTGCAAAAAGTTTGTGGTCACCTGACCAGTAGTTCCACTCCAAATAGTTGCTACAAATTTGGACACACATAGTTGTCTACAATACTTTTGTATGTTGTTGCATTACATTTTTCTTTCTCTGAATCTAAGAGACTCGATAATACTCCTGTGCACAAAACCTCTGACATGGTGTGTTATTATTGGAGTGAATTCGGCACAAATCCCTAACTTCCACACCACTGAACACCTTTGGGATGAACTGGAACGTCAACTGCACTCCAGAACTCCTTATCTGACGTTAGTGTCTGATCTTACTAATACTATTGTAGCTGAATGAACACATATCTCACATTCAAGCTCCAAATTGTAGTGGAAAGTCTAACTAGAAAAGCAGAGCTCAACCGAACAGCAAAATAGGAATAAATCTGGAATAAGATGTTTAGAAAATCACATTTGTTTGTGATGCTCAGGTGACCACAACCTTTTGGCAATATAGTGTAGCATTAAGCGCCGTTCGGGCTACATGCATGATTTTCATCCCGTATAGCATGTCATAGTGCACAACAACCGATGCCATGTCTGCAATGCTTCACGACATCAACACAGAAAGTCAAGCACAGATGTCACCAGACTCGGTCCTGAAGGGCTGGTGTCCGACAGAGTTTAGCTTCAACCTCTCTCAACGCATCTGCTTCTAACTTTCAAGCATACCTAGCAACACCTTGATTAGCCTGTTCAGGTATGTTTAATTAGGGTAAAGCTAAACTCTGCTGGACACACAACTGACTTTGGTCACCCTGGTTTAGCATGTATAACTTTTTTTTTGTCGTCTATGATGATTTCTGTCACATGAGTGACAATGACCAGTAGCAGCACAGAATCTCTTCGGTATACAGCTGTTAAACATTGCAAAATGAAAGAGAGATGATTGTGCTGCTAGGTGGACCATGAAAGAAGGCTATGTAGAGCTATGGCAACAGTACACTTGGACTAACAATACGAAAATAAAAAAGATAAACGGCGGCTATCGATAGTGGAGGGGCTTCAGCAACCTGGTGCAGTGTTGCCAGATTGGGCAAGGTCCCACCTAATGAGGTTTCTTTTGATTAAGCAATGGATTGGTTGATACAATTTAGGCTACTATATACAACATGTGGGAGTTTCCAGTTCGAACACTATGCACTTCAGGCTGTTTATTTTAATTGGCGGGTTTTACACTATAGCTGGGAAGTCCAATTTGGCAAGCTTGCTGGTGAGTACTGGAATTAGCAATAGCAACACAGTGTTTCCCCATAATTGGATTCATTTGTGATAGGGTGGGAGTTTTTATATAAATGTATCTTTAAAGGTAACTGATTGAATTCAGAAAGTTTCAATGGTTGGTCGGAAAGCAACGTGTAGTCTGGTATGTTTGCTACCTACGACATGACATAATTCGTCGCAACCGACAAGGAAATTGTGTGGACTGAACCAGCTTTAGTGACATTATGTTTCTTTCTATTTCAATGAAAAATTCCCTTGTATCACCCATAAAGTGTGTAAAGATATAAACCCACCAAATTTTATACATTTGCAGACAAAAGCAAACTACTTTTAAAAATCCATTTAACACATGTCACGTTAACACTAAAACATCGAGCGGCACAGGATTAATGTCGAAGTGTGACAAGCTTTTCCTCTCCCACTATAACAAGAGACCATTTTCAAATCTTATTTCTATCAAAGTCAAGAAATCTTATCAAAACCTGCTGGTAGTGTCTAATCTGGGAAGTGTCTCTCTAATACTGGGTAAAATCTCAGCTAGATAACTTGGCTCTAATCCCTGATGGTGTTAATGTGATTTGTGATAATGTGATTTTCCTTTATGCTCCCGTTTTATATGGCTTCCAAAGGAACAAAAACCAGATTAAGAGTCTTACTTATTTATTCGTCGTCGGCGTAATTATCTGATTGCGGAACAAAGCGCTGTCCTGATTTACTGTGACTTTGTGCAGTGATAAGAGTTAATTGGGTTACGTGGACAGAAAAGATGTTGCGGTGCCTTAGCAGGAGCACAGAAAAGCGCTTTTCAGACTCTAGATGGAGATTACTGCTTTGGAAACCTAGAATTGCGTTCGATAAAATGTTTATACTTAGGAAAAAGGCCATGTTGGAAGCAGACATTGTTTTTGTTTAGTTTGCTGTATCTATACACAGGATTTCATTAAAAATTGATCTAAATAACAGGATAAATTTGCCGTATCCTTGTACTTAATCCACTTAATATTATTTTTCAGCCCTGAATATCATCTTTGGGTTTTATTTTCGAAAGTATGTAGCATGAGAATTTTACCGTGTATGAATGTACCATACACTTGTATGCTGAAACCTGTTGGGGGGGTGTCCCATCCAATTTTCTGAAGAATTCAGAATTTAGATAATTAAATAAAACCCAAAATTAAGTCTGAAAAAATGATTACAATGCTCAATTATAGTTTCTATAGACACAGGCAAGGATTCTGATAATAGAATTAAATCTGATACAGCTATACAACCACTACCATAAAAAAATCACTAGTATCATAACATGAACATTGTTATAAAACTAAGCATAATCAATTTTAGTTCAAAAAAAGTGGTAGCTTAGTGCTTAAGGTGTTGGACTGCTTGGAGACAACATCAATTGTTAAAAGCGCTATATAATGAAACCTGAATTGAATTAACTGCTAAATGGAAGAACAGGGTCCAATTTCCAGCACCACCAAGTTCCCACTGCTGGGTCCCTGAGCAAGGCCCTTAACTTTTTAATTGTATAAAAGAGATAAATGTTAGTGGCTCTGGATATGGGTGTCTGCCAAATGCTGTAAATGTGTGAGTGTGTGTGTGTGTGTGTGTGTGTGTGAGCAGACATCCCCAAAGTTTATTTTAAATCATTCCCCAATACACCGTCTCTTAAACGCGGCATAAATTTGGTTGTTGTTCCTTATTCCGCCTCGAGGGGTCAGTGCATCACCACCCAACACAAATTCAAGCACGACTACAAAAACAGTCCAAAATTAAATAAATGAATAAAGAAATGAAGAAATAGTCTCATGAAAGAATAAATCAGAATCTTTAGGATGAGTCAGAGATGCGTGAGAAGAATAAGAAAAAGGGTAATGACTGGGTACAGAGGCTGTCCATGTACATTTTCACCAGTTTATTTTTTTTTATAAATGTTTTATGTCTTTAATATCCATTTTAATAAAGTGTAGGGTTTGTGTACACTACTAAATAGACTCCTGGGGGGTTCTTTTATATGGAAAAACGTTAGAGATGTATGGAGACGTTAGAAATGTATAGAAGAATAAACAACTAGGCGGTTGATCTATTTCTACTTATCAGGCATCAGAATTTATAGCAAGAGGATCCATATCAGCTTTTATTCGCCAAGAGGCCATTTGATTGACATGTAAAACAACCAATCACAGTTTGTTCTGTTTAGCGTCATGGAATTGTAAATGAATCTGTGTCTACTGTGAACAAATTATTAGAATAATGAAGTGTTTCGCTGATTCTGACAATAGCAGATGCTGAAAGGAAGTTCAATTTAATTTAATTCAATTTTATTTGTATAGCGCTTACAATAGTCATTGTCTCAAAGCCGCTTTACACAATTAAAGATAGATATGAAATGTGGATGTAATAGAAATCACTTTGTCCCTGCTGAGCAAGCCGAGGGCGATGGTGGCAAGGAAAAACTCCCAGAGATGGTAATAGGAAGAAACCTTAAGAGGAACCAGATTCAACAGAGAACCCATCCTCATTTGGGTGATAAATAGAAAGCAGGAATTATGTAGTCACACTGTGTGTGTAAGCAACTGTAGTCACAAGTCCTCAGAAAACAGTTGGAGGGTCCTCATGGCAGAGTAGAAGCGTCCCCAGTCACCATGGTGACGTGACGTGATCATCAACCGGAGGCGGGTCAACAGAAAGGGTCAGACTGGTCCAGAGTGAAGAGAGGGTCTGGATCACTGGCAGCTCAGGAGTGGCATATGTAGCTTGACAGAGAGAGAGAGAGAGAGAGAGAGAGAGAAAGAGAGAGGGAGAGAGAGAGCGAGAGAGAGAGAGAGAGAGAGAGAGAGAGAGAGCGAGAGAGAGAGAGAGAGAGAGAGAGAGAGAGAGAGAAAAGAAAAAACAACGAATAAAAGAAAGAAAGAAAGAAAAAAAGAAAGAAAGAAAAAAGAAAGAAAGAAAAAAAGAGAAAACAGTTAGGTATAGTGACTGTCACAGTGGTAGCTCACTGGTTAAACATCGTACTGCTATGATTCTGAAGATCATGGGTTTAATACCCAACACGACCAAGCTGTCAGTGCTGGGCCCCTGAGCAAGGCCCTTAACTTTTCAGTTTGATAAAATAAGCGACATAATTGTAAGGCACTCTGTATATAATCATCTGTATATAGTCACAGTTTACCACGACAGCTTTTTTCTGCCATGATAAAAGTAGAGCAACATGGTGGCTTTGTTCTCAGGAGAATACCTACAAAAACCCACACACACGTCTCCTGGAGGTCTGGTTGACTTCATCCAATTGGAGTGCCATTTAATATCGTGAAAAGCTTTCCAGTTCTGTGGCAGTGGCGGCTCAGACTTCTCATCGTTACTCAAATCTGATCCTGGAGACTTAGTTTGGGTTAAAAGATCATGTTTTAATCGGCTGCTCCTATTGTCAGTGAGCGAGAATGACTCAACACCTTCTGACCAATCACAGCGTTGAACCAAGTTTGACACAAAAGATTGGAGCGTAATAATCACTTAAAGAAATGTTTACTTAATCCTTCTTTTAATCTGTCTCTCTTTCTTGCTTGTCACCATCATCCTTTCCGTCTCTAAAAATCGGAAAGTTTAATACGCCTCTGATCTTAAACTAATTTAAAAGCCCTGATGCCAAAGACAGTTGTTTATTAGTCTAGCTCTGGTCTTTCGGTTTAAAAGATTTAACTTTTGTAAAGTTGCCTCAGAGTGACAGGGTCTAAATGTCTCGCTCGAAAAAAAGGAATAAGTGGGAAAAAACTGAAAAGAAGGGATTATGTAAGGAAATGTGGTGTCAGATTAGTTGGATCTCGCCTAAAGATTAACCACTTCTTAGAAGTCTGTAGGGGATACGAGCTGAAGGAAAGTGTGTGTGTGTGTGTGTGTGTGTTTGTGACTATTTGTCTGTATACAGTATGTCTATCAGAATATTTCTGGCTGTGGGCTGTATATATATATCAATGGTATTTCCTTGCTAACATTACTTTAGGTCTGGGTTTAGTGTGTGTGTGTGTGTGTGTGTAGGACAAGCAGAGTAGCTTTCCAGACCCGACACACTGGGAGCCTAAACACATTAGATGATTGCTGTGAACTACAAGCGGCAAACTAAACAGCTAGTACTAGCAAGGACCGAGCGTTGCTGTCTCAAAGACAACGGAATGCAAGTTCAACATAACCCAAAAGTTAATTTAACAAGAAAAGTACACAGACGTTTGTAGGCTGTATAAATACTCACCTCCAGCTCAGTACATAGCAGAACAACTGCTGGCTGCAGGTCTTTGGTATATCTCTATTAGCTTTGCACATCTGGATCCTGATGTTTTTGTCCATTCTTCTTGGTTAAATTCCTCGAGCTCTGCCAATTTGGACAGAGATTCTCAGCGAACAGCAATTTTGCTTCTTGCTACAGATTCTCGGTTGGATTTGGGTTTTGACGGGGCCACGTTCAGTTTATAGGTTTTGAATTGCTCCACTGCGGCTCTGGCAGTGTGTTTAAAATCCCTGCCTTGTTGGAAGCCCAAGCGCAGTACCGCTCCCAAATCTCTGGAAGATTGGAACAGGTTTTCTTCAATGCTGCATTTCACTTTATTGATGTTGTCTTTAACTCTGCCCACAGTTCCAGAACCTGCTAATAAAAAAGCTCTACCATTTCATAATGCTACCGCCACTGCGCTTCATCGTGAGGTCAGATTTTACAGAAAAATGTGCAGCGTTGTCTAATCTACTCTCATGCCAAATCCTGACATTCTTCTTTACAGCATTTGGCAGATGCTCGTTTCCAAAGCAACTTACGTTTATCTCTTTTATACAGCTGGGCAATTTGGGGTTTAGGGTTTGCTCAGGGACCCAGCAGTGGCAAATTAGTGGTGCTGGGAATCGAATCCAACCATTGGGTTACCACTTCTTTCATTTGGCTGATGCAGTTATGCAGAGCAATTTAGCTTAACCACTGAGCTACCACACTTCACCTATTAGGTGCTTTTGTCTGTAGGGGAAATTGATAAAGATGTTGGACTGCTGATTGGTATATTATGGGTTTAATTCCCAGCATTACCAAGCTGCCACTTTGAGGCCCTGGCCAAGGCCCCCAAACCCATCAACGGCTGTTATTTTCTTGCCTATTTGTGGTGGATGGTGTCGAAATACACTTAAACTAATGTCTGAGCAGTTGCTTCAATTTAAAGGGTAAGCTTGGCATTTAATACTGCACATTACATAAACCACAGCAATTTTTTCTTACACCTGTAGGCTGGGTTCGAGTCCCAACTCTGTCCTTTATGTTTGTAAGGCATTTCTGCCTTAGGGATTGGTTTTCTCCCCAGTCCAGGCACATGCATTATAGGCTGATTGCAACCTCTATATTGTCTGTATTGTACGAGTGTAGGGGATTGTGCCCCTGGAAGGTTTGGCTCCCCAACCAGGGTGTTTTCTGCCGTGTGTCCTAGTTTACTACTGTTAGAAAAAAATTGCCCCAGTTCCTGTAAGTATTTAAATCATGTACTTAGACATATTGAAAGAAAAATTCTATACTGGCTATGGTCTTTTAGACACACCCACTCAGACATGCTTCCATTTCCAGATATGGACATGAAATACCTGAGATTACCATGTAATCTGCACTTAGACGGTATGTGTCTGTCTGAGTGTGTGTGTGTGTGTGTGTGTGTGTGTGTGTAAGTCAGCCTCTTTATGATCAACTCCTGGTAACATCTGCACCCCCTGAAGCTATCATATCCACTTTATGCGTGTATAAATACGTCCGCCATCAACACTCAACATTAGCAAGCATTTAGAGAGATTATGGACATAAACACACACACATACACACACTGCACATTCTGCCCTGCTCTTCCCAACGGCTCGAGACTTCATTTGGGAGCTGATGCACTGGCTCATTGCCCTAATGCTTTTAAACATCATCATTCAGTGCCTGCACAAACCTCTCACTTTTACACACATACACACACACACACACACACACACTTGGCAAAAGAGCCTCTGTAATCATGTGCTTCATAAACAGCTTCCTTTTCATTAGTTGCAATAAAAACAGACTTTTGGGATGATGGAAGATCGATGTGTCCCTATTTGGGAGACACTGAAACACACACAAACCCAAACACCCCCCCCCACACACACACACACAGCTGAAAATGGGCAGATTGTAGAGGATAAAAGAGAAATTTTTGAAAAGCTTCTAGGCAGATGCTAATTCCTGCTAATTGGCACTAATTGGTTGGTTTTGGCCACATTTATAATTATGATGATTGGCGCGCTTTAGTGCAGCCCGAGAGCCAATGGGAAACCAGTCAAAGAATCTCTAAACAGCAAACAATTATCATAGCGAAGCAATACATCCTGCTTGTTAATCCTAAGAAAGTAGACATCATCAGTATAGTCTCAGCTTCTGACTTCACACCCACGAACCGCTGCCTGAATGTCTGATACATACAACACGCTTCTGGAGTTTTGAAATCGCATTTTGATTAATTGAAGTGTACAGGATTTCTGGTAGATGTTTGTCATATTGTTTAACGTTCTTCCTGGAAACAACCCAAAGCCTTCTAAACAAAGAAGTAGCTATTGTGTTTATATCAGTGACAGTGAGCATTGAGATTAAATAGTGGATTTCATAAAAGTATGTAAGGTTCACGGTATAAACTGTTTTGATTGCTGCCCCTAAACATCAACAAACAAAACGTCATTGGTTGCTTTACCTGTCAGTCATGCATCCTCTTGAGTGGGCCTTTCTACACCTTCTCTCATTAGTTTGAAGATGTGGCTTTGTGAGATTATCACCGGTACAACTTTCAAGACAACAGAAGAAAGTGTGGCTTCTGTGACTATTGGAATAAGTGAAGAAGTGGTGGCTTTTATGACTGGGAACCACATGCCTGGGAAGTTATAGCCCAGTGGTCAGGTGCTAAACTATCGATCGGAAATTCATGGGTTCATATACCAGCACCTGCCCCTGGGATAAATGTATGTTGCTCTGGATAAGGGCATCAGCCAAATGTCATGGCATGTGAAGCATGTTGTTTTGTTAAAACATACTTATCCCTGACTGATGTTTTGTTAAAGGCCTGTACTAATCACTAAGTAATGATTAGCTTATTATTAGTTCAAGTCATCTACTAATCCCTGACTAATGAAAAGTAGAGACATACTTAAAATTGACAAATGATTAGCTAAAACATATTTATCACTGACTAATGATTAGTTAAGGCCTGTACTAATTACTGACTAATGATTAGTTGAGGCCTGTACTGATCACTGGCTAATGGTTAGTTAAGGCCTGTACTAATCACTGGCTAATAATTAGTTAAGATATGTACTAATTACTGACTAATGGTTAGTTGAGAAAGTTTTAATTACTGCCTTAGGATTTGTTAAAACACACTAATCCATGACTATTGTTTAGTTAAAGGCCTGTACTAATGATTAGTTTAGACGTGTACTAATCACTGGCTAATGATTAGTTAAAGTCTGTAGTAATCACTGACTAATGATTAGTTGAGACATATATTAATAACTGACTAATGATTTGTTAAAACATACTAAGCCCTGATAAAGTTTAGGTTAAAGCCTGTACTAAACACTGCCTAATGGTTAGTTGAGAAATCTACTTAAAATTGACTAATGATTAGTTAAAACATAATAATTACTGACTAGTGATTTAGTTATAGGCCTGTACTAACCAATGACTAAAAATTAGTTAAAACATACTAATCACTAGATAAATCTGTACTGATTAGAGTATTGATAAGTTTAGGCATTTGTAAATCATGAACTAATAAGTTAAGCCCTGTTTTAATTATTATATAGTAAAAGTATAAGCATGTGCTAATCAGACTAATAATTAGTCAGGGCATTACAAGAACTAAACCTGATCTAGGTAATGTTTAGTTTAAATCAGGAACTAATGATAAGCATGTTATTATGTAGTTTGTTCGTTAATGTGTTAATGAACATGTATCAATGTGGAGAGTTTTTTAAACCAGTTGTTATCACATCAGTTGTGAGCCGATGGATTGAAAAGTCAGTGAAAACTCTTTCCTTTTCAAGGGAATATTTGTAGCATCAAAGCCATTCAGCTCCTGTCTTCAGATTAATAATACATGCCATCAGACAACCTGCACCAGAGGATCACCTTCAGACGTCTGCGGTGGTATTTTTATTCTGAAAGCCCCTTCGATCCACTGACACTCCACTCCACGCCACCCCACTCCACCCCACTCCAGCCCTCTCAAGTTCAGCATTAGGGTGTTTAAGAGAACGTCAGTTTTTTCATCTTGTATTTGAAACACAACATCTTTTCCTTAAAATTGCGTCCCCCCTGAATGCGTCGGCATGGAAACCGTCGGTTCAATCCCGTTAAACTCATTTCAATTCAATTACACTGGGGCAATCGATAGGAGAAACCCGGCAAATCGTGGCACATTATAGATTCCACACCCGTGGAGTCGTTTTTGTGATGATGCTTTGAAGGAAGCAGAGGATGATGTGGGTTTTCTCTGTCAGGACGCAGCAGTGTGACAGCTCCGGGTGAATCCTGTCCCCCTCAAGCCTTAAAGCATCAAACACATTATCGATCAGCTCTGCCCTAAGCCTCAAATTTATTGGATTTATCTTATACACACAAACACAAACACACACACACACACATACGGAGTTAAGCATTGACCTAAAACTCATGTGACTCCTCTTCTGTCACACAGCACTGGGGGATTAGTCAACAAAAAATAACAAAAGACTAGGTAATATCAGGGAACTGAAAATGAAGACAGATGCTCATGATGGATTGAGGAATTCGGCAAATCTCAGTTCGTATTATTTTTTTCTCTTGTTTGCACGATGTTCGAACTTTTCTAAAATGTCCTGGTAAAAATTTGTAAAGCTGGATATATTCACATGCTTGTTTAATCGAAATAAATAAATAAATTTGACTGCTAGGTTATGGAAAAAAATTGCAAAAAAAAAAGAAGAAGCATATAACAAGTTTGTGCGTGTGTGTATGTTTGTGTCAGTCTAGAAATGAAATTATAATATATATATATAAATAAATGTAAATGTATTTATATCACAGTCAGTATTTATATCACAGTCAGGATCACTCCAGAAAACTCTTCTATTCTCTGCCTACACAATAGACAAATATGGCCAAAAGTATTGGATCACCTGTCTATCACATCCATGTGCATTCTATTCCAGATGTTTCCTCCTATAATAATCTCCATACTTCTTTGCAGGTTTTTCACTAGATTGTGTCATGTGACTGTGGGGATCAGATTAGACACTGATGTTGGGGTGAGGAGTTCAGTCGGTGTTCCAGATTATAACAAAGGTGTTCAGTGGATTTGAGTCAAAGTCCAGGTTCTGTGCAGGACACTTCAGTTTTTCCACACCAATCAGAACAATCAGGTTCTCGTAGAGATCAGAGGCTTTGTCATGCTGGAACAGTGTTCGAGTCTCTTAGTTCCAGTGAAGGTTCCTCATATGGGTGTGTGGTTAGAGTCAAATCTTCTGAAAACAAAACATAAAGAGTAGGAAAGATTAGGCTTTGTCTTTAAAAAAACCGTTTCTTAAAAAAAAAAAACAACTCAACATGATGAAAAACAAACAAAAAGTGAACATTCGAGTTTTAAGTGTCAGATAGTTCCAGTGAAGGTCTAAACATTTTGCTCATATGGTTGTGAATGGGTATAAGGTGTTGCCGAAAGTTCTCCTAAAACAAAAAAAAGGTGACCACGAAGGTTTAGTCATGCAGCATATCTTCTATAAAGGAGCTGAAAACAAAACATAAAGAGTAGGAAAGATTGTGTCTTTAAAATAAACAGGTTTCTTTAACAGGAAACAAATAATAACCCAGAGCAAACTCATTCATCAACAGTGCATGACCCGCGTTAAGCACCGTCTCGCGGGTCATTACTGCGATACCAGTGCCGGCAGATGGGAAACACTAAACATTCCATTACGACGTGAATGTTTTTTTTTCCTAGTTCGACTCACGGCCTAAAGATCCGATATATCAAAACATGACAAAGATCCACGGAGCTAACGAGAAAACCAATTAGAGTTGGAACTGAAACACGCTGCCAGGAGCTCCACCTATAATGGTCATAATCGGAGCTGTTTAATACGCAGTGAGAAAAAAAGTACTTAGGAGACATTCATCACTGGTGTGTGCCTCAAGGCTGGAAGATACACACTTTAACATTGTAACACACACTCGCAAATAAAAAAAAACCTCCCAGATCCTAGAATTCCAGCATTCTAAATAAACGCTTATAAGGTTTATTTTAAGATAAAAATCACGAGCTAAAAGCGGTAACGACTCGAGAAAGACGTACTTTGAATCACGACCTCTCTGTCTTCCTTTTTTTTTAGGGGAAAAACAGCAAAAACGTCCTGTTCACGGAAACGGGACTCAGACATCTGTCGGCTAACGAAAGGGTAGCTAACAATAGCATGTGTCACAGATGGCTTTCAGTCACACTGGATCTTTGGGTGTGTATATGCCACTCGCTTGCATACACACACACTTGATCCTGTCAGGTTTCTGGTTAATTGGTGGGGCGTTGGAAACATCTGTCTGTCTCCCAAAAATCCCTCGCCATGTGGTGTGTGTTGTTCTGGCGCTGCTATTCGGATGCTCTTCATACCGGGTTAAGATTGGTTTGGTTCTATAAAGTGAAAAAAAAAACAGGAAATGTGTATTTGTCTATGTGTATTTGAATGTGTATGTCAAAGCATAAGAAAATATACACAAGAGAGGGAATACAACATGGAGGGATGATGTTTTAAAAAATAGTTTTGAGGACGAGGCAGAATCATGAAACATTGTCTGACATTGTCTGAATGCCCTGAATCACTGCTTTAAATCAAGTTTTTTTTTCACCAAAACATCCATTCATCCATCCATCCAACTATCTATCTTTCGGTTATATCCGCTTATTCCTAATCAGGGTCATGGGGATCTGCTTAAGTCTTTTCCAGCTGTCATTATGTGAAAGGCAGGGACAGTCCAACCTGGACACAGGGCCACATACAGAAAAACAACCACACACACTCACTCCTATGGCCAATTTAGAATTAACCTAACAAACATGTTTTTGGACTGTGGGAAGAAACTGGAGTACCTGGAGTAAACCCACACAAACACACGGAGAACCTTCTTGCTGTAAGGCAACAGTGTGGACCACTTAACCACCAATCAATGCAATATTTTTCTGTTTTCTGCAAGCATCCATCTATCTAACCTAAAGAAAAGGAAAAAATATGGTGTTCCTATTAAAGTGGCCAGTGAGTTATAATGTTGTAAAGTCCTATCAAGATCACAATTCATACAATTTATAAATATCAGTCTCAAGCAAAAAAAAAAAAAAGGTAAGCTTCAAAAAGCCAACAAAGCGCAGACTCATTCCAGACGCCATGTTCATGGCTTTAAACACCTATAAAAACAACAGTAATAATAATCATAATAATAATAACAACACGAGTCAATTTACTCTGCATTTTTTCTCCGGTGAAAGAAGGCGTTTCTGAAATCAGTGTTGCAGCTCGGCGATCGATTGAGCTTTTGGCTCGGCCTTAATTACTCTTCCAAACTCTGACATCCAAACAATAAAATGGTAACAGAAAGGAAAAAAAATGAATCAATGGCCAAGTTAGAACTGTGTTTGTGTGTGTGTGAGAAAGAGGATGCACCAAACTTCATCGATTTAACTCACTTCGCTGCAGTCAAATGACTCTCTTCTCATGGCCGATTCAGCGAGTAAGAGGTTGGAGTCGCTGCCATATTCCCTGCTATTTTGTCAGACAGCATGAAGTTTGATTGAATTTCTGTAACACAAAAGAAATCTTTAGAAGCCTCTAAAAGTTTCTTCCTGCCTATAAAAAAAACACACACTTCCCCAAGCAGTAATTTTGATGGCACTCATACATATTGTGCTGCTACTAATAAATAATAAAAACTTTTCGGTAAAGTGTGTTTTATAAATTATATTATTTTAAAACATCGGGTAGTGTAATTATGAACAGTGTCCTTTCTATAACCATAAGAAATCTTTGAAAGGCATAATCCAGCTGGAGCTGGCAATCTATGGATGCCTCTGGATCCTTGCAGGGTTGGCCTCTTCTTACTAAAGGTCTACCAGTGCTGGCAAAATCTCTGGATGCCATGGGATAGGTATAAAAAAGGAAACAGGTAGAGAGAAATTAGCGTAGCTGCTTTCCAACATATTAGCAGGCAATAGCTCATAATGTGCCTTTACCCAGATGTACATCACATCCCTACGTGTATTCCATTGTAGCTTTTCCACTAGATTGTGTCATGTGATTGTAAGGATCTGTTCATTTAGCTACAATAGTATTGTTGAGATCAGACTAATGTTAAGGTTCCAGTTTATCCCAAAGGTGTTCAATGGGGTTGAGTCAGAGTCAGAGTTCTGTACAGTTCTTCCTTTCCAACCAAAACACACCATGTCATCATTAGGTTTAGGGACTTTGTCATGCTGGAAAGGTCTCCTAGATTTAGTGAGGAAATAAATTAATACTAACCCCTACAATGACATTCCAGACAACTGTGTTCTTCAGACTTGAAAACCGTTTGAGAAAGACACCAAATTTTGACTAGTACACAACATAGGGTAATAAAGCAATGTTAATTATTTGTCCATTTAGAATGTTAGCGTACAGTTTAAAACAGGGGTTTTCATCGTTTTTCAGGTCAAGGACCCCTTAGGCCAGGGGTGTCCAAACTCGGTCCTGGAGGGTCGGGGTGTCCTTCAGAGTTTTGCTCCAAACCTAATCAAACACACCTAAAGCAACTAATTAAGATCTTGCTAGATATACTTGAAACTTACAGGTAGGTGTGTTGAGGCAAGTTGGATCTAATTTTTGCAGGACACAGGCCCTCCAGGACCGTGTATGGACACCCCTGCCTCAGGCGATTAAGACATGGATCAGGGACCCCCTAATACAAACGTAGCCACTGATATTAAAAGAAACCAATCCTATTACGCTAGTTATTGTCACAGATCCTCAGCTGAATACAGACTCTCTCTCCTGTGCTTAACTATCTGCCTTTCCCACTGAGTACTAATTGGACACACCTGAATGCAATTACCTTTTAGTCTCACTCACCTCTATTTAAACACACTCCTCACACACAAACACACACAGTCTGGTCTGGAATATAAAAAAAAGACTAAAAACAGACTCTTTCTAAAACACCCAGATTGCTGAAAAAATTTTGTCCAATTTAGCAACAAACTCCTCATCACTCCAGCCTTCCTCATCACTCCAGCCTTCCTCATCACTCCAGCCTTTCTCATCACTGCAGTCTTTCTCATCACCCCAGCCTTTCTCATCACCCCAGCCTTTCTCATCACTCCAGCTTTTCTCATCACTCCAGCCTTTCTCATCACTCCAGCCTTTCTCATCACTCCAGCCTTCCTCATCACTCCAGCCTTTCTCATCACTGCAGTCTTTCTCATCACTCCAGCCTTTCTCATCACCCCAGCCTTTTTCTCATCCACTCCAGCTTTTCTCATCACTCCAGCTTTTTCTCATCACTTCCAGCACTCATCAGCTGCTTTTATCTCACCACTCTTCCCTTTCTCACTCCTGGGTTTTTTTCTCATCACTTCAGCCTTCCTCATCACTCTGGAGCCTTTTCTCATCACTCAGCTTTCTCACCCACTCCAGCCTTTCTCATCACTCCAGCTTTCTCTTCAGCCTTTCTCCAGCTTTTCTCATCACTCCCTTTTCATCACTTCACTCCAGCCTTTCAGCGTCCTCATCACTCCAGCCTTCCTCATCACTCCAGCCTTTCTCATCACTCCAGCCTTTCTCATCACTCCAGCTTTTCTCTTCACTCCAGCCTTTCTTATCACTCCAGCTTTTCTCATCACTCCAGCCTTCCTCATCACTCCAGCCTTTCTCATCACTCCAGCTTTTCTCTTCACTCCAGCCTTTCTTATCACTCCAGCTTTTCTCACCACTCCAGCTTTTCTCATCACTCCAGCTTTTCTCATCACTCCAGCCTTTCTACTACTATCATTATTCAGCCCCATTCTTCATCTTTTTTCAGGACAGTTTTCACTATTTCTTCTCCAATGTCTCTTTGGTTCCATGCCCTACTTGTGATTGCTGTGCTGTAAATAAATTGTGTTGACTTAACCTTTTCCTCTGAGTCATTCTGTTACAGTTATATAATGCATTATTATACATGCATTATTTTTTGTATTGTTTCATATATTTATTCATCATTCATTCATCACACTCATAGGCTACATTAACGTAACAATCAAATGAGAGGCACGAGGATGTAAGTGCGGGTATCGGGAGAGGGCCAATGCAGCAATGTAGACTAGGGGCCCAAGTGCACAAGGTGTCTTAAGGTGAGTTTCTCTGTATGCCTACTTGTACCCGTAACAAACAATTTTTGTGGGGGCAGGCTTAAGCGGACTTCTCTTGAGAGTATTAAGTATATAGCGCTTTTTAACGATAAAAACTGTGTCGAAGCAGCTTTACAAAATCAAATCAAATCAAATAAGACAATATTAAAACACTAATATTAACACACTCTTTTAGTGTTAGTTAAATTAATTTCTGTAAATTAGGAGTCCCCTAACTAAGCAAGCCAGAGGCGACAGCGGCAAGTAACCAAAACTCTTGGGAAAAAAAAACAGGCTCAGTCAGGGGGTCAGTTCTTCTCTAACCAGACAAACAGCAGGTTATTCCACACTGCAGCAAAATTTCTGTGCTCTTGTCTGGATGGCCGTCTAGAAGACAGGATAATCACTGCAAAGCTGCCACTGGGGCTTATTGTCGCTTTGCCGAACTGCCAACTGGGCTGGATACAGACTGGATCTGGTTGTGATGGGTGGCTTGGAATAGGATAAAAACAGACTTATGTTAGTGTAAATATTGTATGTTATTGCCGGTGTTCCCAGTTGCGGTTGACCTGATTATCCAATGTTTATTTATACTGAGGATAAAACAATGCAAAAATGTAGAGGAGATTTGCACACTTGTTCCCTTGTGCACTTCCAAAATTGCACATTTGGTGAAAGACCTTAGGGTATTTGGTCAGGGCTATTGTACATTTATTTGCCTGAACATGGATCCAAGGTTTTATTAAAGCTGTTAACGTAATAATTATAATATTAAAAAAAAAAAAAGTTTATCTTTGGTGTTTTTTACTCATATACATTTTTTTTTAGCAAAGAATTATTTGTGATCTAACATTAATTAGTGGACCTTCTGCAGTACCGTTGTGGACCCCCGGTTGAAGTCCTATAGTCTAATCTAGTATTATGTTAGTCTTAAATAAGAAAAAAAAATATTATTGTTTTAAAAACAATATGCTAGGATTAGTCGAAATTATGATAGGTACCTTAGACAACACCTTAAAAAGTCAACATTCTGCTGCTGTATACTGCCAATAATTACGTTTTTGTTTAACGTGTATTTGTAAGTTACTCCGGTATATAAAACTCAAACCTGGCTGCTTAAATTAAAAAAAAAAACCCAACCTGGATACATTCCATTTAAAAAAGTTTAGTTTGCACCGTTGACTTTTTTAACCCTAGATGAATGACTCCAGCATGAACTGCACTTTACTGTACATTTGTAAGGAAAAGTCTTCCGCTTTAATGGATAAACTCGATAGAAATTGGAATCATTTAATGTTGTTCGATTATTTCATTTCTTATCTAATATGCAAACCCAGGCATATTAAAATGACTCCAATGCTGTAAAGATCGCTCTTACACTGCTATTTTTTCCTTCATCCGTTTTCATTTCTGGTTTTCTGTCTGCATTTTCTGTGCTTGCTCCTTCTTTCTGTCGCTGACTGACACCAGTGTAATGGCAGAGAGATGCACATACCCCGGCTTATCGTCGGAGCAGCACGCTGTTAAATTACACTGGCAAATAGAGAGAGAGAGAGAGAGAGAGAGAGAGAGACCAGGTGAAGTAAAGAGAAAGAGATAGAGAGGGAGAAAATAGAGGGGGAAAGGTAGACTGAGGTGACGGGGAGAAAAAGGGACAAAGTGGGGGAAAAGTGAAAGAGCTGGAAATTAAAAACGGAATAAGGAGAAATGGAGAAAAAAAATTAAAGTTGGAAAAAAAATAAATTAGGTAGAGAGAGAAAGAGGGGATGGGATAATAAGGGAGAAGAAGACAAAAAGAGAGGAGAGAAAGGTAAGAGAAAGTAAGAAATAAGAGTGGAGAAAGTGGTAGAGAAAGGGGAGGATGGAAAAAGTAAGGACAGGAAGGAGAAAGAAAAAGGGGAATAGAAAAGGAGAGAGAGGAAGACGAAAAGAAAATGTTGAAAGTGAGAAAAGAAAAGGAGAACGCGGAAGAAGAAAAGAAGTGGGAGAAAGGGTGAAGTAAAAAGAATTGAGGAAAAAGGGGAAAAAATTGATAGCAGAGCGAGAGAGAGAGAGAGAGAGAGAGAAATATTGAGTAAGAGTCCTTTCTTACTTTTACTCATCATTGTTTCTCTGATTCTCATCTTATGTTCTTCTCATTTAGCCTTATGTGTTCATAACGTTTTATTCAGATTAAAACCCAGAGCATCACACACACACTAAGAGATATTAATTCTTCTCACTTTTGCTTTATATTTTTCATAAGACAGGATGCCGCCTCAGGCTACGATTCCCATCAGCTCGTAAATGCTAACACGTGCTGATGAATTAATTTCTCTTCACGGCTCACCAGCGCTTGTACTTCATACAAAGCTGTTTAGGAAGTGGGCGGAGACATTGAGGCTTCCAGAAAACAACTCGCATGATAGAATTGTCATGCTACGCTGATTACAACTTTGGATGCTATTACGAGACGACCAGATCCATTAGAAAATGAGGCGTCGTGAGGAGAATTGGAAGTTTAGATGAATGTAAGTACATAAAAATTATTTAATCAAACAAAAATGATAAAGCAAAGTAGCAGGGGAAGTGGTGGCTCATGGTTAAGGTGTTGGACTACCACCCCAAAGGTGGGTTCGATTCCCAGCTCCACCAAGCCACGACTGTTGGACCCCTGAGCAAGGCCCTTAACCCCTAATTGCTTAGTTGTATAAAAGAGATAAACGTAAGTCGCTCTGGATAAGGGTGTCTGCCAAATGCTGTAAATGTAAATGTATTTAAACTAGAAACTAAACATGGACGTTAACTATGACTCAAAAAAAGACAGGTCAAAACAAAAAAACAGCTTGGTAAAGACATAAGTTGAGGTATACTCCAAAACCACCTGTTTAGATCCTTCCACAGGTGAACAATTATATTTTAAACAGGTGAGCATCATGATGGTGGTCAAGCCGGTGGTGGGGCTTGAACCCAGGTGTTTCTGGTCTTCAGATCAACAGCTGATCGTGGTGGGGCTTAAACCCAGGTCTTCCTGGTCTTCAGATCAGCAACTTAGCGCCTTAACCATTTATGTATTTTTAAATACTTAAAGTAGCTTTAGGAAAGAAAACTTTGTTCCTTGGGGTTAAATTGCACTTGCTTAAAATCTACCCATAATCACACTATATTAAACATACAGAAAAACTTAGATTTAACAGTCCCGGAACCAACAGACATCAGATTTAACGGACAAACTCCGCAGAGGGGTAGTGTCCGAATGGACTACCAATACGTCCGCACGTAGAGAACAAAGATTTTTTGTTTAAAAATTGGCCGATGTCGTTTTTAGGCCACAAAAAACAATGATTTAAATGAACAGACAATTAGATTTAACATACAACCTTTTTCTGTACTTTTCTTATGGTCCGGAAGTACGTATCAACTCAAATGTAGTGCATTTAAGTCAAATATAGTGCATTTGAATCGCATGAGATTTCAGACAGACTCTATGACAAGACTTAAACTGTACACATACACATGAGATAACAGAAAAGGGCTAAATTAGGTTTGGGCTCCAAAATCCCACGGGAGCAGGCGGTTTATATCGTGGGAAATGGTGATATTTGGGCGTGTGATAGAAATGAAGTCATCACATGAAGTTGAGAAGTAAATAAAAGTGTCTGTTTACTTGACAAAAGCAAAACAAGTCAGACATCTGTTTAGTTAATCGTTTGGTGTGTGTGTGTGTGTGTGTATCATACAGAACGCTTGAAAATTGAGCTGCCGCTAGTTGTTGCTTTGTTTTAACAATGAATGTTTTATAATGTTAATAAAAAAAAAACAAAACCCTAAAAACAATGTTTATGCCACGTGTGGCGCTTTACTTTATCTTATTCATGTTTAAAGCCTGTTATTCTGAATATTAACTTAAACTAATTTTTACAAGTTCTGGGAGAGAGTTCGGGGGATCAGACAGAAGTGGACCCAAACTTCCGGTCCTGGTCAGAAATTTAGTGCAAGCGGGTGGATTTAAGAAAACAGTCCCACACAGATCTGTAATATTAAGGGAAGCCTTAAAGTCATGACAAGGTCCTGTCCCATATATGCCTTACACATTGTAATTTAAGGTTAATTAATTTAAGGGAAAATAAGGTGCTGTTAGAAAAAAAAACATATTCTGTCAAATTCTGGACCCCTGACACGGATACTGGGGTCGCCTTCTTTTCTATAAAAGTATTTTTATGGATCGTCCACCCAGCAAGTGCTTGTCTAAGTTACTATATTAAAGATAATGTATTAGTGTGTTCATTTAAAGCTGCTGTTAAAGAAAATGCCTTAGGAACTCCTGACCAATCCGAGACACTGACACTGCCTGTCTTAGCCGTTTCTATAAAAACGCCAATGTATTCGAAAGCTAATGTTAACGAAAAATTAATCAAGACCTTCTGACCAATCAGAATGAAGAATCTTTCATTCGGTATGATCTAAGTGCACCCTAAAGAAGTGCATCAACATTTGGACTATGTATTCCGTGCAGTCTGACCTTCCCCATCTGAGGTCAAGCCTATTTCTACTTACTAAACACTAACGTCAGGAACTTCCATCATCACTATTATCTCCATCCTGAAGGAGCCGAATTATACCACACCAAGCCTGAGGATGAAGACAGGGGCAGAAGGAAGGTGTGTACGAGACTGATAAGGGACAGAGAGGTGAAAAGATAGAGGGACACATTGTGATAGAGTGACAGCAGCAAACGAATGCGGAAGAATGTTTGGAATTGGCAAGCTGATGCAGTTTACCGCTATCTTTGTGCAACAGGACAAGAGGTTATTGAAGAGTGCCGGGGCGCGAGACCCGTTTGGGCCAGAGCTGCAGCTTTAGCAGCCGGAAACAGCACACACACACATACACACACACACATGCAGACTGCTAAACAAAGTTGCAAAGTTAATCCCTTTTATGGGGTGTAACACACAAAAACACTCTCGTAAATGTGCTGCCTCATAAAAGATCTGTAAGATTAAGTGCAATATTTGCTAATTATGAGTCATAAAATTGAGTGTGCATGGCAAGATATTTTCTTGTTAAAAAAATAATTACAATAAAAACAAAGAGACAAAAATATCAAAATTAGGTAAAACCTGAAACTAAAATATTTGACATAGGTGTAAAATATAATAATGTTCAGTATGTGGTTGGTTGCAAATATGTGTGTGTGTGTGTGTGTTTGGTCTTATTCACAGCTGCTCCAGCATTAGTGTGGGGAAGTGTTGGCTCAGTGGTTAAGGTGTTGAACTGATACCTGGAAAATTGTGGGTTTGTTTCCTAGCACCACCACGACACCACTGCTGGGCCGCTGGGCAAGGCCCTTGACCCCCAGTTGATCAGTTGTATAAGAGAGATGAATGTAAGTCAAAGCGACTTAAGCGGATAAGGGCGTCTGCCAAAAGCTGTAAATGTTTTCCTTCACAATAATCTATGACGCCTAATTTTTTAATGATATTTTAATAATGTTTTAAAGTCTTGTGGCATATTTTGTTTAGAGTCTATTTACTTGCCTTACAAAAATGACATTCCCTAATTGGCTATTGTGATGTCAATCAAAGTGTACTCGTAAAGGAAGGCGGGTCAAAGACACAATAAGTGGGGCCCATTATTAAGGTGTATTTGTGAGTATGGAAGTAAGACATAGAAAGAGAGAAAGAGAGAGAGAGAGAGAGAGAGAGAGAAAAAGATAGAAAATGTGGTGCCTGAGGCCCTTTGTGATAAACTCCAGCTCCAGTGTGGATGGTTGGATGCATGGACATCCAGACACAATAGGTAAATGCAGACACACCAATACACAAGACCACCTGTTTATTTCATTTAGCAGGTGTGTTTTTTTAATGTTCCATTTCAACACTACTATAATAACACCACAATAGTATTAATATTACAAAGCCCCACAGTTATAAAACAACCTTCCAATTAGTGTTCAGGGCTTAGACTCAGTGTTCAAGTCAAGGCTAAAATAGTATTTATTTAGCCGAGCCGTTAATCTGTAGATTGGTAAAGTAGCACAAGAGATCATGGAAAGATCATGGACATAGAGTGTTTGGTGAACTAGGATATTTATATGCTGTCTTTCCTTCACTCTTACAGGTTCACTCAGGTTTGGGGCAAAGGTGGGGCATCCCTCATGTCTGTTAATCTGCCACAGCTAGTCTTGCAAGAGTCTCCAACTATACAGTATGTAACTCCTACACAACAATACACTTAATAATCCATATCTTTCACTTTACCTCTTTTTTATCTCTCTCTCGGGGGAGGGTTAACCAGGGCTCTTGAGGTACCAGTGACCAGGTTCCTGCCCATTTCCTCGATTCTGAGGACTTTCGAGGATGGACTGGGACTCGCTCTGCTCCACTGACCCAAGGTTCAAGTTTACCTTACATTTGATCATTACAATATGTAATTAACAATAACATGCGGTGGCACCCAGATGAGGACGGGTTCCCTGTTGAGTCTGGCTCCTCTCAAGGTTTCTTCATACTTTACCTCAGGGAGTTTTCTCTTGCCAAAGTCACCTCTGGCTTGCTAATTGGGAACAAACTTACACTATTTTACTGTTACTGCATCCTGTGTAAGCTGCTTTGAGACAATGTCTATTGTACAGGACACTTCAGTTGTTCCACTCCAACCAGAACACAGCATGTTTTCATTTAAATTTACAGCATTTGGCTGACATCCTTTTCCAGGGGGCCCCTTACATTTATCTCTTTTTATACAACTGAGCATTTAGGGGTTAACGGGCCTTACTCAGGGGTCCAGTGGTGGTGGATTTGTGGTGCTGGGAATCAAACCCCGGTATTTTTGGTATTAGTCCAACACCCCAAGAGTTTATGGGTTTGTGCACGGGGTTATTTTTATGCTGGAACAGGGTTTAAGTCAATATACAATACGAAGACATTCTAGACACATGAGTCTCTTCAATCAGTACAGTTACCATCTCAGTGTCTAGTAACAGTATTGATACACTTGTTGCTGTAAGTGTCAAGGAGAAAAGTGGGAATAAGGAGATAAATTAAACTGGCATGTGCTTTCTGCTTATTTTCACCCAATGAAAAAAAAGAGAAATGAAATGCACTAGTGTCAGATCATTTGATAGTTTGATAGCCTAATGACCTGCTATTGCTTCCTGTCACATCTCTGTAATGTAATGTCATGGCACCGTCTGCCTTACACACAAACACACACACGCACACACACATTCATATTCATGCGAAATGAATGACAAGATTACAGGTTGTCAGTGTAATTGTCTCTTCGCCTGTCAATTTGCAGGCCATTTAGCTCCAGCTGAGCTGCAGCATTCACTTCGTTACTTTGAATGAACGCTAAAGTTTGATTCGTCCTGCTACTTTCTCTCCGTTCGGAAATTCCATGCTTAATGAGAGTCTTTTGTAGCTGGAGTACATGCCCAGAACGTACCGGAAGTCGTTCGTTCGTAATCCCTAAACGCAGGACCGCGAATGTGTTTTGGAGATAATTAGTAGAGAAATTGTTGTTCCTCATCTGGTCGCTTTGTTAATCCTTCTTACTCGCTCTCCTTTTGAACGGCTCAAATGGACACGTCACACCTCATTTGCGCGGGATTAGTATTAAGTTCTGGAAGTTGTTTTTGTTTAAATGAATGTGTGTGTAAGTATATGTGTGTGTGCTGAAATAATGTAATGTGGTAATTTGTGTGCAAAAATACACCAAGCATGGAATCTCCAAACAAACATAATCTCACACACAATTGTACAACCGTAACCTGATTTTATGCCATATTTAATTCTATAACGGTTCAGATAATCAGATTATTTAGGCCATGTATACTGTTAATCTGGTTTTTATTAGTTGTAACACACAATATTACAACAACAAACTTTATTACTTTTTTATATTTCCTCCTGTTTGACATAAGGATGTTTATGTCATTCCTAATGTCTGTGTACTGTTTACTGTACTGGTTTTATTTAGCTTTAAATGCAGTAATAAATTTGTTTTGTTTTTCTGATTTGTTTTTTGCATGTAAATACACACTCTTCCTTTTCTTTAGGTTCTGAATGTATAAAACATGTTTGTTACACATTGACACTAGCAGAGGCACAATATTTCGTGCACAATATTACAGCAATCGTTATCTAATTATATGTTTAATTCAATTCTTGAATTGAAGGCATGTTAAATAATCAGATTATTTAGTATGTGTTTACTGTTAATCTGATTTATTTACTGGAATTTTTATTAATTTGTTGTTAGGTAAAATATTGTGTTTTGATTGTTTTAATACTACTACTACCACTATACTACTACTACTACTAATAATAATAATTTTAAACTAAAACAGATATTGGTAATACTCATAAAAATATAACAACAACAATAATAATAATAATAATAATAATAATAAATAATAATATATTTATTATAAGAGGAAGATGAAAAATGCTTTTTGAAATATTTAAAATAAATGTTTTAGTGTTATTAATATTAAAATTAATATATTTAAAATAAATGTTTTTAGTTATTATTATTATTATTATTATTATTATTATTATTATCATTATTGTCACAGCTCCTGTAGTGCAGCCGGCAACATTTCCTGTGTCAATTTCATTTAAAAACATTTTATTTCCTAATTTGATCAATTCTACATATACTTCTTATACAACCCCAGCATATAATCAACACAATCCCTTTTAGCTTTATTCTGATTTCAGATCAACATTCCATGTGTTCTTCTCTGGACCCCATCACTTTACTTTACAAATGTTCTACACTACTAACCCAAAGGTCATCATTTGGAGTCTTTAGCTGGACCGTTTGCACTCAGCTGCTCTGATAAACGCGCCCTTTCACATTATGTATCCGTTTGGCAGAATCCGATCAGGTATCTGCCTGATGAATAAATGTAAATGAATCAAACAGGCCTCTGAATTATTCATGAAGCATGAGCAGTCAATACTACTCCTAACACCCTGATCTGCAAATGCAGTCACATCAGTGGAATGAAACAATCTCTTTCATTTAATGGGTTGACGAAAAAAACCCAGCGCGTCTCGTGACATGTCGAAGCTGAGTACGCTTCACCGTGATTAAGAGTCTACAGCAATTACACAGGTTGCTTTACACATAAAGCAGTTAGGTTTAATACATTATCCGTCTTGTAGTTGAGTGTGTGCGTGTGTTTAATGTGGTTATGCAGAGTGTGACTTATGGGGATATGATTAAATATCCTAAATGGCACTCATATGAGCTGCTCTATTCAAAGGAACGAGTGCTGTAAGGTACAACACACACAGACACACACACACAGACACACACACACACACACACACACACTTTATGGAATAGTTCGTTAAAGATAACTAACTGTAAAACTTGCCACACTTTTTTTTGTGGAAATAAAGAATATACCTGCAGTCAGCAGAACAGCTTGTGCAATGAAACTCCATTTAGATTTATAAGCGGATTTGTATGTTTCCTCTGTGATTGATTTCCCTCCTTCCTACACACACACACACACACACACACACATCAAAAACTACTGTGAATCGCAAGAAAATTGGTAATGTAACATGAATTAAATTTAGTGACAGAAGGTAGAAATGTGTGTGTTTGTGTGTGTGTAATTTGCAGGTTTTTATAACTCGAGAACTAGTGCACTCACTTTGATTCTATCTAGGCACACAAACAGACAATTATCAAAAAATTAAACACTTATTGCTGTGATTGGTTATTTGTGCTGTCTGTCAAATGGCACTTGTAAAAGTGGGCAGGTCAAAGATAAATATCAAGCTGTGATTGCTTATTTGTGATGTCATTCACCTGTGAAAGTAGGTGGGTCCAAGATACAACGCATGACAAAACGTGTCTGTACTTTGTTTGTGTGTAAGAGATAGAAAGGAAAGAGTGTGTGTGGCGCTTGCTAATTTTTGGTGTACTTGTGGCACATTGTTGGGCTCTGCAATTATTTGAGATCGCAATGGTGAGTTGAGTTAAGTTTAGTTAAGTTGGGTTCGTTAGTCAAGTGGGGTTGGTCAAATTGGTGTTTATTGTTTTGTATAAAACTGCATTTGGGTTCTATACAACTCGCCTCATGAGAGTCTCTTACAACTGCTTCTGTTTTTCTCTTATTTATGCACGTTCGGCATTCCCCGTATTCCCTGTTATTAAGAAAAATAAATTAAGATAATCCATAATAAAAAAAATGGCTACAATTTTATTTATTTATTCATTAATTCATCTTCTATACCCTTTTATTCCCTAATTCGGGATCACAGGGATCTACTGGAGTCTATCCCAGCCGTCTCTGAAAGGGCAAAAGGCAGGAGGGGGGACACCCTGGACAGGTCGCCGGTACATAACAGGGCCACATAAACACACACACACTCACTCCGATGGGTAATTTAGAATCACCAATCAACCTAACATACATGTTTTTTGGACTGTGGGAGAAAACTGGAGAACCCTGGAGTAAAACCCACGCAAGCATGGGAGAACATGCAAACTCCGCACAGAAAAAAACCCTGTCCAGGAATCGAACCGAGCCTTCGGCCACCGTGCTTGCCTGGCTACAATTTTAGCTTCCATAAATTGTTTAGTAGTAGTTATTTTTACCTCAGTGTAGGTTAGTTAACCCTGATTTATGTAGTGTTGTCTGTTTTTAGCACACAATTTATTACAATTTTGTTTATCAAGTATTTAATACTACTGTACAGTAGTATAGTATCTCACTGTAAAATGTGTGCATTAAAAACTATTTTAAAGTTTATTTTTATTGTTATGACTGGAATTTAGGTTAGTTAACCCTAATTTACTTTGAGTCGCCTGTTTTAAAGGCGGTTTTGTTCCAGTTTTGTTTATCAAGCTGTTAATACTATACTATTTTATTGTAAAATGATTTAATGCACTTCATCTAAACTGGATATGTTTACAATGTATGTTTAAAATGTTTAAAAAAGCAAATTAAAAAATCACAAACAAAATCATAATTGCAATAGTCATTTATTTAAAATTCGCAATATGTACCCCCCCCCCCCATCCCCCGTACAGTGTGTATAATGTTTCCTATTTGTTTTTCCTGATCCGTTTTCCAAGTCACGGCTGAATTCATATTTGCAATTCAAGTTAACCGCAACATCATCTGAACACAATAAATCGAAATGATTACATCTTGTGATGAAATATTGATACAGAAGAAAAACTCTATAATAACCGGAATAAAAGAAAACCAACATCTGCTTCTCGGAAGATTTTATCTAGAAAAGACAGCAAGAAGAATATCAAGTGTCAAACTACGCGACACAGACGCCAGCGAGTGCATTACGGCTGACATTTTTCAGCGTTATCGTTTTGATAGAACACAATGGATCATTAGTGTCCCAGTAACAATGTGTCATTACAGCCGTACATTGGGTCTTCCAGACAAAAAAAAAAAATCATGTCGATACACTTCGACTAGCACCATTAACCTAATCAATACACCCTCTGTCTTACGTTTCTCACGGTTCAGCACTGACAGTTCTTACCATTGTCTCTTGTGTTTAGTCCAACCGTTCTAAAGTGAGCGCTTGTCCTGTCCGCTCTTGCTGTGTCTCAGCGGGAAATAAGGAGGACAAAACCAGGTATAAATGAGCATCAAAGCCATGAGTCGCTCCTGATTCGTTTCCCACAGAGACAGAAAAGAAAAAGGATGACATCTCATCTCAGCAAGATCTGTTTGTAACGATTGACCTAGTGGGAGAAAGAGTGTGCCAAGTCTATTTTTCAATAAGAGTAGAAAAGAAAGTGGCTACGCAATTAGACCGCGGTGTGGATATTCGTCTCTTTCATTTCAGTCACCTAATGAGTCGTTGATTGTCCCAGTGGACCGTTTAGTTTAGAGTTTGGACTGTTGTGCATGTTTAGATGGGTTTATAATCATTTATTTTAAAGAAATTACGACTTTGGCTTAGTCCTTACTCAAAATCATCCACTCATTAAAACCACTATATTGAATGTACTATTTACCATAAACTTCACTTGTTCATGAACCTATTAACAAACCTGTTGTGAATGTTTAATAAGTAACTATAACTGATCATTGATTGGTTAGTACTATACTATTCATTCATACATTCATTCATTTATCTTCTATACCCACTTATTTCCTAAGAAATCTGCTGGGGCCATTCTCTGAAAGGGTGAAATGCAGGAGGGGTACACTCTGGACAAGTCGCCAGTCCATTACAGGGCCACACACACACACACTCACTCCTATGAGCAATTTAGAATCACCAATCAACTTAACATAAATGTTTTTAGGCTGTAAGAGGTAACCGGAGAACCCGGAGTAAACCATTGAATATTTGCACAAGGTCCCCCCGTGTGGTTGATAAGGGCAATTGTCTGTTACCGGTGTCGTAAATACTGTCTCTAATAAAGCCTTTGCTCAGACTCCGAGTGAGCTACCACCAAAGGTACTTTACCAAAGGTACTTTATAAGGAGTTTCTCTTTAAGTAAACCCTGTGTGTTTTATTAAGACACAACACAAACATGACAGCAGTGGCTGTAAAATTTGTCCGGTTAAGAGTTCTTCTACCACTGAAAGAGTTATTAGAGAAATTAATTTTGTTAATAGTGTTAATTTTCTGTTTTCTTTATAACTCAGGTACAGGTGGGATATACATTTTGAAAATGATGGACACCCTTTAGGATTTTACAATGAATGCTAAGGAATAGAGAATTACAGTGATGTTATGAAAGCATGAAGCAGACAGTAAAGCAGAAAGGACAATATCATGTTCATATATGCTCATATCCTGCTGCATAGTTCCTGCTTTCATTCTCTAATCCACATCCAGATTCGTCTCTCCTGCTGCCTCGCCCTTGTTCTCTTTCATACCCCTTCCTCCTTTCCTCCTCTTGTCTCCCTGCAGTTCTAGCGATAGGAGCACGCCATGTTTTGATGCTGGATTTGATAGATTTGTTTGCGGCCGCATTCATTCGGCGCGGCTCAGAAAGTCGACGGGGCGTAAAATGGAAATTTGCCTTCAGACTTTGAGGCCGGCGTTCAGGGTGCGGGAGTGGGATAAAAAAAAAAAAAAAAAAAGCTGTGTACCTTCTTCAGCAGACATTCATATCGGTGCCGTGCTTACGCTAATAAAACATATGGCAGATAGGAAACTTGTACGTGTCAGGAAAATCTTTTCAGGTTTCTGATTTACAATTGAAAAGACCGTTAACATTGTCTTGTTATATATTTTTCAGCCGGATGCTTTTTATAAAACCAAAAACCCAGGTATGTGAGGTTATTTGAGAAAGAGTAAACAACACTAACCGTGAAGATTCGACTGTGAACAAATATGTACAGTAAATCACAGCTTAGGCTAAACAGCTAGCATAGCTAAATAGTAACGGGTGCTAGCATTTTAGCTTTTTAACTGCATGCCTCGACCGTGCAATTACCGTAAAAGCCTGACAGTTATGGATCAAGCCTAGCAACTATAATTGTTAGATTAAAATGCAATTAAAATGCATATCTTTCTAAGTGATGTCCATAACCTTTAATTAAATCAAATTTTCTTTAAAATAGGCAGACATGAGATGAGTGCACTGTCATTTGTGAAAGAAGACAGTGAAAAGGGAGATGAGAGACAGCGTCGATTGAAAGGCAGACGGTGACACAGACCGAATGATAACGCTTATGAAAGTCGAGTCGTTTGGTTTTTTTTTTTTAAACATACATTTCTTCACAGAAATCTTCTCATTTAGGTAAACCAAAATCTTGTTTGTTACCTTAAGTATAAAGATCTCTGCTGATGTATCTTTAAATAACGACTAATGTGTACCTCATATAACAACTTGCATCACACGCTATATGGCCAAAAAAATTGCAGCGGGACAAAAACTGCTGTGGACAAAACCCCTGAACTGCATGAAGACATGATGCATTCTTATTGGAGAGAAAGTCCTGTACAGAACCCTGACTGTGACTCAACCCCACTGAACACCTTTGGGATGAGATAGAACACTGACTGCACCAAAGACCTTCTCACCTCAACATCAGTGTCTGATTACATTTCTGGAATTTAGCTGATGCTCCTATCCAGAGCAACCATTTATGAGGTAGCTTGCCCTTGGGAGGTTGGTCAAGCTAGCCACTGGGGGGGTTGGCTCAGTGGTGGTAGCTTGGTGATGCTGGGAATCAATCCCACAATCTTCAGGTTAGCAGTCAAACATCTTAACCACCACGCCACCACTTCCTCATACCTATATCACCTGTATCAGTTCAATTTTATTTGTATAGCGCTTTTAACAATAGACATTGTCTTAAAGCAGCTTCACATAGAATGCAGTAACAGTGAAAAAGGAAAAACTCTTGAAGAACCCTCGAGAGGAACCAGAGTCACTAGGGAACGCATTCTCATCTGAGTGACACCAAATGTTTTTACAGCTTATGGTAATGGTGATCAAATGTTATGTTAGCCTGTAGCCTTGGGTCAGTGGAGAGCAAGTCCCAGAGCAAGTCCCAGTCCATCCTTGAAGCTTCTCGAATTTGAGAAAAGGGGCAGAAAAACTGGTCACTGGTACCTTAGTGTATCACACCGCACTTCTGATCTCACCTATACTAATGTAGCTCAATGGTCTCAAATCTCCACACACACAACAAGAAATGTGGAGTTTATAATAGAAGTAAGAATAAGACTAACCCTAGGACTGGATGTTTAAAACACACATACTGTATGTACAGGTTTTTAATCACAATTTAAATGCAAAATATTTTGTTATTGTGCAAAAAATGATGAAACACATTTTTTCCTTTTTTTCTTAAATTGACATACTTTTATTGTTTTAGCTATTTACAGTTACTATTAACATCCATCCAATAATCTCAAAAATCTTTTATTTCAACCTTCTCTGTCTTTCTGTGCGTCTGTCTGTCTATCTCTCTCTCTGCCTATCCATCCTGGCAGAACATGAATTTTAGTGAACACTGTCATACTGATAAGACAACATCTCATCTTCTCATCTCTCTCTTTCCCTCTTTCTAAAACTCTCTCTCTTTCTCTCTCTCTCTCTCTCTCTCTCTCTCTCTTTCTCTCTCTCTCTCTCTCTCTCTCTCTCTCATTCTGTCACACACACACACACACACCTTTCTCTGCTTCCTTTGTCCATGTCACCAGCACAGTACAGGATGATGGAATACTCTCATTTCACAACTTAGAGAGAGAAAGACAGGGAGGAAGGGAAGGACAGAAAGTGAGAGCCCTTACTCTTTACTTTCTTCTTTACTAAGATGGATGAAGTGCACTTGAGAGTCCATATGAGAGTCACCGTCCTCTATTTGTGTGTGTAGGTGTGTGTGAGTGTGTGTGTGTGTGTTTACTTTACAGCTGCTGCTGTTTTTTAAGCAGAACCCCATGATTTATCAACCCACCTACACAGAAACACACACTTTCTCCAAGTCACAGCTAAGTGGAGTATAGAAGAGTGTTGTAGTTTGGCTGGCCCTTTGTATTCTCTATCTCCATGTATGTGTGTGTGTGTGTGTGTTTACATAGCCATAGAAAGCCTGATTTTTTTTATCCATAGCTGCAGCACATGTGCTGATGGACAAATACACAAAGGTGTGTCTCTTACTTGGAGTGTGTAATAACCAATTACACCAACACACACCTGACACTTCGCCCATAGCGAACACCACAGCTGACATTAAAAAAGGGACAAAGAGGCTCTGCATGCTATTACATCATTGCTCTTTCGTTCACCTGTAACAAATGAACACAGTCGGTCATAGCAAGTCTAATTATGCTGTAATTTTATTTCTAAGAAGTTATTTTTGTGATTTCTCAGCAGATCAGCTCGTACTTTTAAAAAGTACCAGGAAGAACAAAAAATAGGCTTTGCTGCAGTTGTCATAGATAGAACTACTTTTGGCTACCAAGGAACCAAGTAAATGGTTCTTAAAACTCTTTAGTGTAATAACAGGTCCTTTATTGAATCTTATTTATGTAGGTGAGGGTTTTAGTAGGTTTTATTAGTAGGTTTTATTTTGAACAAAAGCCAGACAGTAAAATATATTAGAATTTAAATAGTGGTAAATTCCATCAGGTACAGAGGCGTAGCAATGAGGCAGACAAGGCAGGCAGTTGCCTGGGATTTTGCTCCATATTTTGCGGCGACACCTGACAGCTGAACATTTAAACAATCGGAAATGTCATTATTAATATAACATGGAGCAATATATGTGCATCCACCCTAGGGAGCCCTCTGTCACATTGCTAGAGGTTCTTTGGTCTTTTGTTTTGTGTTGTTCCTTGTTTTATGTAGCAGTTTGTTGTTTGGTGTAGTTCTGTGTTGTTTTGTGTAGCACCATGGGGTCCTGGAAAAACATTGTTTCATTTCACTGTGTACTGCATCTGCTATATATGGTCAAAATGACATATATATATATTGACCTGTCTTGAGCTGATGCTGTGCCTCTCTCACCCGTCCAAATAACATATGGTTATATTGTAGATCTCTGAAACTTTGGTCCTTATTTGTCACCTATACTTTTCAGCACAGTGTAATTTGTTTCTTTGCATATACCATCTTAGAGGGTTGGGGTCAGGGTGCAGGGTCAGCTATTATACATTGACCCTGGAGTAGAACGGTGGCTGAATGACAGTGGTGGGGCTTGAACCCAAATCTTTCTGGTCATCCAATCAACAACTAAGCGCCAGACCATTTGAGCCACCACTTTCCCTTACCATATCGAGATAGGAAATAGTTCCACAATAAATGAGTTCTGTTGTATGGATCTTTCCTCACAGGTGGAGCAGTGTATCAAACATTAGGCAACCTGTAGCTTATAGGGTTCCTCATTTCTTTATTTGACTGTACTACTACCTCTCCATACACTTTATCTGAAAATGCATGAAAAAGAAGGATAAACATGAAAGTTTAAAATAGTCAAAATTTACCAACAATTGATAACATGACAGATTTAGGCTTGCATAGGCATTACATCACGTTGTCGACAGTGCAAACTGGATGGAAAACTTTTTCCTGAAGACATTCAAGTTACCTGGCCGAACATACAGCCATTTAACCTTGTAGTTAAAAATAAACAGTTCGAAGAAGAACTTTTATCCCTTGTCCAGCTTAGAAACTTTCATCTTGGTATCTTCTTTCAGGAAAAGAACCATGTGTTCCTGGACAAATTTCGGCAAAGACGATGTCATCCGATATTCTGACGCCATTATAGTCTGGAAGATTAGATACACCGCTTCAACAAGTGCTTCCAGTGTTCAATTTCAATGCGATAAAGGTCCATTATTTTAGTTTCATCAAAATATTGCAGTCTGTAACGGGAAGTAGACTCAAAGCACAATGTTAGAATCAAACAGAACAGAAGTTAAATGCAAAGGAGGTGAGACTTGAAACTTAGCAAACTCAGAGTCCTTGAAACGAATGGAGAACCTGGAAAAAACACGGGATAACCAGAACACAGATGATTTAAAGAGTGTTTGGAAATCTTTTAAACACCTGGAGCATGGGGAATCTGGACGTCTTGGACGGAAACCTCAACATTAATGGAGCTTGAAAATAGTTCACAGGAAGTGCTAGGAGAATCATGGAGTCACGAGAGAAAGTGCTACTTCCATTGAATAGACCAGACCCTGAACTGACGTTAGTGAACTGCCTAAACAGGTCAGAGTCTGTAATTGGGGCATGAGACTAAGATGAGCACAATTAATACTTTGGGGATTTGTGTTTGACTGTGACACTTACTTCCTGGTTTGATTTAAAGAGAAGCTCCGTCACTTTGTTTTGTGGTTTAAACATGACAAATTAGAACAATGTCTTCTATAATACATGTACAGTGCAATTCTTTTGTTGTTTACATGTAAGGATCTCCAATATGGCCACGCCATAGGTAACATCAAAATTTGATGTAGGTGAAAACATGTTTTAATGCTTCGTTTTTGCACATTAATCCTAGTTTTTGCACATTATCCTAAAAATATATCAAAGATTCAGAAGTTTATTTCAGGATGTCAGTGACTCAGTTTTTTATATTTTGCTAGTGATACTAGAGCCACATATTAAAACAGAAAACCACTAGTTTTTGTGAACCAATTAATACTAAACAGAAATTGGCTGTATGTCTAAGGTATCAACACACAAACACACACACACCCCAAACTGCAGCTTTGAAAAGGCACTAAAATAATCATACAATAGACTACAGCAGTGGTTTACCATTCTGGATCTTTTAATTGTACGACGAATCTGCATTGAAAAAATATCTCTCAAAATGCTTAATACAGATGCGAAAATGCAAAAAAATCGAACCCGATCAAAATTTTTTTATGACTGAGGACCTTTTCAGAGGCAGTGTGTAAATTGTAATAATTGACACAACGTGAGATTTCTTAATGTAGATGTAGATGTAGTAGTAGTCCAACATCTTAACCACTGAGCTACAAACTATTTATTGTTGCTGATTGTGTGATTGTTGAAAGCCACATTTTCACCAGGTCTGGTAGTATGCTAGTAAATGCTAGTAAAAAACAACATGATCTACATACTACTTCCTTCCGGATTCTGAAGTAGGCATACAATGGACACTTTACTATCCCATAAACACTTAATAAAAAACAGCGACGCAGCACTTTTCAAGTGCCTAAATTCGCTTTTAGAAAAAAATAAACATTATTCCTTGTGGTTAAATTGCACTTGTTTGGCCCACATGGTGCTGTTGTCCTCTGGGTGACCTGAGTTGGATTCCAGCTTGGGGCTCTTTTCCCCGTTTCGCACCAGTCCTATATCTTTAAAAAAGGCAACATACCAAAAAATATAACTTAAAAATTGCGCTTGTTTATCATTTTTTAAGTTTAATTGTCATGATGTTGTTTCCTTGGGTGTCTTGTGACTCAGTAAACACGGAGGACACCTGCCTCCTATTCTTCTCTCTCTCCTTTCTTCTGAGGTCATTCCTTTCCTCTGTACTGATTGGATCTTTCACCGTGGTGACACATACTGAACCAGGTTAAGCTCCATCTGGGGAGTTTGTTTATTGGGTTTTCCATAATACTCCAGTTCAGAGCATGAACCAGGACCCAAGATGGAGAGATGATTTTATTTATTATGTGAACTTTTCACCCTGGAAATCCTGTCTGGTGTTTCTAATCTGCTTAATATTAGATGTTCAAACACACACACACACACACACACACACACACACACAATGCACTTCCAATTTATAAAGTAAAACTTGTTAGAATCAGTCAGCAGGGTTTTTTATATGTGAAGCTTCCAGTGCATTGTGAGTTTTAGCTCATCCTCCTGAGCTCGGTTAGACCAATTAGGCTGAAAATAAATTGCTGGCACCTTGGTTTTTTTTTTTGTCTTAAGTGCTTAACACCCTCATTTAATCCAGACACAATGTCCATACGTATAATGGTCTGTTATAAAGCGCTATACATTCGCATACACTGCCAAGCGTTAATTATTCACCATCATAAATGTTTAAGTAAAGGCTTTCGGCTTCAGGAAATGTGAATAATGCTAAAGACGGGGGAACAGGATGATTAGAAAGTGTAGTCCTGATCGATTAGGCTCCAGCAGTTAAGTTTGGGTGTTTTGTCTCTCAGCTGCAGTGTTTAAAGTCGCCTGGTTGCGTTTGCAACGGTTTGGATCACGACTTTCAAAAAGCCGTTGATGTATAAGGTACACCGAGTCTTGAGTCATTTACCAGCCATCACCTTGAGGGAAAGCTGTTTCATGGACACTCGTCCGAACAGTCTGCATCATTAACATCGTAAAGGATGGCAACAAAACCTCTTCTGATCTACAGATAAACTGAGTTATTATACACTGTTATGACATCACATCACAGTGACACTGAAGTTTCAATTCTGATTCGTCAAAACATGTTCCTTTATACTTAATTTTTTGTACAGGTACAGTTGAGCCTCGGCATACGAATGCCCTCCCTTACGAATTTCCACCTTAAAAAAGAACGTTTGCAAGCATAAGACGCATTTTCGGCGAATGTTTGAACGGAACTGTACTGAACGCTGGCTTAGTTGCGCGTACGGCCAGGAGCTGTTCAAAACTCATTTGCGTCAGTGTAAAGCCTAGCAAAACCAAATGATGCAAGTTTACGAATAAAAAAAATACGGTCAGTAAAAGCTGTTTCAAAAGCGCCAATGTTTGATACCAACTTTGCCTTTCACAAGCGTTTAAAAACGACATGATTTTTCCCGATAGGTTTTTTTGTTGACGTGGGTCTATTTTCCTATTTTACTTCATCTACATGTCTTTTCTAAATGTTTTAATTGTTTTTTAAATACAGACTATATATGATTATAGTGTTGGAAATTTGTTGTATCGGTAATATATTTGGGAAGCTGAAACAGATTATCTGCATTTACATTATTTCTTATGGAAATAACGTAACAAATACAACAGATGCCCTTATTCAGAGCGTTTTGCGTTCATCTCCCTTATACATCTGAGTAATTGAGGGTTGAGGGCCTTGCTCAGGGGCCCAGCGGTGATGTCTTGGCAGTGCTGGAAATCGAACCCTGATCTTCTCTCCAGACTGAATTAAATACATAAGTAGAGTTTCTACAGTATATGGATGATAGATGCTTCACATAAATTCTTGATTTACATTTTCAATAATTCTACATTTAGTTTTCATGGTTTTATGAGCAAATATTAAAGCAGACTTTTTTTCAGCACTTTTTTGATCCTAATCTATCTGCTGAATTTCAATAGCTCTGATTGTTTTCACAACAGTTTCTTTTAGCATTTAGCTGATCCTTATTTCCCTCTGAGCTAATAACAGTGTGTTGTCCGTCACACCCTACCCAGCCACCCTCTAACCCCATGACATTATTCCTGATCGCTATAGCGTCCATTAGGCGCCATTAAACCACTCAGTGACCCGAGACCAAACCGCAACCTTTAATGTCTGTCCCTTCACTCACACGAAGCTCAGCATCAACCTCGCGGCTTGCAGAAATTGCTTCACTTTGAAAAAGTAAAAAAGAAGGACAACGGTCCAGCCTGTGTGTATGTGTGTTTGAGTGTGTGTGAGACAATAATAACAGCGTTTCATGCTGTGAAACGATTTAATTGCAGCGCTGCCAGACCACACTGCTTATTATGCGAGCAGACGAGCGAAGGCACACGCCTCATCTTTTAGAAAAGCTGTCTGATTTTGTTTATCGGATTCAAAAAAGAAAAGCTGAAAGGTGCAACAAAGAGAGCTTTGGCTTTTCCTTTTTACTTTAATAATAATAATAATAATAATAATAATAATAATAGCGATAATAATCTTTAAAATACATTTCATTTTAAATTAAAAAATCGCATCTGTCAATTAAAACAAAAAGTAACATCCTGTAACTATCATTGCACCTAGCTAGCTGTTTTAATGCTAGGATAAAGTATTGGTAAAACTATAAACAATATAATAAAATTTACTAACAGAACAATCATGAAGCCATCGTTTGCAGCATTTGGTAGACACCGTTATTCAGACCAACTTACATTTATCTCATTTATATAACTGAGCAGTTTTACACCTGCTAGTATATTAAAGGCATTCAGGAAGAAAAGATTGATTCTTCAGCCATACAGAGCCATTAGACTTATAACTTTTAGAAGTGAATTTACACTTAATGAAAAACCAAAAAAATGACCAAGCATCTCAATAGCTAATTAAGGATATTTACTGTTCCTAGCCGGCAACTTTCTCTGGTCCTACAAAATGACATACTGATCATCTAAATGTTACTAATAAATAGCAAAACAGACAATTATCAACTATAGATTAGTTAGAGTTTTTTTCCCAATATTTTTATTTGATGAGAGTATTTCTATTACTATGAATCATTGTGCTCCCCTAAAATCTAGACAGGTCTGCACGTCTCCTTGGTTCAACGCCAAGCTTAGGGCAATGAAAACTAAGGACTACTGGCTAGAAAGGCTTTATAAGAAAAGTGGCTCTAATGTTCATTCCTTGGAATATACTGAGCACATTAAGCAGTACAGGAATGAGCTTGATATAGCTCGTTCATCTTACTTTTCTACTTTCATTAATAAGTCTAAAAACAGGCTGAAAACACTATTTACTATGATTAAAAAGTTAACTCAGCCTCCTGCACAGCCTCTATAGGTCTCTGATTAAATGAATAATGCTTTACTGAACTTTTATCAGAGTAAAACATCAAAAACCTGTCAACTGTTAGCATCTGTTCCCACTACTGAACCACTCTCTTCATGCCATGCTCTCAGTTTTTCTAGTTTTGACATTATTACCCCCACAGTAGTTAATAAGATAATCGGGCTGTCTAATTCCTCTATTAGTTTTAACCCTGCACCTACCTCTTTACTGAAGAATTGTTAGCCTTGTCACTACCCGTTACTTATTTTATTATTACATTAATGTCATCTGGAATTGTACCATCTAAGCTTAAGATTGCTGCAGTCAATCCAGTTCTTGAAAAGAATGGTCTTGAACCGTCTTTTCTCTCTAAGATATTAGAAAAAGTTGTTGTCTCCCAGGTACAGGCCTTCTTTACTGTAAATAACCTATTCAAGCCCTTCCTGTCTGACTTTTGATAGTCCTGGTCAAGGTTCTTAATGATCTTTACTTAGCTTCTGATTCTGGTGCTCTAAGCACTTTCCTATTAGACCTCAGCTCAGCTTTTGACACTGTCTCTCATGAGATACTCCTTTCACAGCTTTCATCAACTGGCATTACTGGCACAGGCATTAAATGGTTTCCTCCTACCTGACTGGAAGGCACCAATTTGTTATATATCAGAATCACAAATCATCTACAAAATCCATCAGTTCTAGTGTACCTCAAGGTTCTGTTTTGAGCCCTCTTTCCTTCACTATTTAAATGCTACCAATTGGACAAATAAACAAGCACTACTGGTTTAACTTCCACTGTTCCACTGTTATGCGAACAACAATTAGATTTATTTAAGCGTACCTCTAACCTCATTTTTTCTTCTGCCTGCATTAAGTAATTGCATAAAGGAACTCAAGCTTTGGCTGGAGGCAAATTATCTTAAATTTAATTCCTGACAAAACTGAGATAATTATGATTAGTTTTACAGCCGTTATATCTAAGATTTCTGGTCAGCTGATGGATCTGGATGGTGATCTGATTATGGCCTCTACTAAAGTCTGAAATTTTGGCCTTCTCATTGATTCCATTCTTTTATTTAATGATCACATTGGTAAAGTGGTAAGGACGGCTATTTTTCACCTACGTGATATATCTCATATTCGAAACTCTCACAGATGCTGAAACAGTTATCCATGCCTTAGTCACTTCTCGTCTAGATTGCTGTAATTTACTTCTTTATGGCCTTTCAGCTAATCTATCAAACGACTACAATATGTTCAGGCTCAACTTTTTTTATTAACAACCTTTTAAAAAACACATTTTTCTCAGAGTATTTTATTGTTAATATTTATATTCTCTTCATTTTTTTACTCTTTCTACCCCCCTTTTCTTAGTTCTTTCCATAAATACAGTTCGCTTTAAAGTTAGCTTTAAAGTTGCCTTTTTACTTTTAAAACCTCATAGTGGCTATTGAGAACCATAAAATTCTTTCATTTGTTTATTTATTTTTTTCTTCAGTTATATCCACTATGTTTTCTTTTATTTTAAAAATCTAAACTTTTATAAGCAGAACAGAATCTGAGGATTTCAGAGCAGCTGTTTTTGCGCCACTATTTTAGCGAGACAGCCTTTTATATCATCGGCGGAAACACTGCCAAAATGCTGTCTACCTCCTGAGCAGACCTCAAAGGGAAACATGAGATTTGAAAGTGTCCAGAATCCTGAGCAGATTCTACCCAACAAAACAACAAAAAAAAAACTTGTTTTAAAGGCGGTAGACAAGAGAAAATGTAAAAAAGGGAAACAGAATTGGACAGAAGGGATATTAAAACAGAAAAAAATAGGGGGTAAAAGAATCTGAGGCTGCATCTCAATCCACACATAAGTTTACAATTCAGGGCAAAAATCAGAAAGTTTTGATTTTCTTTCTTTTAATCACAAAATCCGTTATTGCACAGAAACATTTGCGTATTAAATAATTCCACAATGAACCAAAAACCCCAAGATGTTTCTATGTTTTACTATGTTCCCTAACGGGAAATCCAGACCGCAAATGAGCTGAAGAGTCCCAGCTGGACAAAACTAGTTTATACCATTTTTAAACATAAGTAGTGATATTATCATTTAACTTATATGACTGTCTTTATAAGGTTTATTTGAGTCTAATGACATTTAAGTGGGTAAAGATTGTTTTAGTGTGACACGTTTCTGTACTTGGGGTTAAAAGCAGGGAGTTACTTCTTATTTACATTTACGGTGGTACCTTGACTTACAAGTGTCCCAACTTACAAGTTTTTGAAAAGGAGAGTTGTCTCTCGACTGTTTTTTTGCTTTGAGTTGTGAATTAAAATTCGGGCTATAAGCCATCTTCAGACACCCACTCACTAGTTGGCATAGTGAACACCACAGTGATCGCTGTAACATCCACCCAGCATCCCGTGTCTCACTCGATAGCTAGTCAGGCATTAGCAACTGTGTTAGCAAGTGGAGTCTTATACTTATTTTTCTTATTTAAAAACATGTAGCAAAAAAAATTGCAGTGTTTTTTTGGGAACCCGGAATGGATTAATGGAATTTTAATTTATTCCAATGGTAAAAACTGATTTGACATATGAGTAATTTGAGTTACGAGCTTTGTCACAGAATGATTAAACCTGTAGGTCAAGGCACCACTCTATCTTATTTTTCTTATCCAACAAAGCAGTTAGGAGTTAAGGGCCCTAAACAGGAACCCCATCAGTTGCAGCTTAGTGATGCTGAGCTACCTTTTCAAACACTTATTATCTTGATAATGTAGCTCAGAGTGTGTAAACCTTGATATTTAAAATCTGTGAAAACAGGAAGCTGTTCATACTGTGCATAGCTTTTTCACTCGAGAGCTACCTGTGCATGCTCCGCTTCCAGGCAAGCGATAAATAGATAATGTGTGTTCCCCCTATAGGGAAGTATGGGTATGAGTAAGCACACTGTCTAAAGTCATGCTTGCTTGCTGATTTTCTTAATGATGTAATTTACGATCGCTGACAGACCTAAACACGAGCTACTGGAGAATAGATGCTCACTGGTGCCTTATACTTACTGGTCGTTTATATCACTCCGCCCATACGGTGTTGCTTCTCTATTGAAGGGGGAACCAGATTTATTTGTTGTTATTTTAAATAGCAGTTCAATTGAGAAAAATCCATTATAAAACTATCAACTATTAAAAATATGTGAAATATAATTTATTTAAATAATACAGATAAAAAAAACCAAACAAACAAATGTGTCATTGTGGCTTAAAAGATCTGAAAAAGAAAAAGAGATACATTCGATTAATTTTTATTATTTCACAAACTCAAAATTTCTTTTGTGAATTAAAAAATGATGTCTTGCCTTTATATGCATGACCATAATTTACACAATATGCACACACACAATATTCTTGGCTTGCTAACTTGATATTGCAGCTAGATTGTTATTATAAAAATATTTAAATTATTTGACACAGAATTTTACTTGGTCAGGATTTAGCTTGAGTTGGATCTGGTTTTTGGCAGGCGTTGCATTTGGTACCACCACTATCACGCTGCAATTACAGAAACCGTCAACACTATACCAAAATCAATATAACACTGCATGGCATTGAAGAGAGAGAGACATTTCATGTATTGAGGATAAAACCATCTTTTTACTAAAGAAAGAAACCCCGTTAAGACTCCAAACCTCTACAATACAACTGGAACTGTACCAAGTACATCATCTGGAGCAGTTCAGAATCAATATTTATCTAATAACATGACAAAACTTTAAAGATATAAATAAAATATATCATACATTTAGAAGCTGTAAGCCAGCTTTACCGTTCATCTTAACTGCTTTGGAAACTCTTTCCCAGGCTGAGACAAGCTAGTTAGCTTCGGTGTTAGGCGAACACTCCTCACAATGTCTTTTTTTTACAGAAAGTCTGCCTTGAAACTGTATTTTTAATTATGTCCGATACCAAATTAATTAATTAATTAATTTCTCCTTGTCTATCAGCCATTGTGGCATAAAAATTCTAATTCAACTGTACAGACGTGTTTTGTTAACCGTACTTTTCTGTGCAATAACACTTTATTTCTATCTTACTTCAAAACTGTCACCAAAACAAATTCTTTGTAAGCGCAAACCTACTCAGCAATAAAGCTCTTTTTGATTCGGATTCTTTCTGATTCTGAACTGGGCTGAAACAGTTTTACTCTGATTAACCAATCAGAGGACAGAAAATACTGATGTCATTCTACGTCGGACTTAAAATCTGATTGATTAAAGAAACATTCTTTATTAATATTAACCAATAAGCAATCTGCCACTGCTAATAGTTTAAGTTCCATGGGCAGCACTACTGATTCTGAAGGCTTTGGGTAGATTGGATTAACATGGCAGCACATAGAAACTGAAATCTGATTGGACAAAAACACGTACTAGAAGCAGTGCAGCAAGAGAAAAACACTACAGAATGAAGAGAATAATACAGTTGGGAATAAATTAATACAATTTAATGGAACAAATATAAGAATTTAGGTTGTAAATGTAAGTCGGTTCTGATAGTGTTTAGGCAGCAAGGAAGTTCTTGCTGACCCTGACTGCACACCACTAAAATGCTTAAAGAACATGTAAAAACATACAACAATCAGCGATCTCTTTCTATTCCAAACATATCCCAGTCCATTGGTGCTTAAAGTTTGTGATTTTTCCCCAACCAGTATTCAATACAGAAAGCTGACATAAGACTGAAAGATGTTTTGTTAGATTCGTTTATAGATCCTTGCAGACATATCAGAAGCCAAGCCCTGCTCTTATTAACTCTAAGCCACAGGTCGATATGATCGTGATGAACTGAATCGACACACTGCTGATAAACGAAGAGAAAAAGGAGGAGGAAAAGGAAAAAATGGCTTCTATGCGCTGGATCAAACCACTGGTATCAAGATTGATGTAATGGACCTGTCATCTTTCCTCTGTGATAAAGATCTGCCTTCACTTCACTTCTCTCTCTCTTTCTTTTTCTCCCTTTCTCTCCGATTCTTTTTTTCCATCCAGCTTTCTTGTTTCATCATCTGTAAAATATAAGTCATTACATATCCGTAGATGAAGGCTGTGATTACTGGAAAGTTCAAACAGCTTTTGTCTGTTCTCCAGTCCTTAATGGATGGAACGAATGAGAGGAGCTTTCAGAAATTAGTCTTTTTTTATATTATCATGAAATAAAAAGATAACACAGTATTAACTGGAGCAGATGAGTGAGACGTTTTCTGGGTTGCATGAACAATGCGAGGGTCTGGATTGCAGTTATACATGACATGAGAACATTTGGGAGTGGGTTATAAGGATTATAATGAGTAATAATGATTGAGAAACAATAAGCCCCAGAGGCAGTTTCCCCGTGTTGACCTTGTCTTTTAGACGGCCATCCTGGCCAAACTACGGAAACTTTGCTGCCACATGAAACAACCTGCAGGTATTTTACTGTCAGAGAAGAATTGAACCCTTCACTCCAATTTAATCACTGTTTCTTGCCACTGTTGCATCTGGCTTGCTTAGTTGGGGACTCGAGTTAAACTGAACTGTGTGCTTTAGTGAATGTTCACTATTGTCTAATTTAATTCTGTAAAGCTGCTTTGACACAATCTCTATTGTTAAAACGTGCTATATAAATAAAGGGGACTTTCAACCGTTAATCATTTATATTTCCTCGAAACCTGATATTTTCCTGATATTTAACTCGTTTTTCATTATAACGGTTGTTATGTAATAACTGCAAAATCCACCGATTTATAAACATAGTAAAAAAATATTTCTTTATTTTTTTTTAGTTTAGCTTCATCCTGATTGTTTCGAAGCAGATCTGTGTGTGATGGTTATGTTCCTGTATGTGAAAAGAACAAAAGCAAGCTTTCCTCATCACCATCTCTGGGTTTCATTTTAAACTTTATCATTTATACTCTGACTTTTTAGATTCCTTTAAGCTGCTTTGTTACACAGTCTACAAATAAAATTTGTATAATAATATTATTAGTAGTAATATTTTTTTTCCACTTTCCTTCTGTTTCCCTTTAATCTCTTGACTTCTGCTCCTTCCATGTTTGTGTGTGTGTGTGTGTGCTTGGTGTCATTGTAATTCTCTGTTCCTTCACTACCCTTCCAAACATCTCTGTTCATGTGTGTTGGCGTGTGTCTGAGAGGTCCTGTGACGCTTTCTTCCTTTCCTTCAGTCAGTTTTCTCCCTTGAAGCGGAGCAGGTGGTCGAGCGGGATATTCCAGGCACTCTTCCGGAGTCATGTGTGTATGTGTGTGTGTTTATATGTCTATGACAGGGATAACACAGATTACAGTAAATGGCAGACAAGATGTCATGGAGTGAGAACAATCTCTGGGAAGTAATCCAAACTGCATGCTGTCTGTATGTGTTTGTCAAGGTATATGTGTGTGTGTGTGTGTGTGTGTGGTTTTCGAAGATGATTAACATAGTGTTATATGTGAGAAGATGGTAGCTCATTGGATGAGGTGCTGGACTGCTAAGAGGCTTGCTCAGGGACCCAAAAGTGGCCCTTGGTGGTGTTAAGAATATTTTGTTCATTTAGTGCAAATTGATTGAATATTTATTTTGTAATTATTTGGCACTTTTATTAAATTATATGCCAGACAGAAGAAACAAGGATTCTGATTGGTTAGACCAACCAACTATAACTTCCAGAAACATGTCTGTGCATTTAATATTTTAAACTTTTCAGCGTCTTTCTAGCATTTAGATGGAAACTGCAGTCCAACATGCTTGGAGTAGAGCACTGAACTCTATATAGAGATAAACCCTTGTACATAGCAGATGCTTAAAATTGATTTGATCAGCAAATCGGAGAAAAATCTCATCAACATGGCAGAACTGTGTCTAATATTTTGTCATTTTTTGATATAAAACCTCATCTAAGTGTGTGCATTCAGGCCTTTTTTATTTCATTATTTTCACGTCTCAGTGTTTTATTTGTTTGGTCAAGCATCTCTACTGGCTGTCAATCAACAGTGTTATTTTATACATATTTTTTAATTTAACATTGATATCCTTTGATATTGATGCAAATGAGTTTCTGGAACGGTTTTCCGCGGAAATGAGTCCTCATTGAAACTGGCACTGAGCTGTCGCACTGATTTGCAGGAGGAACTTTTTCTCATTATTGAGTGTCAGTCAGTAACGGTGCTGTGTAATATTAATATACAGCCACAATCTTTCGCTGACTCTACAAACGCTTTTTTTAATGTTTAGTCGAGGCTTTTATTCAAAGTAAAGCAGAATCCAGTCCAAGTGCAGACAAGCCTTAAGAAATGGACTGATGTCTACCTATTTTCCTACTCAAACTTTGGCTACTCATCAGCTGTTAGGAAATTGTTTAATTGTTCAAACACACATAATCTGTTCTAGACTTTCTAGTTCAAGGCTTCTTCATGCAATTATATGAACCGGGGAGAGAAAAAAAAATATTCACACTGTGGCCTCAATTATTTCCATTAGCATTTATTAAACACACACAGGTGGAGAAACTCAGTTATAAACCGCTCTTTCTTTGTAGCTACCACCCTGTGTGTTTCATCTGTTTGTATGTGTGTGTGTGTGTGTGTGTGGTTTGAATATACCTCAAAACACATAATAAATTAACTCATTTGTTAGATAAACTAGTCAACACACCCCTTTAAAAAGTTAATGGTGGGGTCTTAAGATAATAATCAGGGCTTAATGATTCCGTTTTTTGTAGAAGGAGCTGCCAAACCTTACAAATATGACATGTAACACACACCTTAACACAAAAATTGTAGCATGAAAGCAAACTTTGAAACCTAATAATATTAAATGTCTGACTTTAAATAGTGTCTGAATATTTTTATTGGCATTGCAGTTTTGGGAACTACAAACGAATAAACAAACAGCAATCTTTGCTGTCATTTGACTTCCCACCCATAAGATATTTTTGTCCTCCTCCTCTTTATCTTCTTCCTTAGCCAGATTTTGTCCACCTCTGTCTCCTCAAGTGCCAGTTTTGTTGTAGGAGGCGAGTCATCGCCCACAATTAGCCAAGAGTGGCAGGTTTTTGCCAGTCAAACCCCAATGGATAAAACCAAAATACACCATTTCTCCCAGAAATCACGCTAATGGAATAAAAACACTTACATTTTGCACCAAATAATCTTTTAAATAAATCCGCTCTAAATAACTCAGTGTATTGATTTGGCTACATATAGACATCTTTATCCATAGCAATACTGGGCCCCTGATCAAGGCCCTTAACCCCCAATGCTCAGTTGCATGAATGAGATCAATATGTCAGTCTGCTATATGGCAGAAATGTAAATGTAATATTTTGTGTTTATTCTAACTAAGGGCAAATTGAAAGTTTGCATTTACAGTTACCCATATCCTACATTTATCTATTTTATAGAACTGAGCAATTGGGGAGGGGGGGTGTTGTTAAGGGCCTTGCTCAGGGGCCCAACAGTGATTGTTGGTGGTATTGGGAATCAAACCCTGGTCTTCCAATCACAGTTTTCCTTTTTTGTTAATTTAGTCCAAATAAATCAGATATATATTCTGTAATTGCCCATAGGAGTGAATGTGAGTGTGTGGCACTGTGATGGACCGGCGAGCTGTCCAGGGTGTACCCTTCCTGCCTTTCCCCCTATCAGAGACTACTGGGATAAACTCCATCAGATCCCTGTGACCTCAAATCAGGAAATAAGCAGGTATAGAAGATGAATGAATGAAGGCAATCGCCTACTGTACCTTTAAGATGAACATTATCTGCTCAACTTGTTGATGAAATATTACTCTCGGTCCTTTATGGTTTCACATGAGTTTAATTATACTTTTATTTATTTTTGCAACAATAAGGCACAATCTGGTCTAAAGGATATGAATTAATGTCCTCAGGACCCCTATTGCTTTCAGTCCCAGGACGAACTTCCTGTTAACTGCTGATCTTCCACTAAAATTCAGGGATGGGGGTCATATTGCTTACACAAACATGTACAGGAACAGGCTAGGTTTATTTTTTAAGCAGCGGTAATAGAAGTAGCTTACGAGAGGTGAGGTAAGGTAGAGATACTGTGGGTTAATAAAAAGTGAGCACAGGGTCACGTCACATCGGATCAGCACAGTGGAAAAGAAGGAGCAGCCATCTGCTGTGAGCCAAGCGAGAAGGAGAGAGAGGGGGTGGAATAAAAGGCATATTAATGGACATGGTGAGAAACAATCAAATTACGGTAAATGGCATCGTCTCTGCAGCCCAGCACGGTGCTGTCCATCAACGCAACGTTCATTTTTCCGCCTCATTTGCAATGAACACCTCTACTTTTTCCCCCTACATTTTTTTTGCTCTTTTTCTCTTAACTTTCAGTTGAACTCCATGACAGCACTGGTGGAGTCATTAGACAGGTTGAGAGAGTGAGAACGCCTAAGAGAGAGAGAGAGAGGTGTGTGTTATAGTGCGTGAGAGTATTCCATTAGCTGACCAGAAGATCTGAGTGGTCGATATTGAGAGTTGTCCACTTGTCATAATGACGACTGAAAGGTAAAATGGCTGCTGAGGACATGTTATCCGCTTCACTGCACTTCACCAGCTCCCTGTGGCTGCTCTCATATTCACTCAATGTCCTCATTGCCTGTAGAGCAAACTTCACCCACTTGCATGGAGGGATTACAGTGAACAATGCCACATGAGAACTGTCCTAACTTACAAACCTTTTAGGTGTCCTCAGGGCAAGCAGGGAGGACATCCCACCTACACACACATATACTGGGACTTAAATACATTGTTTTTTCCACACACTTAGATATCTGTTTGTCTGTCCATTCATCCATCTCTCTTACACACACATACACACACTATATGCTCATTAATAATTATCTGTATGCTGATCCTCATCTGGGATTAAAATGCGATTCCAATCAGATAGTGTTAGTGTTTCATCTTACTGGAATGTCACCCTCACAGCTAGGGGGCAGCGTTGTCCTACTGTCCTGCTCTTCACTATGTTTACTTGCTCTGTCTGTCTGTATCTTTCTCTCACTTTCTCTCTCATCCTGCATAATATTTAAATACGGTATGCCCTTCTGTTAAAAAAACAGAACTTGGGTTAATCGAATTTCTCCTGAACACACACATGCACATATACACACACGTTTACATTTCTGGCATTTGGCAAATGCTTATATCCAGAGTGACTTACAGATATCTAATTTGTCTATCTGAGCAGTTGAGAGTTAAGGGCCTTGCATGGTGGTGAACACAATCTCACACACACGTATAATTTTACACACACAATCATACTCTACACCGGGGGTCAGCAAACGTACAGAAAAGAAAACATCGGAAGCCCCAAAGACTTTTTGACATCTAAACTGAAGAGAACACTGCATATATCAGTTTTTACCTTTATGCTATGTGTAAAAGGGTTGTGTTTTGTATTAATAAAATTAATGGTCTGCTACAGTGTCATTTTGTCTGCGTGCAACAAAAGAAAACTGCTGGGATGAAGTTTACTGAAGAAAACATAATAAAATAAAAAAATTAATTTATTTAATATAAAATCAAACCTAAAAAATCCACCTGAAGAAAAACAAAATTGCGAACCAAAATTTAGTCCGCTCCTGTTGGCTGTCATATTTGTATCGCATACACTGTAGCGCACAGTCAGCCATCAACCTCAATATAAAAAGGACTATTTCACTAAACTAAAATATTTATTTCAGATGGTTAATGTGATATTTACTTCCAAACTTCAGCCACAGCGTCTCCACATCAGGTCTATAAGACGGTACTTTAATTTTACACAGGGTTATAAACTGTCCTCTGTGAGGCGTGTGCTGTTGTGTTCTGTGAAATGGTGAGATTCTGCACATGACCACTAGGTGGCAGTATGACACCATGATGGCAACAAGTGGGAGGACAAAAAAAAGGGGTTTTTGCTAGAGAAGGATTAGAGTGATCTGGTGGTTTGGTAGATTCGCTGCAATAAAAAAAATCCCTGTTGTTTGAATCGGGGTTCGGGTCTGTTTTCTGTTCAGTCGTAACATCACATGTTATAGTTGATCTTGGAGAAGAACCTCTCACATACGTATTTGGATCTAAAGATCGACAGAACTTCAAATGTAGACTGTTTCATATAAGTGTAAGATGGCATTCCTTTTTTCACACGCCGCGTCTCACATAAAGGCTGGGGATGATGGGCGGGCGACGCATATTTTAAGCGACAAATAAGTAAACACATATCATTTTAATAATACAATACTACCACAGTCTTTAAAAAAACAAACAAATGTGGCTCCAGAGCTGTGGGTTGCCGACCCCCCCAACCTTTACTATCATATACACATCTATCTATCTATCTATCTATCTATCTATCTATCTGTCTGTCTGTCTGTCTGATTATCTATCTGTCTGTATGTCAGGTTTTGCTTTCATGTTTATACCTTCTCATTCATCTCTTTCTTTCTTTTCTTAGCTCACTCTTGTCTTTCTCACTCTCTCTCTCTTTCTCTCTGTCTCTCTCTGTGTCTCTCTTTCACACACACACACACAGGTTTTATGTTTGTTAAAGTGATATTTAATTTCTATTTAAAAAAAAAAAAGCATTTAAAGGTCAGTTATGGTCATTGTGTTGCCTGTGGCGCTTCTTCTCCTCTGCTTGCCGCTCACAGATGCCTGGACTCACCAGCAGGGGTGTGTGTGTGTTTGTGTGTGTGTATTTAACAGAGTTTTGTGTTAATAAAATACGGTTGGCTGATTACCCCTCAGGTGATAAAAACACACAAAGGGTGTGGATAGAATATTATTTAGAAAAAAACCCCAACAACAAGCAGATCCGCTTTATTGTATTCATCACAGGTTTTTTGTATGTGTGTGTACTTGTGTATGTGTACACATTAGTAGCAATGACTAATCCTGTCCAAATTGTCACATCAAATTCTTTGCTAAAAGGCCGAATGTCTGCTACGTTCCTCATGCTAAAATGCTACATGCTGATTCTATGCTAATTCTATGTTAAATTTTTGCTTACATGGTGCATACAAATTGTATGCAAATATGCTAAATGCTAATTATTTTCCAATATGCTATGTGATAATTCTAGTATGCTCTATGTTGACATGCTAATAATAACAACTTGTGATAAGTGCCCTTAAACTAGTGTACAGATCTAGTCTTAGCCGTGTGTTTAAACTATTAAACTACAGAAGGCTCTTTAGTCTCTACTTTTAGCTTAAATCTGATGTCAAACTCCAAAAGTGTCGCTTAATCTGGTGGATGCTAATTCGGTGTTAGCATTATTGTCCCCAGATTTCCCACTAATGCTCTGCAAAAAAGCATATACCTCAGTCTGTGTGTGTGTGTGTATTGCAGCTTTTGTGTGTGTTTATTGTATTGTGTGTTTATTTTAATATTTTAATGACTTTCTCTCTCTTCCTGTTTTGTTACAGATAAAAACACTTTATATTTACTGCATTTTTTTAACACTTATTTCTTTCTTTCCACATGCCGGAGAATGCCGTCATGTGTACAAGCTGAAATATCAGGCTGATCTTTCGATTCCAGTAGCTTCGTTTAATTTTATTTATTAGCTTCCTGAATATTCTGGAATAATGCATCGAAGACAACTATAGAAACTTAATTCAAGTGCTACCTTCTGATACTTACATTATATTTGTAGAGGAAGTGGTGGCTCAGTGGTTAAGGTGTTGGACTGCTAATCGAAGTTCCATTCCCAGCACCACCAAGTTATCATTGCTGGGCCTTGGAGCAAGGCCCTTAACCGCCAATTGCTCAGTTGCATAATTTAGATAAATGTGAGTCGCTCTGAATAAGGGCGTCTGCCAAATGCCGTAAATGTAAATGCGTGTTTAAACCCGAAATTTTGCTGCAAAATCTGAAGCACACAGTTGCTTAGAATGTCTTTGTATGTCATCACATTATATTAGTTTTTCACTGGAATTAAGAGACTCAAACACTGTTCCAGCATGACGATGTGCCAAAAGCCAGTATACTCCATGAAGACATGCTGTGTTCTGGTTGGATTGGAAGAACTTGAGTGTCCGGACTTAACCCCACTAAACACCTTAGGATGAACTGGATCCTTGACTGCAACCCCAGACCTCCTCACCTCAACATTAGGGTCTGATGTCAGTAATACTATTATGGGTATGAAAATATCCCCACAGTCCAGCAACACAATCTATTGATCAGACTTCCAGAAGTGTGGAGGGTTATAATAGTAGAGAGACTACATCTGGAATAGGATGTTCAAAAAACATATAAAGATGCCATAAGTCAATGTTCCAATACTTTTGGCCAATTAGAACACTTTTGATTGACGTTACACCATTTTAACCTCCAGCTTTGAACATCTTTTTCCCATTATGTTTTTTACAAAAAAAAAAAAAAAAATTCCAACATCTCAGCCAAGCTTCATTAAAACGCCAAAATATTTGAACCCACGTAATAAAGCAAACATCCAGCCTATCCGCTAACAGGTCATGCCTCCCAGATCACACACACACACACACACACACCCTGCACGCAACTCTTTCCCAACTCTTTGCCGTCTGTGAACTCTGGGAGTTTTTTTAAAACCCTTCCACAAAAGCGTTGTTATTATTGAGGAAACATTGTAGACCTTTGTGGGCTAAGAGCTAGGCCATGGGTTCGGTGTGACCGACTGATGGCACTGACTTCAGAGTGTGCTCCAAAAACCCATGCATCATTCAATGCTAGCTAACCACGTGAACAACAGGACGTCTTCGCCACCGGGCAAAGGGTTTTTCCCATTTTTGTTCCACTTTGCACTACGTGTGGGCCTCCGGACAGGGCATAAGTTAAGACAAAACTAGATTAACGACAGTTTGTTCTGATGGAAGATCATGCGGCGGAAGAACTGATGAAAAACAGCCGAGCGTGGCCGGTGCTAGCTGGTTAGGAAAACTTTCTCTCTTACACACACATACACAATCACACACATAATAGTCTTGTAATCCTTTTAAAAGGAAAAGTTCTTTTTAAAATGTATTTGCTTATCCTGCTTCTAGTCGATGTGGTGATTAATGAACGAGGAAGTCACATTTCTAAACACTTTCTAAAGACTTATAGCCCGATCGATTTCACGCAATAACACAGACCGCAAAGCGACTGTTTTGAAAAACTCCGGCACAATTTGTTATGAAGGAATGAAATTAACAGAATCTTTTCATTTCTTCCATTTCTTCACAGCTTTGGCATGCCGCTTCCCGTAGAAGGTCTTAACGCTAATCAATATCGCATTACTCCGGCTAAAATAAACCATCAGACAGTAACAGAGCTCTTAGAGAAGCCATATACGAGCTGATTATTGCTGGTAAGATATTTTTTTTTACAAAGCAATAGAAAAGATGTAGATGAATAAAGAGCGGAAGAAAAAAGGATTAATATTAAGTTAGTCTTTTCATGATTCTGCGATATGGGGATCCCAATTATTAATGCAAATTCAACTTAGCAAACGATTCTGTGCAACTCTTCTGTGCAATTTTATCCAATCACCAGGACTTTTCTACAAATTTGACCAATTATTATAAAACCTTGCCCAAAATGCGACCAGTATGTCACCAAACGCACTTCCTTATTTTTTTTTATATTGACAAACACGCAGACGTGCAACTCCAAAATCCTGCATTTGTTAACGAAAATGACTGCAAGTGACATGCAAAGCAATTTCCTGACCTTGTGTGATGTTTTGGAGCAAATTTAAACCTGAAATTTAATTAAAACGACTATTAAACATAAAAAATTTTTTAAAACCCGCTGTGAAACCAGGAGTTAACCCCCCCCCCCATTGAAAAATATCCTGTAAAAGTCTTAAAAGAAATTTTTTGATATTTTTTTTTAAATTGTGTAGTTCCTAACTGAAAAAGGCTGATGCTAGCTGCCTGATGTGCTAGCTGTAAGCAAAACGCTAGTCATTAGCAAATTCTTGCTAATAACACAGATTATCCCGCTACCATTTAGATAACCTTAATAAGAGTACTCGAATCTATCATAAAGATCATGAAATTTAAAATTTAAACCTTTCATCGATGCTAACAATGCTAATTGTGCATGTAAGCGACAGATGTGTATGGTGATTTCCCTGTATGTCTGGGATCCAATAAAAACAGGTGTTTATGTCAAAACGTCTGTTCTTTTTATTGTCATTTCACATGTTAAAAGCGCTTATTAATGCAGGAAGAGGTTTCCTCTTTGCATCTCTTTCAATAAATCAAGTCAATAAATCAACAACAATAGACTCTTTCTCTGGCTCCCTCTTCCTCTCTCGTTTTCCCTACGGATTTGTCACTATATCGTGCACACGTCCTTCTTCTCTTTCTCTCTGTATCTGCAAGGAGGGGTAGTAATCTATTTAATATGCTCCTTAAGCAGCCATTTGTCATCCTGCATGTTGCTGGCATGGCTGCGGGCGACTATAAAAAAAAGTCAGAGATGTAGAAAAAGAGTTAGAGAGTGAAAAAAGCGGGAGGAAATAGAATGAAGAAAAGGTAGAGAGTGAGAGAGATTCAACAGCAAATGGTAAAATAAAAAAAGACAACAAAAAAGCTAAGCCGGTATTCCTGCTAGAACACTAGAGATAAGGCATTAGTGTTGTTTGTGGGTTGTTTTTTTGTCTATTCTAGTAGCTGTAGCTAAAAGATGAAAAGAAAAATAATAAAGGAAATTGAAGAATGCAGGATACTGGCTTGGGATTTTCTACATTTGTTTTACAATTATGAACCTCACACTTTGTAAATGTAAATGCCTTTATTTTGTCACATATACTTTTTTTTTTTTTTTTTTACAGCAGGACTTTCTGGTCTTTATATCAACAACTTAGTGCCTTAACCATTTGAGCCACCACTGCCCCCTTACAGTACCATTAACAACAAATGCTGCATTTTTTAACTTTAGTTTTTAACTTGTACAACATCAGCTCTGACGGAACTCCCACAGAACTTATTCATTTATTTTACTTCCCGGGAAAGAACAAAAATGACGACTTAAAATAAATCGAGTTAACAACTAGACGATTAGATTTAACTACACTGTAAACAGATAAAAGTATTTCGATTTATGGAGGTTGTTGTTATCCAAATTGACTGTTTTTAATAAAATAATCCATCTTAGGGGGTATTAGAAACATTGCATATTTACCCCATGGTGTGTCATTGATTATTTTTCTATAAAAGCACAATTGCTAAGATGATTAAATGAAACACCAATAATGAGTACATAAAGGGGGCAAAAGATAACAAGAGACACAAAGAAAAAAGCAAAAAAAAGCAAACACTTTACAGTTCTGAAGAAGTATATAACCTCTCACTATCTCCTCCCCATCGTATAAATGATGTCTCTGTCATAAACATGTTTTAAAAAGTACAGTTAGCATAAATGTCAACCCAATTCCGATGATGAGAAGGGGACGGATCCTTTGGAAGTATTGACTCAAAGTGTGACACCCAGAGTGCAAACCACAGCCATTAGCACTATTACCATATTACTTCTCTCAGATAAAGATAAAACAACTCAGCCACCCTGCCTGAGCAGGAAAAGCTAAAAAAGACTTTCATCTGATCAACGGTTCCTTTTACCCTTTCGTTATATCTCGGCTTTTGAGTGTATAGAGAGGTTTGTGGCTTTAATGGCTCATCAGAGGAGAGCACGTTCACTTTTTTTGTTGTTGCTTGTTTATTGATCCAAGTCTCTACGGATTTGATGGGTTTTCATGAAAAGGATCAAACCCTGAACAACTTAACACGTAATAGAAGCGGACACAACAGCTAATGTGTACATGTGCTGGGTATACTGCAAATCACGAGCACTAAACATACGGGGACGGTGGGAACGGTCGTGCACAGAAATACAAGGAGCTCAAGTTTGCATGGATTTATTATACTAGCGTGAATTATAGCACTGGCGAGCCCAAAGGCCAGACCTCTTTTCCTGAGATTAAATGTGAATGTCTTTATTTGTCACATATACAGCACATAAAACTTGTATCTTAGTAAGTTGGGGGTCAGAGCGCAGGGTCAGCTATGATACAACGCCCCTGGAGCAGGAAGGGCTAAGGGTCTTGCTTTAGGATCCAACAGTGGCTGACTGGCATTGGTGAGGCTTGAGGCCCAGGTCTTCCTAGTCTTCAAATCAACAACTCAGCACCTTAACCATTTGAGCCGCCACCGCCCCGGAGTTTAACTTTTACAGGTACACACACTTGTGTACCTATTTCATATAAACTGTAGACAACAGTAGACTACACGTCTTCCGTTCTTACAGACTGAACCATGTCTAAAATGCAGAAGCCACTCCCTAACATCTAAAAAACACTTAGACCACGCCCCATTTACTGAGGCACACCGGCACTGACTCAACCTCCTTGACCCAAACGAAGACAAAAAGCCACGCCCACCTTACTCCCATTTCCAAAGGCGTCCTTTTACGATGGTGACATCATGGCAAACATAACCTCGTTAGGAGCACCAGATCTCCATGGCAACACAAGTGTTTTGCGTCTGTCTTGTCTGACAGATTTTATCGTGAAAACGCTGCTAGGCTCTTTTATAAATTAGCGAAACAGGATTTGATTTCTCCTCCTGTACTCCAGCAGTTTAGCAGTTGCCAGATTTGAAGCCTGGGAAATAAACTAGTAAACAGCAAATTGTTTGTGTGGCCACTGGATTTTAACTGGTGCTTCGAGGCAGCGTAAAGAAGCACATCTGCATTATTATGTAGCAAGAATACAAGAGGACATGAGAGGGAGGACGGCCAAGTCAACTCTGGAGACGAGAGAAAGACGGTGAAAGATAGAGAGAGAAAGAGAGACAACCAGACAAAAATAAGTGCTAAAAGGGAAAGAAATAGAAAAACAGGAAAACATGGAAAGTGACTTGAAATAACAGAAAAAAGAGACAGACAGATGATAAATAGAGAGATACTTATACTGTTGTCCGTCAGTATGTCTTTAGGTCTATGTCTCAGTCTTTGGTGTCTGAATGTAGTTTTTTTTCTCTTTTTTTGCAATATCCTGATTTGCCTGTTTGTCTTTCTTCTTCTTTGCTCTGTCTCTTCTTTCCTGTCTTCATTTGTCCTTGCTTGTGTCTTTTGGCTTGTCTCTGGGTTCCAAAAGGTCTCCTTTTTATCTCGGTTTTGCAGTCATTCTTTTTGTGCCACTCCCGGTACACTACCTAATTTATTATTTTTTTGTTATAAAACAAATAATATTTTTTATCTATTTAGCATGTCTCTATTTTGGATAGCCTCCCTTTATATCCTTTAAGAAATTGGCTTGTCCAATCTACGTCTCATGGACTTGGTCCATCTATGTCTTATCTCATGGTGTTTTGCGTATCTTTTCACCCAACCTGTCCGTCTTTGTGTGTTAATTTTTTTGGTGTTTCCTATTTCTATATCAGACTTTTTCTGTCATTCTGCCCATCCTGCTCTTTCTCTGTTTCTGACACTCTGTTTGTGCAACACAGATCCAAAAACAAGCTGTCAGAGACTTTATATGTGCGAACACACACACACACACACACACACACACACACACACACACACACACAGGTCTTTTTTCAAGGCCTGTTTTTCATCATCTCATCTGGCAGCCCAAAGTAAACTGGAACGATCAGCTTCATCTCGCACCTCACAGTCGACAGTGTTTTGTCCCCATGGCCATTAATATCCAACACTGAATCACCATCACACTCTGCTCTCTCGCTCTCTCTTCCTCTCTCTCACGCTTTCCCCAGTGTGTCTTTACTTTCTCCTCCAGCTTTACCTCTGCTTCAGTTACTGTGTTGCATTGCCTACATCGGTTCGCGCTCTGTGGTCTGTGCTTCAGGCTGAGCCATTCATCAAAGTTGGCGAGTGGAAAATGCGCTTTATGAGGACGAGAGGACGAAGCATATCAATATCGGTTATTTTAATTGTTGCGCTGTAGCCACAGCACGCTCGACTTGTAAAATGTAAAAATGCTACACACACCTCTGATTACTGCACAAACATGCTCGACTTGTAAAATGTAAAAATGCTACACACACCTCTGATTACTGCCTTCTCTGTGCTCATATAGATAGATAGATAGATAGATAGATAGATAGATAGATAGATAGAGATAGATAGATAGATAGATAGATAGATAGATGAACAGGCAGACAGACAGGATAGATAGATAGATAGATAGATAGATAGATAGATAGATAGATAGATAGATAGATAGATAGATAGATAGATAGACACAGACAGACATAGATAGATAGATAGATAGATAGATAGATAGATAGATAGATAGATAGACAGACAGACAGACAGGATAGATAGATAGATAGATAGATAGATAGACAGACAGACAGACAGGATAGATAGATAGATAGATAGATAGATAGATAGATAGATAGATAGATAGATAGATAGATAGACACAGACAGACAGGATAGATAGATAGATAGATAGATAGATAGATAGATAGATAGATAGAAGTCTGCTGAAGGCTTTAAAAAGTTTCAGAGCTGTAAATTGTTGTGTTGAGTCAATAGCAGAAAAAATAGAAAAAGAAAAACTTCTGCAATTCTCAGCATATAATTCACTACTTGTTTCCTGCCAATCAGAATAACAGAGAGGCACCTTATTGGATAAACTCCATGAAGTTGTAGAACGTAAAATTATGACTGGTTTCATTTACTGTAAAACTTCAGCATAGTGGAATACATCATATTATAGTAGCATAATGTTGATATTTATTGTATAAAAGCAGCTGCAGAAAAGTCATTATTTTTTTACAGGACATTTGAAAACAGTCAGAACTTCCACAACAAAGCTTCTGTCCAGGGTCACTGAGTTCATAATACACATTACAATGCCAAACACATCAGCCAGACACACACACACATGGTAGTATTTACAGGTTTGGCTGGTTGGAAAGAGCCTCTTGTGTTTCTGCAAACATTTGGTTAACGTTTGAGGAATTTGCGTTGAGTAACGCTGCGTGCTGGGATTTCTGGATGAGCAATTCGTAACTTGTCGTGAAAAGAGGACATTAATATAAGCTCATGCTGCGCAGATGTGCAACATGAGCTTTTTGCTTCTGGTCAAACTTGTTTTTGCTTCACTCTAAGCTACTGTGGACAACCAGACAGACGTCAATGCGCACGAACACACACAGTGGAACACATGCAATCCTTCTTTGCTCCAGACATAGTGATGAAGGAGGTATTTTCAGCCATGGATCCGTTTGTGTAGTTAAAAATAAATATAAAAAGCCCCAAATTTACTCACGCAAAAACATAAATCATGCTAATTTTCGGTTAAACTAGTCAGATATGGTATTTGGTATTTCGTGTGTTCTAGCAATTTATTTCATGAGATGTTTATGGAGCAATGTTCTCAGTTACGGTATTAGTGTTCATGTAGAGTGGGGTTTATTTGTGTCTGGTGAGAAATGATAGCGTTTTTAACGGTATGGTGTGTGTGTGTGTGTGCTAGTGAAAAGATTTGTTGAGAAACACTGGTGTTTGGTGTTAGACAGTGTCAAGCTTAATTTTGTTGAAGAACATTGATGTTGGGTGGGTACTGTTGGGCAATGCTGGTGTAGCAATTTGTTAAATGTCACCACCTGGATTTAACTAAGCAAACAGGTACAAGCCTCCCATTCAAGAATTACTGTATAATTGATTATAATTCAGTTGGCAAAGATATTTAACCTGAACTGATGCAGTCGGTAGCTTCTCATTCCTCAAACAACCATGTTGGAAGACACATCCTGTGGTCGTGGAAAAGATGTTAATCTGTTTCAGAAGGGTCAAATTAGTGGCATGCATCAAGCAAAGAAAACATCTAAGGAGTTTGCTGAAACTACTGTCCAACACATTATTAAAAACTGGAAGGATGGTGGGAAACCATCATCTTTGAGGAAGAAATGTGGTCGGAAAATAATCTTTGATTGAGATCGGGGATTTGGTAAAATCAAATTGTAAAAAAAAACAACAGTAGAACTCATGGCTATATTTAATAGTCAAAATAAGAACATTTTCACACGCATAATGTGAAGGGAACACACGGGATTGGAACTAAACAGCAGTGTATCCTTAAGAAAAAACACTTATCAGTAAGGCTAATCGGCTTCAACTTGCTAGAGAGTATAAAGATTGGAGTATGCATTAATGAAAGAAGGTCATGTAGCCCGATGTGTCCAGATTTATCCTGTTCCAGAGTGATGGCGCATCAGGGTAAGAAGAGAGGTGGATGAAGTGATGCACCCATAGTGCCTAGGGCCTGTCATACAAGCCTGCGGGGGCAGTGCTATGATCTGAGGTTGCTTCTATGATGATGTCATAGAACATTGGTGTTTGGTTGTTAGTGTTGGACTGTAATGGTGTTAGGAATCTTATGTATAATGTGTGGGCTTGATGTTTAGTCTTAAACATTAAACATTGAATTTGTTGGACAATGCCTGGGGTTTGTGGGGTGTAAAGTCTGGGTTTTATGAAGTGTGTTGATGTTCAACAGGTGATTGTTGGTGTTTTTTAGTGTGTGATGTGTGTTAGATAGTGCTGGTGTTTTTGGAATGTTTTGGATGATGCTTTTAGTTAGTGGTACTTGTTAAAGGAAATGGCTTGGTTTTGTATAGTTAGTGTTTAACAGTTGGTGCTTTGTGATTGGTGTTGGACAGTGTTTGTGTTAGTGTTTGATACAAGCCTTTGGTGTTTGGTGACAAATTAATGGCCTATTACACTATTACAGTTGACTATTTGGTTATTGTATTTAAATAAAAATAAGAACTAAGCAGAATAACACAGCTCTGTAACCTCCAAAGACAATGAAATGATGGTGAGAGACAAGCAAAAAAAAGACGGCGTATGTAGGTTAAAAAAAGGGTGTGGGGGAAGAGAAAGTGTGTAAGAAAGATAGAGAAAGAGAGAGGGAGATTGGAAAGTGTAATTAGACTTGGTGGAGATTGGCTAATAAGCTATCCAGATTTAATTGATTTATGGTCCCCTGAGAGTCAGTGCATGTGCTAAGTGGGAGGAGCTTTATCGCATTTATGCTAATGTGTTGCTTTGCTAATGCCCTGCTGTCTGAAATTCGTTTTACCTTCATGCTCTTGATCGCATTAACCTTACTATTCCATACTCTTTCCAATTATAGCATGCACATACTGCAAAACCTTTCTATCTCTCATCTGCAGTTTTCTTCCTGTTTATCATTCAGCCACAATATGTGACATAGCAACAATTTTCCTTATATGTGACGAGAGAAAAAAACCACAAAGACAAGTTTCTTTTGACAGGCATTTCAAAATGGCACAACAAAATTACAGGCTGCTAAACCCACTTAGCACCTGTTAATTACATTATCCGCGCAAAGTGGTGGTGCTTGCCTTTGATTTATTGCCCTGCTAACTTGTTGTGTCACTCTGGGGATGTGGTGGGGGTGCAGAGATACGGAGGTGCAGGAATTTGGTGGTGGTGTGTGTGTGTGTGTATGTGTATGTGTTTGGGGCGGAGGGGGTGTTTTGGGTAGCTGATGAATGTAAAAAATGGATGGATGAACGGGCATGACTCAGACAGTACCACAGGATGGCCATGATAACCAAGTGAAACAGGGAGGATGAAAACTATTAAACATTTTTAGGAAACATCAAGAATAAGACAGAGAAAGAGAGTGGAGAGAAAAACAGATAACAACTCTGAGACAAATTAGTTACATTTAAAAAGTTGAAGGTGAAGTTTAAAGACCGTGCTGAAGGTTTTATTCTTTAATAAATAAATAAAATAAAACTGCTTTGTCATCTTTCACCTTTCAAATTGCTCATGAAAAAGCTGTCCCTTATGGTAAAAAAAGGCCAGACAAAGTAATATTCATTCATGTGCATTACAAGTTGAAGAACAATCATGTCATCTGTGAATATTCAGTCATCCGTAAGGCTCAAGACCAAGTCAAGACCTGAGAGCATGTCCAGATCAATAACATAATTATGTGAGCTCAAGACTGCTAGGAAGGATGGCAGGATGTCAATAAACACTGTGTGATGATGCATTGGTGGAAAGAATTTTACAATTAAAATAGGTTGCTATTTCGGCCTTTTGAAATGCAAAATATATAAATATGTAAAAAATATACCATCCAATCTAAATTCAGAACAAGACTCTAATCAATCAATTCTGATTTAAGACCAAGGCTGTTTCAAAGATCATATACTTCCTTTATAATATAGTGTACGGAAATCCGCATGTGAAGTAGAAAGTTTGTCCAAATTCTTCGTACTCAGATGACTTACTATTAAAGTATGCAAATGATAGACACTTTACTATTACATGAGTCCATGGGTTATTGGGCAAAAGACAGGGATACTTCCTAAATAGGTCGCCAGTCCATTAAAAGGCCGCATAACATACCTGTTTATAGACTGTGGGAGAAAACCAGAGAACCCGAAGTAACCCACACAATCACAGGGAGAACATGCAAACTCCACACAGAAAGACCCTTGCCAAATCTGGGACCTTCCTGCTGTGAAGGGGTCATTGTGCCCCCGCACAACATTATCAAATTTATCCTTTAACTATTATTTTCATGCTTCTGTGACGATTTACGTCACATGACAGTGGATCCCCTAATTTTATTTATACTACCTATAATCATACTTTATAGAACATGTTTTTTTAATACTCAGGAAGTACGTTTTATCCATACGTAGTACCTACTTTTGCAGTATGTGAATTTGAAAGCGGTCTATGTTTTTATCCAATCAATTCTGCATAAACACAAAGATAACAATAAAAGCTGAAGTTTGATCTAATCTACTGTATATGTAGACTGGATCTAGAAGAATCTTTTCAAATAAATAAAAAACTGAAAAAAACCCTACCCTTAAAATGATAGAAATAATAGAAGTTTTTTTTCACTTGTATAAAATAACACTTTTCCAGCACACAATTCCATCTTGAAAGCTGCCATGTAGTCAGCGTTTTTGTTCTGCTCCATCTCCTGACAACTTTATGTAATCAGCATTCTGCAGTTGCTGGACCTGGCCTCAGATGGACTGGTAAAAGTCCAGGTCCAAAAGTTACAAATAAAAGTCTAAGTTAACGCTGGTCCTTGAAGACAAACTCAGGAACTTTTTTGTGAACAGTGAAAAATGGGTTTTTGTTTTACTTTTCTTTCTTGGTCTCAGGTGGGCAAATACAGTATTTCAGCTTTTCTGTTCAAAGCCACGTCACCAGGGCAAAAGCTGAGTAAGGGTCCCAGGAGTGTGTTACCAAAAGCTGAACCACTTTTTTTTGTTGTGTGGTCTGAGTGTCTACTTATAATACTAATATTTAAAAACACACACACTGTAGACACAACAGTGTCACTGACCAAGACACTTTTCTCACACTAGACATGACACAATCTTTAATATTAGCTTGACCAAATCAATGATTTATTTTACAAATTGTAGAGATGAGATGTTTGCATAATATTAATAAATCTTGAGATATTATTGGATATATAACAATATCAGCATTAGACCATACCCAACTTTTATGTCAATTCACCAAATCTCACCAAATACAAAAACAACTGACATGTTTAACACTTAAAAAATGAACAAGTCTGCCTTTTTTGAACAAATTAATAAGAGGGTTTGAGTCATTTGTTTCTTTAGTTTATTCTGAGTTAGTTGAGTCAGTGAATTAGTGATTACAATTAAGACTTATTACAGAAACAATGTTTTCTTTTTTTTAAAATAAGAAATATTACAAAATAAGAAATATATTAAGGTATAAGGTATAATATCTAATACCTTAAAATAAGGTATTAGTAACGGTTTAATGTCTGCCCCAAATAACATTATGATCAGGTTGTAAAATTAGGCAAAGTGAATTTTATTGAACAGACTCAAAAGTTTAGGAGTACAAAGCCAAATCTTTTGTAAATTTAATTCATTTTTTTCCTTTAAAATAGAAATGGGTGAATCTGGTCACTTTTTCATAGGGGAAAAAATGTAATTCAATATTAAGAAAATGCAGCTAACATTTTTCATTATACATATAAAACAAATTATAATGTCAAACAATATATTTCTTTTCAATGTAGAGTAGATGTAGATAATGTTATGTTTACAGTACCTTGTAACATTGTAACTACTATGTAGTGACTCGTTAATAAGCGGTAATGCATATGTAATAAATGATCATTTCAACATGGAGATACAACTGTGTAAATACTGTCATAATTTAACACTTGTAAGCGCATCTATGAATAAATATGTTTTTACAAAAATTAAAAAAAATGCTGTACACTGTAAAAACAGTAAATGTTGTTGGAAGCAGTTTATAGCTGCTTTTTTACAATGTATTTTAAGGAGACTTGTTCACTTCAGGTTGTGTGGTCACCCAACAACAGTACAGCACTGTAATTTAACAGTATTATACCATTCTTTCTTCCGTGTGCACAAGAAGACGTATTAGATTATATGCATGAGGTAAGTTTGCAGCTGTGTCTGTTATTGTACTATTGCAAAATTACCTAATCCTTTTAAATGTTAGATCCAGAACACCTCATAAAGATTTTTTAATTTTATTTTAAAATGTGTGTTTTATTCAAGTAAAGGGGTAATTGAGTGTTCGAGGGATCATATGGTATCGTACCGCTACTGCCTTTCGCCCTTTCAGAGACGGCTGGGATAGACTCCAGCAGATCCCAGTGACACTGAATTAGGGAATAAGCGGGTTTCGAAGATGAATGAGTGATTGGTGCTTTTTGTTACACCACAGTATATGCACAGAATATTTCTTGACTACTTGTCATTTTTGCCTGTTTTGATTACAAACATGTTGCAGAATGTATGTGTTGTTGTATTCACTTCTTTTCGTAATCCACATAGGCTAATATAAAATATAGTAGTGTATGTTATTGTTTGGATCTAAAATAATGTATTTAGCCGCTATATGTGGCTAAATAACAGTTGTATGCTATAGCTAACAAAAACAGTACCATGCTGTTCATTTAGAAAATGGTAGCATACTGTATTTTTACAGTATTTTGCTGGCAACCACAGCTACCAGTAGATGCAATTAATGCTGATTGTTTTTGTATAGCGCTACAGACACATAGAACTACTAGCTGACACACTCATCCTTCAATCTTCTGCAGCTCACCAGTGACCTTGCTGCTGATTTCCCTTCAATCTAAATGGAACGCTTCCAAGGAACTATATAACAAATTAAGGCCAAATAAAACACCCTTGAGGGGTTTTTATTCATGGTTTGGCGTGTAATTCAACCCCTACTCCAGCATGTGTGTCTTATTTGACCTCTACACAGCTTCCAGTGAGAGGGAGTGAACCATGAACCTGGATCACTTTAAATAGTGTCATGGATCAATGGTTTAACTGTGTTTTAAGTTCATTACTGGAACACAAAAATGACTTCGAAAAGGTAAAAAAGGACAAAGATATATTGTGACATTCTACATATTTACTGTACTTCTAAACTCTCCAAAAATCTAATGACTTTCTCCTGCTTTTACTTTTAAAATCCATGAAAGCATCACAACCCCCATTTTGTTATGTTATTGGCTTGAAAAAAGTTTATTAGCTAAACTGTTAGTGTTTATTTCATAATAATTTAACCATGAACGAACAATAATCCAAATTAATTTGTTTAATAAATAAAAGAGTTTCTGGGTTCCCGGAAAAACAAACAATAAAATACTTAAAAGTTGTAATATTTACATTTCTTCATTCATTGTAAGTTTTATTGCTTGTAAACCAACCAATTATCATTCTAACTCCTATTAAATCAACTACACACAAATAAATACACAACCTAGCATAACATAAGTTAGCACATCGTCCTATAAAACCTTAACAAATAAGCAAGCAATTACAAAAAAACCCCACACTAACAGGGAAACCATTGTATCCTCTAGAGTCAATTGCTTACGGTAAAATCTGGTAGCTGAACTTAAATGACCCCTTGGGAAGGATGTGAATACACATTCTGACATGTAAAAGGTCAGAAAGGGGAAAAAAATTAATAGCTTACAGCTATCATGGGAAACATTTAAGACTCTCTCAAACCCCCTCTAAGTTCCCATTAAGCGCAATGCTCAGCTACCCCACTGAGTACAAAAGTAAAGCATTGTTACAACAGTTTTACACACTTCCAGGAACCTTTTTCTGTTAGCTGGGAAGAGGACGGTTAGCATGCTGAGGGCTGTAAATGTTTATAAGCGAAGAAGGTACACACTGCCAGAGGCTAGTTTTTGTGCAGCAATATTCTGATAAACCAAGCGGTTTCTGTGGGTCTTGGGAGTGTAAAGGAAGCGAAAAGAGGCAATTTAAATTTAAGGTGATTTGCTGAAAATTAAGAAACATATCCTGCATATAACCAAATCCAAGTTAGTTAGCATCCATCCATCCATCCATTCATCCACTTTTTCTATCCAAATTTCCTGCACATTCGAAATAATCTCAAACACAATGTTAGTATTGTTTGTGATGTGAGAGGTTAATTGCATAATGCAGCAATAGACGGTTACTATTTTATTGTCAGATATTAAATTGAAATTAAATTAGCATAACAAAATAAAATAATCCCTCTGTTGAAGCTGAACCTAGAAAAAATGTAGTCTTTTCATTTACAAAGGTTTCCAGTGTTGTAGTGGTGGTCTAATATTAGGATTGTAGTTTGAAGGACATTGATGTTTTACTGCATTGATGATTTTAATTTTTTTTTCTTATTATCTAATATTGGAATCCTAATTAAAAGTTTCTTTCTAAATGTCTGGCACTTTTTTAGTGAACTGACTTGTTCAATTTCTTACATTCTAAGATATATTTTATTCTATTTTTATCTTATTCTATTATATTAAGACTGTATATAGTGCTTATCTTTGCACTAAGCATTAGCATTAATGCTATAAAAAAGTTCTATTTGAAATACTTATATTTTAAAACAATGTGTAATGAATATGAGAAGCTACTTTAATAAAGGAGTAAAGAATGACATTATAATGTCACTATTATGTTAATTCAACTTAACCTGTTTAGTTTTACCATGTTTAAAAACTAAAATAATTTTGTGCATGCGGTTTCCCACAATTTTCTAGTAAAGACAACTAATTTGGGTTAAGTGTGTATGCTTGCAAAAGAAAACAATTAAAACAAGCAATTTATCACAAATGACTATTTATTTCTAATTTATTAAATCACACTATTTTATTATAAATAATATAATTAGGATTTTAATACTATGGAAAATCTAACAACGTTAATAAAAAAGGTTTTGCCCGTTCTCGACTCTGAAAACTACACCAGAGGGCGCCCTTACCGGAATATTGCCTGTATACACACACTTTCCCTTCCGGGTCACGACTATTTAAATAGCACAGTCACATGCTATCTTTGCAAAATATTCTTAGCCTGCCTACATACCGAGTGTTTATCTCATGTCTTGTGTTTATGGTTATGATCTATGTTACGTCTGGTTTATGATTCCTGTCTTTGTGCTTTTATTTTGGTTGCTGATCGTTCAAGTGTTTACCGTGTACCGACCTCCGCCTGTTTTCTGACATCGTCCTTGTTTTTGTACCTTTTTTCTGTATTTTTTGTAAAAAGCCTGTATTATGGATCCTTTCCAGACCAGTTCTTGACACTAGTTTTCTTAATTCTTATTTTTTACATTTACATCATTTGATAGACACCCTTATTCAGAGCGACTTTAAAATTGAACTCTTTTAATACAACTAAGCAATTGGGGGTTAAGGGCCTTGTTAAGAGGCCCAGCAGTGGGAACTTGGTGTTGCTGGAAATCAAATCCTGATTTTTGAATTAGCAGTACAACACCTTAACCATGCCCGATTTTTTGCTATTGTTCTTTTGTTGAACATTTACTGAAAGTTGTTGGAAACGCTTTTGAGTTCCTAATGGTTCCTCATATATCATGTAAGAGAACCCATCATAAATGAATGTGACATTAAATGTTGGCATACTAAAGTAGCAGTTGATTACTAGGAGGCTCAGTGGTTCTTAAATAATCTGTGTGTTTTGACCCAGTAATGATTCAATCACTGTCAACTGGTCAGGGACTGACAGCGGCCAGATAATAATCACTGAGAATACTATATCATGTTATCTGCCAGGAACCCAACATCATTTACTCACAAAGGTTAACAATGCAAAACAGAATTTCTAAATTGGTGTGTAGATTCCCAGTGTTAGAAATACAATATACCCTTTGAATCAAGGGACTTTTAGAGTAAAATAGGCACCGGTGATATATTGCTTTTGGAAGAACAATAAGTCATGGGAGTTTCAGAGAACTGACTTAATATTTTGGCTTAACAATAGCAGACAGAATCAGATCTCAAAGCTGGTTTGGGCAGAACAAACACTTTTAAATAAACAATTTAAAATGAAAATATATATTTAGAGTCTTTCAGTAGCAGACTCAGACTGATTGATTTAATTCCATCATTCTTTTTATTACCACAACAGTTCCCCATTGTGCTCTTAGCCTCTTGTCTTCCTTGAGAAAATAGACAAGAAGTCCACCATGGATGGCAATGTTATAATAAATATTATTTGCAAAGTCATCCTACCAATGTTTCTACAAACATAAATTGAGTAAGTAATACTTCCAATCTGGAAACATACTATGAGAGATTGTGGCTTTTCATGTTAATGAAGCATAGCAGTGGCTCCAGTATACAAACTCAAACTGGGACTGACAATGCTGTTCTTTCAATCAGATAACCACAACTAGATTAGTAGGTCAATATTGTGAAACCTAAATTGCACAAGAAAGAACACTGCCATACCTTTAATACCTCCTGAAAACACAAATGGCAATGCTGTTGTATATAAATTCTAAAAACTATGTAAGATTCAGCCTAGCTGTATACACAAACCATGAACGAACAATGTTTGCATCCTATCTAAAAAACCCAAACTGGGTAGGAATGACTGATGCAATCCTGCAAACAAAATAGCCTCAGTATGGTCTTTACTTATTACTGGAAACCTGATGTATGTTAGTAGAGTCACTTCCTCAAACACTGAGCCGGGTATAATTGCTGTACCTTCAGTGTAGAACCGTAGACTGAGTAAGGATAACTGCACCTTCAATCTGGTGTAGTGGGTTAAGGTGCCGGCACCCACATGCACGTTTGTGCTACGCCGACCCAGGTTCAATTAGGCCCTGGGTCTTTTCCAGTCCCACCCCCTCTCTTTTTTTTCTCTGTTTCGTCTCTGTCCTATCGGTAAAAGGCAAAAATTTCCAAGAAATATCTTTAAAAATGTAAATACTTTAAATTCTTGAACAAAAAAAAAAAACACTACCTCAAGCCCAAGTATGACTTTGCAATTTGGCAACCCTTTATTTTTAACGCAAATCAGTGTTTTAGTCTGCAATAATTTAACAAGCCAGTCTTTTATCCTGGAAAACCAATGTAATGGTGGTGCTTTACAGCTTTAAACAACATTATACTTAATTACTGTATGTAATTATTATTGACTAAAAAATTAAACAAGTACAGAATTTTTAGTCCTGGTATCTCAACATTTATTTTCTGTCTGGTAAAAAAAAAACAAGAGGTGAATCTCGCCAGCTTTGACACAATACGAATGTGCGGTGTGTGTCCAGGCTGCTGAATGATTCTGGCATTGAGTCATGATCTGGCATCCGTTAGCAGAGAAAATGGCCCTTTCATTTCAGCCCTGCAGTCTTTCAGAATGAGCCGAATTTATCTGTGTCAAACATTCTCCGTCTGTCGTTCATAGTCTATTGCTCGCTCTCTCCATCTCTCTCTCTCTCTTTTCTGGCCTCTCTGGAGCAGCATATAGAAAAACCATCAGTGGGCACTGACTTTCAACAGTCATTCTATCTAATGAAGGAACTATAATATTGATGACTCTCATTTGTATCATTCACAGAATCCCTTCTGTAGTTTCTGACAGCGAACAAAGTCATTTTTTTTTGTTTCTTTTAGGAAAGCTGATGTTTTTGAAGTAAAAATATGGAGAAGTTAAAAGGTGGACACCAGGCTAAGAATACAGTCTAATACAGGCTAAAAGAATATCACATTTTGTTGAAATGTCGCACATATTTTATAGTTGCTAGACTTGCATAAACTTGAGGGTTCCAGGTATCCTAATAAATAATACATCAATGTTTTGTTATATAAACTAGTATAGTCAGAATATGTAGTAGGTCCACCCATCAGTAGGGGGCTCTGGAGTCTCACTCCGTCAAAAAGGTAAATAGTCTGAAAAATAGAGTGAGAAAGGAAATATAACTTATTTTGTCATTCGGCATCAGAAATTTTGCAGCCATGAGTCACTTCGACCACGTTGAATGCGTGTGTGATACTATCACACGTTACCAGGCTGCGTTTTTGACAACCATTCCCTGTTTTTGTTATTTTAGATTTTTGTGGCTTTTTAGTCTGAGTCACAAATGAAGTTTTCTCATTTTCACACGTTTATTTGATTTCAAGAACCTGGCCTGACTATAGCGTCACATTTTCTGTTTTCACGATTTTTACTGAGGTCAGCGTGGTTTTGATCTTACTCTGTTCTCTTTCCTGTCCATCTTTCTTCATAAACAATCCTAATCTAATCACTGGTTTGGCTTTTTTAACATTCTTTAACTTTTTCCTGTAGTTTCCTGCAGTTTTTCCAAAAGTGAAGCCACAATTCTGTTTACCACAGCACGGATGAAACAAAATAATGCTATTAAACCAAAAGTTAACTACAAAGACATATTTTACGACTGCTTCCACTACCACCACTCCAGAGCGTCATACAAAAGTGCTTTTAGTCTCATGATTGATCAGCCTAATCCTGGCAGACCAGATCAAAGAAAAAAACCAGGGTAAAAACCCACAAAAACTGTTGAAAAGAGCATTACAGATGAAAAGCAACATAAAAAAAGTTTTTTTACTCTATTTTAGATTTTAAATGTCAAATTCTAGGTATTCGAGAAAGAGGTGGGCCTTCTGTCGTCTCTATGAAGACAGCCAGTGACTCAGCTGTTCTGACACTTATGGGAATTTTATTCCAATATTTTGTCGCAATTAACACTGCAGTGCAGACCTCAGGGGCTCAAATTACCCAAAATGCATTACACTTTAACTATGCAATTTCTTTCTTAACCAGCAAATAAATTCAGGCTTTTAATAATTTGGTTTTTCTTACCCCTTGAGGTAAAACACTATAATGTGTTAATAGAATCAAGAAGCAAATAACCATATGTAAGGTAAACTAGTTTGTAATTAAACAGAGGGACAGGTATGCTAGAAAGTTAGCTAATTACATAATTTAAACTCGGAGACAGTTTTATGTAAGGTACAGTGTTATACCTAATACTTAAAACTAAAAGGGCAAGAATTCTGGCACAAAACCTAAAACATTAGTTATTTATTTTAAACATTTTTAGAAAACCGGCTAAAAATCAGCTAGATAAAATCTATAAAAAAATTTACTGAGCAAAATCAGTACTTTTTCTGAGCTAGAAAAGCCATGTTAAAGCTGTATTGAAACACAAATCATATTACATAAGTCACACCTTTTATAGCAATCCCATAATGCACTCTGATGGCCTTGAACTTGTTTGCCAGGTCACCTGGGAGGTTTCTTATAGTTGCAGATTAATATCAACAATGCGTTACCTTGTACAAACCTCAAACAGAGGCACGGTGTCAGGGACACAAAATATCGTACTTTCTCACCTACTTTCTGTCTTCATCTGTCTATTGCTCATCTCCAAAAAAGTGATTTGTGTTGACGGGAAGAGAACCGCAGGCTCGCCTTCACATTTGCATTTCAGAGCGGCGCACCGGTGCTGTGGCCTACATGTGACCTGCCAATGCACAAATGAAAACCATTCATCTTTAAGTCTCATGGCCACAGAGCAGAAGGAGGAAGAAAACATTATCGGGAGGAGATTACAGATATGAATCACCACAATGTTTTACGCAGACTGTCGATGAATAGGAATATAAGACCATGGCCGATGGCTACGTTTGCCGTCTCTCCGGAAACTGTGGTGTCTTTAAACGGATAAAGGTGGTCAGACTTCTGGGAACAACTGTGGTTACCCTCCATGCTCACCTCATCTCTTTTACTCTTTTAGTCTTGAATCAATGCCTAGTCAATGTTACAATAGTAGGAAGGTGAAACATAGGTAAAGGTTCAACTGTTCACAAAGGCATTGTAAGGACAAACTGGGAAAAGAAACCTAAGCAACAACAACTTTGATAGGTCTGTCAATCAGTCATCCCACATTACTCCAAGCATTTTAAAAACATTATTAAGCCCTCCTACATGTTGACCTTCTATTTCTGGCTGCCGCCCAGCACATCCGATTATCGAAACGCCTTGCTAGGGTTAATCACATGCTTAGCCCATGCAAATCCGGCTCACTGATATTAATTGTAGTAATAAAGAGGATTCCTATGTCCGAGTTTCTAATTATATTAAAAATAACTGTAATCTTTCTTGCCCGAAAACCTTAGTTCAATTTCTTATAAAGTCTTATAACTTAGGAGAAATTGTACTGCTAGACAAACATTTTTTTAACATTAAAAATCTAACACGGTGCATGGATTTATTAGTAAAGGGAACCTTATGTAGTTCTTTAAGGAAATAGTTAATAAGTGGTTGGGGTGTCAGGTCAACTTATATAGTTTAGCACTAAAGCTTTTGGGCGTATAAGTCATAGGGTTTGTTTTATCTGAAATGGTTTGGAAGTGTTTTTGTAATGTTTCACAGACTGTTAAGTATCATAGACACATCATCTTTGTGTTACTGTGGCTATGTTGCTATAATTTGGTGGTTTGGTATCACCCTTAGACCCTGTCTCTTAATGTTTTAGAAATTTAAGTGTTTCTGTAAAACAGGAACTTATGTGGATGACGGTACATTTCTCTTCTTTTTACTTAGGCATGCAGGAACAAGGGACATGGTAATTTTGCTTGTCTCAGAAAATAAGGTGTGTTTCTGTGATGATACATTTACAAAAGAAAGATGTGTATTCATTCCTGTCAATCTTATTTTTTCAATGCAGCTGTCCCAGTACAGGAGGTGTAGACTAAATGTCCATCAATTCCAGAAATAGGAGGCTTGGCATCTGTGCTAGTCATTCCCAATAAGAGAGGCGTGGACATTGTGCACATCAATCCCAGGAACAGGAGATATGTTGTCTGTGTCATATGAATTTGAGGGAGAGGGAGGGGCATCTGTTCCAGCTATTGCAGGTAAGGAAGTGTAGGCCTTGTAATGATTGATTTTAATGCCAGAAATAGAGAGCATGACAACTGTGTCATGGATTGCTAATTGGAAGATCGGAGTTCAATTCCCAGCACCATCAAGTTACCACTGTTGAGCCCCCTGAGCAGGCCCTTAACCCCAATATGCTCAGTTGTATAAAAAAGATGAATGTTCTGGATAAGGGCATCTGCCAAATGGCGTAAATGTAAATGCTTATCAGTCACAGAAAAAGATGCCATAGTATAGATGAATGTGTCCACTGTGTATTTTTGCCATTTGACACTAAGACCTGCCAATTTGTCCTCCGTTGTTCCATTTAGTTGTATTTTTAAGGGCACTTTCACAAAGGACCTTTATAGCTTACTGCTTCTTTGATGATGAAACATTGAAAAATCCTTGAAAAATGGAAAAATTCTCCAACTATGTTCTAGATTTTGGAAGTTTGACATTGTTTGCATTAGACTCTATCTACTTTTTAATATTGACAGCTCTGGCAAAGATTTACACAATCCTATCAAGTTTGTCTCTTTACCTGACAATGTTTTTCTTAAATATAGGCCAGTCAAAATCCTATCCAAAGTTAAATGGGGTCCTATATATATCAGCCAGAGTTTTTTACTGCAGGCTTATACAGAATTTGATGTCGCATATGAGGTTAAGAACTCTTGACATTTAAGCTACTATTGAAAACAATAATACTGGATATTCAAGGCTAATGCAATAGTCTTCTATCAGGGAAGTGTTAGCTTAGTGGTTAAGATGTTAGATTGCTAAATGGAAGATCTGAGTTTGAGTCCCAGTACCACCAAGTTGCCACTGCTGGGCCCCTGAGCAAGACCCTTAACCCCTAATTGCTCAGTTGTATAAATGACATAAATGTGAGCTGCTCTGAATAAGGGTGTCTGCCAAATGTCTGTAAATGTAAATGTTCTATTGTTACCTAAACTGAGCATGTAGCTTTAAATAGTAGCTCCAAAAGTACTTTATGAACTCATAGTATGCTTTCTATTTATATGTGGTTGTACTCTGTGTAAGCTGTATTCCTAAAGTATAGACTTGATCTCTTAGGCTTAGTCTGGGGATTGTTGCCCTAGTGCTTTTTAGGCTGCTCAACAGACTGGCAACAGACTTGTGTATTCAAGCTAAGGTTAATAGTGAAAACAAGACCAAACTACAGGGAATATCAACAATTTCCTCAGACATGCAGAACCCACCACCAACCACATTTCTATGATTTGCCGTAAATTGTATTCTTTTGAAAGCAGCTCCCTATTTTTTTTACTAGCAGGTGAAACCAGTGCATCATGAACCACACTGACACATCCACAAGAGACGAGTCGTGCCGCTCTGTACTTCCTGTTGCAATGCACTATGGACTTTCAATTGTCTGAGGAAATAACCGAGGCAACACCTGACTGGCCAGCTAATGAAAAAAACAAGAGCGAGGGAACGGCAAAGAGGAAAGCAAATGTAATTTAATTCATTTACTTAAATTAGAAATTCAACAATGCACCAAGCCTTGAGGCAGAATCAGTGATTAGACGACTGTGGAAGGAAAAAAAAGTAGGAGACGATTTAGGAAAAGGTAATAAATTAAATTTTATGCTGAATCTAAATGAAGTAAGTTATTTCGGATTCTTGGTGATCATACATTTCATATTTCATGGAGATGGCAGAGGCATGTTTTAATATGTACGATAGAGATGGTGCACCCTCACTTGTTTCAAATTAAAGCCATGTTTATTCTACCGTTTTTTTTTTTTTATTAGACTTTTTAATGAGCTTTGACGCCTGCCCGGGGCTTGATCCCAGCTGGTCTGGAGTGAGTACTCCTTTTAACAGAAAAAAGTCAAAAAGTTGCTAAGTGATTCTACAGAAAATCTCTAAAGCTTACCCTGAGATTTGCTTGTAAATGTGAAGCGCATTGCCGGGGTATGTTGTGTCCTAATATCTCTAACTCTTGCCTGAACTATAAAAAATGATTGAAGTATTTTAAGTATGATTTGTAATTTTAGAGCAAATGTGTATGTATTGATAGCACACAAAAATAAATAAATAAAAAAGCATCAGTGGGGCACCTAAGGCGATACCTTTAGCGATGTCTGCTGCTACAGTTGTCAAGATAAGATCATCTGAGGTCATGCTGAGTTCTCTCGATGATATGTACGTGCATTGCTAAGATTCACACATCAAATCTGCCTACAGTAAAAAAAAAAGTCTTAAGATGATGTGAGCCACATTTGGTAAGCACAGACAACATTTGGGCACAGATGGAAGCACTATATGCCAAGTTTCCTCAATTGAGAAGGTTTGCCAGACCTCTTCTGCAGCCACCTTCAGTTGCTGTTTGTTTTGTCTTTAGTAAATAAAAAGAATACCCAGTTGGATTGGGTTGAGGTCAGGTGACCGAACATAAGTACAAGTGTCCAAGTTCCTAGCAGCCATACCTGACCATGCCAAAGCAATGCCTTCACCATGTCTGCCAGATGATGTGCTATGATTTGGGTCATAAGTCCTTAAAAGATCCAATAATCTTCTTTTTTTTCTGACATTTTGCTTCAGTTGTTTGTTGCAAGTGTACATATTGCTCCAGAATTTGAAGACTACAGCAAGTACTTATTTGGTCTTTCTCACTCGTTTCTTAAGTGCTATCAGTGGTGTATATCTTGAGGCAAACCCTTTTGGACATTGACAATGACACTCCTTCCTTCTACTTCCATGAGTGTGTTCTTGTTTTGACTAGAAATAGTTTTTTCCGTCAAAAAAAGGTTCCTTTTTTCCACTTTATTTCCTTCACTTTAGATAGATGGTTGTTCAGGGCTTTTGGTGTTGCTAAGCTAGTCACTAGTGATGGGAAGTTCGGCTCATTTTACCGACTCGGACCTTTGAGTATCGTTCAGCAAAATAAATGAATCTCATTTCGAGTCATTTCGTTCATTTTTGCAAAATATAATTCAAATGTGTTACTTCCCTAGCAAATCTACTACCTACACAAACCTTAATCATACTACAAACTATACATAACTATAATGTACTAAGAAATAGAAAATAATAATTCATTGTTTATCTGGGTCTTCAGTCTATCATTTGCTCCAGCTCACTTCTTATCTGACAAGTCTTTGGGTTTGAGGTGGTCATTTATCATCACGTGACAACCCAATATTCTTAACCAGTGCAGTCTGATCTGGAAAGAGAACTGTATGCAAGACTGAATGAATCACTCTTCGAGACGACGAGTCACATTATAGATTCATTTAAAATGAGTGAATCGTTCAAGAACAACCCATCACTACTAGTCACTGCATTTGTTCATTTTAAGAATGCACTTTGTTGCACTGTTTATTTGGCCGCTGTAACATGTTATACTTAAATTTCTAATGATGATTTTTTAATACACATCAGTAGGACTTATTTTGATAAAGAAACACTATATTAATGTTGTTTAGAATTTGCTGTAAAATCTAAAGATAATGCCTGGATCTTCTAATGGTGGAAAAGGACAACATTACTAAGAAACAAACAGCTGCTCCAACATACATTCTTACTTAGAAAAACAGCAGTCGATACCCCGCTCTTCTCTGACCAAACCACGTCATGTTAAGCATGTCTACTTTACTCTCAAAGTGATATTGAACAAACAGGGAAAGTGATAGAAAAGCAACTGCATGACAAACAAACAAAAAAAAAAACAAGACAAATCGAGGTCATTTATATGGGCTGTGTGTCTGATAAATCGCTACCGTAACGTACTACAGTATAATTCTTATATTCCGCCTGGAAATATGGAGAGACAAAGGATAAAAGTCACTAGTTTTGTCTTGATTCATCCTGAGGGATGTCTGAGAGACGGATCGGAGGAACGATTTGTGCTGGTGACAGACTAATATAGATGAAAGAAACAATCAATCACTACAAGTTTTCCAAACAAGCTGCTAATGTAAGCTCCATAATCCTGACACGGTGTAGCATGCATGACTTACTGTAGGGAAAATTAGAGAGAAAAAGTGTGTGTTTGTGTTTGTGCAAATTAGTGCTAAAGCCAGTACTATTGCTAGCACTTCTGCTGGAACTGGGCTTAATTTTAAGACCTATAACAAACATGAGTCAGATTAGAGAGCTTGAATCTAACCAAGTGCTATCTGCTATCAAATCCCATATGTCTAGACAATCTTATAAAAATGTGCCCCTTTTTTACAGACTTTTTTTTAAATGTGATGCAAGACCATTGACATGACATGTAATTATGTAACTGCGATGATAAGCAACAAACAGTGGAAAAAAGGGGGAAATAGAGAAAAATTATTAAAATATGTCCAAAATAGCATATATATATACCAGTGTATATGTATATAGTGTGTGTGTGTGTGTGTGTGTGCGCACTTAAATCTCTCCAGCTGGCTGAGTGTCTCCCACCGATGAAGGCTGAAAGGCTGTTATTATCCACAACAAATGCAGTACATGAGGACAAGAGAGCAGGGTGAGGGTGTATGTATTGTACTTGTGGGAGAGAAAAGCAAGTTTAAGAGTAAAAGAAAGTTTATGTTTGCATGAGAGAGACAGATAGAGAAAGAGAATAGAACCTGTGTTGAATTTTCAGCCATGTCCTTTTTCCATCCTTTTTTTTTCTCCTACACTGACTTTTTTGGCATCACTAAATCTGCCTGGTTTTTTAAGGTCTGTTTGGATTGGACTAGTAGAAATAACCTCAGGTTGACATGTCAGTAATCGATCGTGTTGTATGCTGTGGGAAGGGAGACTTTGGAGGCTTTTTTTTTCCTTTGGGGTGAAGTTTAAAAACACAGAACAGCAATGTTTATACAAGTCCAAAAGGTTTGATCATGTGATCTAGGAGATAATAATCAGGCTTTTTCATTTTAAATAAAATGATATGTTTGATGTACATGAAAGTTCACTGCTACAACCATTCATACTTGGTGAACACTTTATTTCAGCAATCCAGCAATAATTATTCTATATTATAACTATATATTATAACTAAGCCATCAGGCTCCTCAATACGCTGAACTGACTAAAACTACCTCAACTCACACACACACACACACACACACATTCAATACAATCTGTGTTTACAGCAATACATAAACATGAAAAATACATTGTTAAGTACGGTCACTATAAGGGGCAGGGTGGCTCAAATGGTTAAGGTGCTGAGTTGGTAATCTGAAGACCAGAAACACCTGCGTTCAAGCCTCACCTCTGGCAAGTCAACCACTGCTGGGTCCTTGAGCAAGACCCTTAACCCTTCCTGCTCCAGGGGCTCTGTATCATAGCTGACTCTGCGCTCTGACCCCAAGATGGGATATGTGAAAAATGCATTTCATTGGCTCTGTACATGTACCTTGGACAATGAAGTGAATATTATTATTATTATAAATGCACATTAGCCTTGCTTTTTACTTGCACATTTCTATTTGAACATTTTTATAATCTGGTCAGCGCTGTTTAATTTATCGTTCCGTACAGCGTCCTGTTTTAAGTACTATATAGTCTGGTTTAATGTTTGTACTGTTTATTACACTGTCTGTCTTACACTGTTTGCAGTAGGTTGCACACATGCACTTTATGTTGCTAAGACAATTTTTTTTAGTCTTTAGCTCTGTGTTGTTCTGTTAGTGGCTCTTTGTTGTTTGTTGTTTTGTATAATTCTGTGTTGTTTTGTGTAGCACCATAGGGTCCTGAGGAATCGTTGTTTCATTTCACTGTGTACTGCGTCTGCAAACTTAATATTATATTAATAAGTTTATAATTTATATTAATTCATATTTATGACCCTAATGCTGAGCTATTCATCAAATGGGATTTTCTAAGATGTCCAAAAAAAGAGCCACATGTGAACTAAAACAGTAATACGATTATAATAATAAACTATAATAAAGCATAGTACATCACATAGTCCAAACAGGAATCTGGGAATTCGAACTCAAATGCAAAAAAAAAAAGTTTCTAAAGTCTTAGCTGGGCTTAAAGTCTTTGTTGCTTGTCAGACTGTACAAACATGATCCTATGCCACACTGTACACCATGTCACACTGTCGGATCTTAATTATCAATAATGTGAGACTTTACGACAGTCGAAATGCATCAAAAAACAACCCAAAATATCTCAGAAAATGGTAGCTAGAAGCTAGCTCAAATTGTCGCACTAATTGCGTCAGCAGTTTCAGTGCTCCTGATTCTTGGTATGACGGTCCTTGTAGGAGAAGTTACACTGCAGATGAGTGTGTGAAATCTTCTGGCAATGCCAAAAAATAAATAGCAGGATAAAAAAATCCTGCTGGTGAACATGTCAAAGTAGCGAACAAAGACAACATATTTAAGTATAGGACTAATGGCATCATTTAGGACTATAAAACAGACTATGTCTCAGATTACTAAATCTTGGCTAAAACTACACAACGTAAAATTAGGCTTAAGAAAACATTTCTCTGGTACATATTAAGGCAAATATTTTATGCCATTAAGGCCAGTGGTTTTCATTCTTTAATAAATGTTAAAAAAAATCACATCTAATGTGGGAATAGTGGGAGGTCAAAAGTTAGACGCTGTAAAAAAAACAAATAAAAAAACTATGAGAACCATTTTGATTTTGAAAAAAAATAACAAATAAAGCACACATTATTCTACAACTTGTAAAAACAAAGAGTGGGAAGATCTTCTTTCTAACTTGCTGGAATGATTAAGAACAATAAAATTTTGAGAAAACACGCCACAAATATGAGCAGAGCAGGTTAGTCATCTGGAAATTCTGTACAAAGTCATCCAGATGTGACCTTCAAACCTTTGTTTTCTTCTGTTTGTTCAGTGTTTTAGAAATGGAGTACATGAGGGAAAAGTGGAGTGAGTCAGAGCTTGAAAATGGGGGGAAAAAACACAATATGACTTTGTGTCAGAAAAAGAAAAAACTTTGGTGGCACTTGGCACTTCAGAGAGCAGCTCTAATTCTTGTGGCGGCTGTGGAAATGCATCGTGGAAATAAACGAAGGATTGGGGATTGTGTGAGGGAGGAAAAAAGGGGGAGGATAAAAGAAGCAGGAAATTAGTAAGGAACAATAGAGAAAAACAGACACAAGGAGAAAGAGAGAGAGAGAAAATGAGAGTGAGTTGTTTATTTGCTTATCCAGGAAGGAGGGCATAGTAAATCTGATGCATAAATAAATAGTGGTGCGAGCAGGGTGAGGAAAGTTGTTGGTCCTCGGTTGCCTCAAGATACAGACATTCATTTCACAATTCACAGAGCATCGACGAGTTTAAGGGCATTTGGTCCTATGAAGACAAGCCAGTACACACACACACACACAAACACACACAAACACAAGCTACACAGTGTTTTCTAAAACATCCAACATACCCTTTAGCCAACAGTCCATCACTCGTATCAGTACCACCATTAGTAAAAGTTTTTTTCTGTCTCGGGTAGAAATTGTTCTTGATCCGTAAACCATCAAAATTAAAAATAGAATTTTATAAGAGATTATACACTTATGCAGATTTTACAAATAGCTGATGATTTAAGGGAAAAGCTGATGGTCCTGTAATGTTTCACCACCACACTTTGCTATCATCTGCAACACCAGATTGCTTACAAATAAAACTTTTTTTACTTCTCACTCATTGGATTTTCTCTTGTTGACTGAAACCTCCCACTGATGCTGTTTTTTTAGCCTCCTATAAGCGTCTGGGTACGGAGGGGAGTGGCTACCATCTTTAAAGACAATTTTAATTGATAACTTTTATTTATAAACAACTATTTCGAACGAAAGTTATTTTTAATTGCGTTTAGACGCCGTGTGTTTTGTGTTATTGTTTACCGTCCAGCGGAATATAGCAAATTTTACTTAGGAATTTTTTAGCTAATGTTGTCCCTAAATTGGTTTGCTGTTTATCTAATCAGTTGGCCACCGATTTTAAATGATTCCTGACATTTTTTTTCTTGTCTAGTTGGTAAATCGACGCACACATCTTTGCACCTTATTATTTCTTATGTGCTCTCATATTTTACCCATTATTTTTGAATATCTAGTCCCACCATCAACAGTGTCCAAGTCTGATCCGTTGTGTCATTGTGTCATTCTCACTTTTTAATGGACGTTGTGCCTTCCATGAATCTTTTTTCTCCTGCATTCCCTGATTGCCTTCTTCCATCTTTCTACTAGGAAATAAAACCACGCAATAATTGATGAACGCAATAGACAAAGACAAAACGATTATTCAGTATTTTGCTTAACGAACAACATGTAGAGGATGGAAAAACAATGCTCTCTTTAGGAGGGAAAAAGGAGAAGAGTTTCTGTTGCAGTCTGGCTAAATGTAGCATTGATTTACTAGGTAAATATCTTTTTTTTTATAGTGTGTTACATTTTCAAGCTTTAATGAACAAATAATAAATATCAAAATACACAGTTGTGCTAAGTTTTATATATATATACGTCATGCGCCACCGTCAACTTATTCAATGACATTTGACTCGCATTGACAGGTGAAAATCCGATTTGTCTGCTTACCAATGCACATATCTGATTCATATCTGATTTCTACATACGAATGAGGACTAAACTTGATCTGGAAATATGGATTCCATGTGCTTTTTTCCTGCTTACACAGTTGTTTGACATATCCTATTTGTGCCACATTGGAGAAAAAAAAGAATTGGGTTACTTAATATATGCGGTATAAATGCGGCCCTAGAGTCTATTTCCCCTATAAGAACAGATCTAAGCTAATAGCTAATCCCTGGATGAATTATGCTACTCGTACCCTTAGGCAATGTTGCAGACAGGCAGAGCAGAGATGGAAGAACAAATTACATGTGTCTCTGGATATATTAAGGGGCTGTCTTTCTGATTATCAATGGGCTGTGAAAGAGGCAAAGTCAAAAATTTTGTTTGCTATCATTGCCACTAGTATTACCAGGGTGATGTTTAACACAATCAGTTTCATCTGTCCTCGGACTGATTCCTCAGTTTCCACTTTCTTCACTGTTTTTTATCAATAAAGTGGAGTCTTTTTAACAACTCAGTAGCAAAAGCTCTGAAATTGATTTCTGTAGCTGCAGTGCATCCTGTGGTGTTCGAACAGTTTAAACCGGTTTGCTTTAACATGCTATGATTAGCCCTCTTTTTAAAAAATAAAATTTTAGATCCCTCAGTCTTTTCTAATTTTAGACCACTTTTCCACCTTCACTTTCTCCAAAATGTAATTGTTACAAATAAAGTCATTGGAAAATAAGCTTTTTCTCTATTTTTAACTCTATTTGTGAGAAATTCTTGTCTGGATTTAGGTCACAACATAGTCTGTACTGTTTAATGACCACAATGATTTTGCTTGGTCTGTTGATGTTAAGTGCCCTGTTATTCTAGTGCTACTTAATCTCACATTAATACAGTTGACCATGAAGTCCTCCTCTCTCACTTTAATTGCTTTAATCACTTTGTTGGAATTCAGAACACCTCACTTTTGGTGGTTCTCCCAATATCTGACCAATAGAACCTTTTTAGAACCTTTTTTGTAGTGATCGAGAACTACTCTACTACTTCTCTATCTTGTGGGGTGCCACAAGGCTCTATTCTCAGGCCCATTTAATTTTTACTTTACATGCTGTCTCTCGGTTAAGTTATAATTAGGCATAATACAGCTTTTTACTGCTAAGCAGTTGATGTGCAAATGTACTTTTATTTAATAATACTAATTTAAGATTTATAGCAACTTTCAAAAACCTTGGTGCGACTTTTGATCTTAGCTTGAAATTTGATCAGTAAATTGACAGCCTGGTTAAAGTTAGTTTTTTCAGTGTATTTTGGCGATGGTCAAACAATTTTTCAATCACTCTGAATTAAAGAAAGCTATTTATGCTTTTATCAGTTAAAGATTAGATTATTCTACTGCACTTTATGTTGGTGTCTCACAGTTAGGTGGTACAGAATGCTGTGGCCCACAACACATACAACAGTGACTGCATCACCCAAACTCTCTATTCACTTCACTGGCTTTCAGTTTCATTCTGAGTTGATTTTAATTATTTTATTGTTTGTTTTTAAAGCTCTTATTGGCCTACTGTAACTAAGATGCTGGCTTTTTCATCCGCCAAACAGGGCTCTAAGGTCAACAAATCAACTTTAGCTGAAAGAACCAAGGTCAAGGTTTAAACATAGGGTGAGCAGACTTTTTCTGTGGCTGGGTCTAGACTATGAAACAAGCTACCCTTTGATACGTGCACTATTACTGACCTGGACTTTTTTAATACTAGGCTTACAATGGTTTTTTTTAGACTGGCTTTTAATACCTATCAATGTTGTGGCTTTTTTGTGTATGTTATGCAGTTTTATTGCTCTATGTTGGTCTAATTGAAAAGCACTTTTGGTTACCCTGAGTGTTGTAAATGGCATTCTAAATAGAATTATTAAAAAAGGGATGACACGAAGGCTCACTGAATGGTTTAAGGAGCATGAAATGATATGAATCATAATTAAACCATAATTGGTGCTATGGAACTTTAAAGACTACCTGAGGTTCTACATTCATGTCATTTTAGACAGCACTTTTCATTCGGCTGCCATGCTAGAGATAAAATCAGGTCACATTGAGGGTAATCAGACATTTTAATGTTTTAATCAATTGTTACCTGTCTACACATGCATACACAAAGAGAAGGCTGAGTTAGAAAATATACCCCAAGTACAAACAGAGATATTCTGTTTATTTTGAAGCAAAAAACAAAGTATTTTTACAATTATAGCTGTTTCTTTTTATCCTTTTATTCACTTTCTGTAATTAGATCTGTGTAATGGCTGTTTTAATATGTATACATATAAACAAACAGGAAATGTAGCAATCGAACAAATTATCATGTCTACTAAAGAAAGTAAATGTAGAAAGTTTAAATTAATAAATGACATTTAATATTCCTACTGTAACCCAAAGCAACCTTGAATCTCAGACAGAATAACCCTTAACCCTTCCTGCTTCAGGGGCACTGCATCATAGCTGACGCTGTGCTCTAACCCCAACTTCCTAAAATGAAATATGCGGAAATAGCTTTCACTGTGCTGTAAAAAAGTATATGTTACAAAATAAAGACGTTTTTCTGTGTTGGTTTGCGTAGCACCATGGGGTCCTGGAGAAACGTTGTTTCATTTTACTGTGTACTGCATTTGCTCTATATGATTGAATTGACAATACAGCTTCTTGAACTTGAACTTAAACTCCACCTATTTCCATATTTCAGCACTTATTTATTTTGCAGGATCGAAATAGGTAAACCATCTTAAATAAGTAAAATAAATATCATCTTTATATATAGATTTCTAAAATGCAAAACACGCAACACACATACTTATATTTAATTGATAAGCATATAAATACATGTATTAGGTCTAGGAGATTTTGTTCAAATTTCATTTCACTAATCGCTGAGTGTAATGACCCGCTATCACATCATCTCCTGTCTATTCTCCTAGTGGGACCCTGAGCTGCTCACTTCATCTTCATCTCTTCTAACGATTATGATTCTCATCCTCATCATCATTTAAGAGATTAATTACATTATACATCAGGTGTCTGTTTCAGGCTCTAAAGAGAAGTTAAATGAATGACCAGGAACACCTTTGACTGCCATTTCGACATGTTGGAATTTGTCTCCGTTTGCAGACATCACACACACACACACTTTTGAGACTGCACTGTGAACATGTGTACTAACGATAAGACCCATTATTTTCTGCAAAATTTTTCTTGTTTTTTGTTTCTGGGTCCATTATGTCTGGCTTGAGAAGCATCCAAGTCCTCGGGCAGAACTAGCAGCAGGTAATGGAACAAGGGCTAGGAGATTGCCACAACAACATTGCTATGGCAGTGTTTTCCTGAACCCAATGCCAGGGTTGATGGACATTAGTATCACACCACCAGCATACCACCTGCTGGTCTGGGACACCCTGTCGAACTAGACTCATTTATCAACACCCAAAAGGAAAGGAAGTGTCAAGATATTTTGCATTTCTCACTGTCCAAGTCTCGTTTTTGACGATACCTTGAACATTTTATTTGATCTCTTTTTCTCCATCTCTGCCTTCCCTTGTCTCGCATTACTGAGACAGGATAATGGAAATAAAAGGATAATGCAGATGGATGGGTCAGTCTTTTTTTGTCTTTCTTGCTCCCACTTCATTTTATGTCCCGTTTCCCTGAATCACTCAAGATCACATTATACATTTTTCACAAGAAGACTACAGGAAAAAAGTGGCCCCATCTGCCCAGACAGACGTGAGAAGCATCAATACTCAAGTAAACTTTAGTAGACTGCCAGCAAGCTGTCTGTTCTCTCAATTCTTTCCGTTCCGAATTTTATCCATCTTCTTTATTTTTGTTTCTTTGCTAATCATTTCATGGTAAGTCTGAACTTATTTTCACTCTTTAGAACCCTGGGAAGTTAGAGTAACTCCTACAGAGTGAGGTTCTAAGAACCAACTTTAAACAATTTGGCCAGGTTTTACACAAATGGTCCCAATTTGTTTTGTCTTTCAACTTTTATCCAACACCACTATTTAGGTTTTATTCCAAAGATGACAAGTAGAATTGAATTTTTCAATATTCTTGAGTTGGTCTGTTGCCATGTTGAAAAGAAGTGTTAGTGTAAATTTTACAATGTTATGACAACACATTCTGAATACCACTGCAGTACAAAGTACAAAGAAAGTACTCAATCTCCTAAATCAATACAACTGGCAGAGGGTCAGTGCAGGCAGGTAGAATCAGGATAAATAAACAGGCAAACGCCGGGTACATAGAGATAGTAATACAAGAAAATAAGCATTCGGTAATGCTAGACTAGGCTAAACAAATCTTTTCAATGAACATAACGAAAGCGGGGTTATTAAGAGTTTAGTGCAACGCAGAAGTTAGAATTTAGCGAATTTGTCCATGTAGAGTTGAAATCAGGGACATCATTTCCACTGGGGACTTTTCCAAATCCTTTTTGTGCCTCCCCCAATTTCAAATTAATTTCTCATGTTTTTTTCAACGCATACTATCACCACAGTGTTGCAGGGTCAAGCAGGACACACAGCGTCTGCCTGTATCCATGTCTGCATTCAGGAACATCTCATGCACTCTAAAGATAGATCAGTAAAAGTTTTAATGAGCAGGTATGACGGTTAGAATCAGCAACATACAACAATTTTTTTCTTTCTTTTCATGTCATCATGGCTGGAAAGAAAGAAAAAAGATTAAGGTTGGTTGGTTCAGTAAATAGCTCAGGCCAGAATATTTATATTTTTTGTCAGACAGAATCTGTATACACATGCTGACGTTAGCCTTACAGTGACTGAGCTAACTTTAACACACTGTTGGTAAATAACTTCAGACTATTATTATATTTTTATTAGAACTTATTAGAAACCATGAAAACAGGTTTGTTTTAAACCTTATTTTAAAGCGTTTATAAAGCAAATTTTCTGACAAGCAGACTTTGGATTCTTGTTTTAATGTTAGACCTAATATGATCATAACTCAGTGGTTTTTATCTCAAAGGGCAGATGAGCAGTGGAGCTGCTTTGGAACAAAAAGGGAGAGGCAATACAGAAAATTTGCACCCGGAATGTAAATATTTGGATTTGATCATTAACCAATGATCATTTAACAAATAGTTGTTTCATGCATAAAACACAATTGTTAAAGTGATGATCATCATTTTCATATAATTACATATTAATAATATTGCTGCTGTACAGTTCATAAAAGCTTTTTGGTTGGGTGGATGCGTCTCTGACAAAATGTCCTGTGCAGCAACCGATTTATTTCATTTCTTAGGTACAGAAGTTAGTTAGAAATAAAAGTTTGTTTAAAAGTGGAACTTGAGTCATTTACATTTTATAGACATACATTTATTCTCAGACCCCATTAAACAACAAATAAAATCAAAAATATATATTTTTATACATAGTTTAGTAGCCTACTACTATTTATTTTGACAGAATTTGTCATTATAGCAATTATTTAATACGTTCCCTAAATGTATGTAAATGCAGGAAATGGAAATCAATCCACATTTTCCCACTACATAAAAGTTACTCATATATCTGTATTTTAATAACAGAAGGTTTGTTTTAGAGCTAAAATTACTTTATTTATTAAGGTTGTCTAATTATTTGTTAATAAACTGAATGATACATTCATCATAGCGTTCCCTCGTGATAGAGCAGGTGCGACTGCATGCCAGACAGAAAGAAAGAAAGGAAACAATTATGTGGATCTCACTGAAAAAAGGTTGGTGAACCCTGGCCTAAATAAAGCAAGCAGTGTGATCTCTTCTATGTGCATCACATCTATCTATCTATCCATCCAAACATACATTTCCTGTAGAGTTCTTCTTATACAAGTTCTGAAGCCACCACTTGAGATAGGCTTTAGGTTTTCCAGAACTTGTATAAGAAGAACTCTACAGAAAATGTATGTTAGAATAGATGGATAGATAGATAGATAGATAGATAGATAGATAGATAGATAGATAGATAGATAGATAGATAGATAGATGTGTGTAATGCAAAAACATGTCAATTTCTGTCCAAATAAAAAACAATGCCAGTGTAAGAATGCAAGGACATATCTAAGAAAACGATAGAAAGAGATCAGGGTGTAAACAGGATAGAGATATATATATTTTTTGATCGCCGATCTCATTGGAATCTCATTGGCTAAAGTGGAGACAGATGGGATGCCCAGATTGCTAGCATTAGTCCACTTTTACTCCAGACCATGATTCTTCATCAGGCTAATCACAGTCTTGATGGCTTCATCCTACATTTGGCTTTGGCAAGCTTTTTTCCCTCTTTCTCCTGCTGCTAATTTCTGATCTTCATAAACTGAAAACTCTAAAAGTTTAAAGGCAATTTACGAAATAAAAAAAGTTTGGAGGTGCTTTTATCATAGAGATGACATTTTTTTTGTCTAAGTCATAGAGAGAAAGAGAGAGACAGAGAGAGAGTGAGAGAGAGAGGGTTAAATCTGACGATCACAGCAGGTTCTTGAAGTTGTCAAAAGAATTCAAACCTGTGGTGCACCGATAAAAGCTGCGAGATACCTGATTAGTGGTAGCACAGTGGTTAAGGTGTTGGACTGCTAATTGGATGATTGGGGTTCGATTCCCAGCACCACCAGGTTTTCCCAATTTTCCAGGTATATTAAAATAAAAGATAACTTTAAGCCGCATTGGATAAGGGCATCTGCCAAATTCCGTAAATGTAAATTAGATTCCACGGGCAGTAGTAGATCAATGGTTAACGTGTTGGACTGCTAATTGGAAGATCAGGGTTTGATCCTGGCACCACCAAGTTGCCATAAATCCCAATTGCTATGGACACCTGCCAAATGCCATAAATGTAATGAAATGTAAATGCATAACTTAAAGTAGATTTAGTGAAACAAAGTCTTCAAATATTGATATTGTTTATTCAGTCTAGAATATATGGCTCAGGCTGAAATAGTTTTTCATGAAAAAGATTATTGGTCAGTACTATAGACCTAAAACACCAATTTTGAGATCTTGCAGGATCTTCTGATGTCAAAGGAAGGAAAGATGGTAGTGGGTTGAGCTTCACATATTGTCCCCATACTGATGTGGCTCTTAAAGGAAGTGTTTAACCAATAGGATCCCAATTCAGTGTGTATTATTATTGTTTTTGCCTGAGCAGTTGAGATGATGCACTATAATAAATAATAGTATTTTATATTATTATCAAAAAGAAGCTTCTTAAATGAAAAAGGTTTAAACTGACCATCCAAATACAACAAAATAACACATTATGACTTTCTACTGTTACACACACTCATACACACACAGCAGCTCATTAGATTCATGACTTTTGGAATTGATTTTACCCTTCAGTGATGTTCACACGGCATTAAAAATCAGTGAGATTATGATTGCACTGAAGATAAAAATAGATTAAAAGAGACACAATATACTCGATAATTCTCGCTTGACAAACTGCCAACACTGCCACAGAAAAAAATATTCATCAGAAAGACTTTAAGACTTTGAATACTGAATCAGACACACAGTATGTGATGGGATACGGTAATAAAAATGTGTGTGTTTCTGAGGAGATAACACTAAGCGAAATAAGTATTATATGATATGTCAGCATTTTGGCATGGTGATCCAGCCTTCATGCCAGCCTTGCCTCTAAAAAATTCTATCTACAAAAACTTTGAGCAGTTAAATTAGGAGCTTAGATAGTAAGATTGCGAGTTACTTTCCTAGGAATACTGTAAGGTCAGTGTTGGACCACCGAGCTAGACACCACAAATATTTTGAAAAATAAATATACTGTGTTTGATGTGCATGACCATTATTATCAATGTCATCATTAACCATGATATAAATATGACAATGTACTCATTCGAAAAATACTTTATAGCACTGAAATTCAACACTGGAAGCGCTTCTTGAAGCAGTGTATTGATTCTTCTGGGATATGGGATGACATCGTCTCTTAACTCTGCCAAGAAGACGTGGTTTGCTCGGTAAAAGATGTCACCATAGTGAAAAGTACTAAGATGGACAAAGGATCTTTAGACAGTTTGTTTTTAACTACAAAGATAAATGGTTGTGTGTTCTGGTTGTCGCATTTTGCTACGAGAGCCGTATTTATTACAAATTTGACCAACTATTGTAAAGTCCCACAGAAAACTCGACCAGTCAGTCACCAAACATACTTCCTTGTTTCTTATTTTAAAGATGTCTTCCATTTACCGACAAACTTACTGCAAGAGAGCATATAGATCAATACCACAATGATCTTTACAAAAGTGGAAATAAACTGTTTTACACAAAGGGCAATGTTTTACTTAGTCCTGTAATTTTACTACAACAAAACACCTAAAACCACTTCAACATGCATCACTTTTTATTTTTATTTTTTTTTTTTTATAAAAAAGCTGCTGTAAAATCATTTTTTTTACACGCAACAAACAGAAAAACAGCTGCAAAATACTAAAGAGACTGAAAATAGTAGAATTTTATTTACAAGAGTGTCCAGTTACAGCAGGTTGTGTAAGAAAATGCACTAGCCTTATCACTGATTAGTAGGAAAGGCTACAATAGCCTCCTCTCAGAAAAATAGGGAGCGCTTATAAACTAGCAGCTATTTTCATATTGATGGAAAATGGGCAGCTTTTTGATTGTATCACACAGCAGGTTATTAAATATACCTGCATTTTTTTTCACTGTATCTTTCACTCTCCTTTGCTTTCAACACAAAGCTTTCGATAAGTTTGGCTACCTTTAATGGCAGAGGGAAAAAATGATGGGGAAAAAAATGGTACTAAAGCATAAAAGGAAAAGCTCGCATGACATTTCATCACTCAAATATAGTCGAGTCTCCAGTGGCTTAGTGGTTAGCACTGTTGCCTCACAGCAAAAAGGGCAGGGGCCTTTCTTTGTGGAGTTTGCACGTTCTCCCTGTGCTTGTGTGGGTTTACTCCGGGTACTTCGGTTTCCTCCCACGGTCCAAAAACATGTATGTTAGATTGATTGCCCATAGGAGTGAGTGTGAGTGTGTGTGGCACTGTAATGGACTGGCGAGCTGTCCAGGGTGTTACCCCTCTTGCCTTTCGCCCTTTCAGAGACGGCTGGGGTAAACTCCAGCAGATCCCTGTGATCCCAAATTAGGCAATATGCGGATATAGAAGATGAATGAATGAATTAATTAGCATATTGTTAAATTTTAGATATTTATTTTAATCTCAGTGCTTTCTCCCTATTTGGGGATTTTTAATATGAAATTCTCATCTAGTTTAAGCAATTAAGCGTGTGAAGATAAACGAATGCGGCAAAGCTAGCTCTAAAAAGTGAGCCTATTCTAAAAACCACTGTATGCAATGCAAACATATCAAGTTTTCATTATCAGATCGACATTAGAAGTTAAAAAAACATGAAAACGGAATGAAAAATGTCAATACCTTATTGATTTAAACAGAAAAGCAGGAAAACAAATCCATGAAGACAACCACAAGACAGACAATTTAATCAAGGCATAGACACAAAACAGGTAGACACATTTGTTTAGTTCAACAGTTAACTGGAGAGAGAAGCAAAGACTAGTCTTAAACCAACACAGATTTTCTTAAAATATCTATATGCATCTATCTATCTATCTATCTATCTATCTATCTATATATATGGATATATATCCAACGTATTTAATAACAATGTAATATAAAACTCATAGTAATAAGTAAAAAATAAAACTCATAGTAATAAGTAATCAGTTAGGTTTTCCTAATTGTGAAAACAAAAAAACTAATCACTATTTAACAATTACAGCTAAATAATAACCAAAGCAGCATACTGTTCTCTGTGAGATATTGAGTAATTTTTGTCAAAATTGCAATTTATTAATATATTTAAGCTAATTAAACTTTTTAGCAAAGATTGTTGTAAAAAAATTATGTTTCTACATTAGGGACGAACATAATGGATTATTTCTGTACAGCTCAGAAATGAGAAATCCTTTTTCACGTTTTGTATTGGTGTTTCTCACAGACGGCCTTTTTGTTCGGTAACGATTTGTGCTACGCCTAATATTTTCAGCTATCTGACTGCACAAAAACTTTGGATGTATTTACTCCCCACTGACAGCCATGTTTCAGTAATCAATATCAATGACTGCAGCAGAATGCCTCTAGTGTATAAATGCATTCGATGGCTCACTTAGTAGTGTAGTAAATAAATTTGTACCAGCAGTTTACTGAGATTTGCCAGCTTTGATTAGCTGTTATCATTTGTTCTAATGCAACAAATAGAGAACATAAGCATTTATCTGCTCTTTAGTTACTTACTTCTTCATGTATGTTTTTAAGTACTTTCATCTCCCTTACCAGACATTGGCCATCTAAACCAATAAGCATCTCCTCTTGTGCCAGAATTGGATCATGTGCTTTGGCTTTTATCTCAGAATCAGGATTCAGCTGCTGTTCAGGTGGCATGAACATAACCTCCGAAACGACACCCTTGATTTAATACAAAGTGGCATCTTGGCATAAAAATGCCCAGTAACTGCAGTCCATTAATATTTTTATTGTCTAAAATGTTGTCTGGATGAATTTCCCAGAAGTCATTACGCACCTGCCCTCAACTACAGATACACACTGTTGTTTTCTAAATGATGCCTGTCTCAAAACTGCGAGCCAAGACTCTTACTGTGCGATTTGCCTGTCAGATGAGATAACATTTCATGATGAGAGTTACAGTGTGTGTGTGTGTTGAAGGGTTATAAACTAGCAGGTTAAAATTAAGATTGAACAAATTATCCCAGATGTCTTGGACCCCTCAGGCAAGTTTGACTGCCTTTACTGTCAAGAGAGAAGAGTGTAGAATTTAAAAAAAAGGTTAGGGTTAGGGTCCTTTTTCTACCAGATATATACTATACAGCAGGAGTGGGCAATCTCGGTCCTGAAGGGTCGGTATCCTGCAGGTTTAAGTATACACGCTTGATATAGCAAGATCTTGATTAGCTGACTCAGGTGTGTTTGTCTAGGGTTGGAGCTAAACTCCAGCACACCGGCCCTCCAGGACCTTAATTGCCCACCACTGCTATACAGACACTTATGCATGTGATAAAGTGAGTTTGTTTTTCACTGAATACTGGCTACAATATTCAGTTTAAATTTTAATTTGTGCATGATATTTTTTCTAGCGTTTTTATTTTTCGTATTGCTTTTAATGGAATTTATTCAATTTTCAATTCAAAAGTTAATGAACTGGAAAGCATTAATATCATATAATTCATATAAAATATCATATAAAAATGTGTTAAAGTAATACGCTCTGCTCCTCAAGCATGGGGACCATTAAATCACTATGAGATAACTAACATTTACCAAATCACATACCATTAATTATTATTAAATACCAAATCATCCCAAGGTTTCCATTCAGACTTCTTCCCAAGGAATACCACAATAATCTATTCAAGAAAGAACCAAGATTTACCACTAAACTCCATTTCTCCTATTGAAGCAGATATTTAAAAACGCCATTCTTTACCAAAACAATAAAACCCAAGTCATATGGACTGATTTTTACTGGCTTGGAAAACATTGACTAATTGAAAAACAGTTCTGCTGACTAGGATCAACCAGCCAATATGTTAGTGTTTAAAATACGTAAATATATCAGATTTTTACCCAAACACTCAAAATCTGTTAGCAGCATGTGATTAAATCATTAATATCCACCATCATAACAACTTGATATTTTATCTTACCATTTATTATATCATATCCTATGTATTTTCATTTAACCACGTTTACTATTAAAACCCCTTATGATCAATCTGGAGCAAACAACAAAACATTTGTAATGCTAGCTCATCCTATCTTCTAGTTTCGGATCTTCTAGTAATTCTATAGTTATGTAGAACAATGTACAGTGTAATTTACAGTCATTCAAAATTAATCATTACAAGCTTTAATTAATCTTGATTTAATTTATAAAACTTAGAGCAAAAATGTATTATTGGATGCATTCGAAATAAAATGTTTCCTAAGAATAGAAATGGGTATTGATCCAAAAACCGATCCTCTTACGAACAAATTACATAGTAGATCAGCTCTTAATGAAATTTTTATACATGATAAAAGAGTTAAAAATAATATATGGCTAAATTTTATGAGACTAATTATTTGGTCTTCACTTCCTGACATTTTATTATATTGTTTTTTTATCTTTTAATGTTTGACATTTTATTCTTTATTAATTATAACAATAAACCTATTTTTAATCATACCATAATTCAATAGAAGAATTTGCTGAATAGCTGACATTTGCTGTAAATTTATGTATTATTAACTTTAATATCACTACTATCACTAGGGTTCTTAATTATTTATTCCAATGATTATTTTATTTTTACATTATGTTTATGGAAAAGTTGCACCTGTAATATGTATATTGCATTAACAGCATTAGGCAGACGCCCTTATCCATATTGACGCACATTTATCCTAGGGTCCTTGCTCAGGGGCCCAGCAGTGGCAACATGGTTTTGTTGGGTCTCGAACACTGATCTTCCTACACTTTAAGCACTGTGCTACCACTTGCTGGTTTTACTGTTCAAATTTCTTTACTTGAGGCTGGCATCATTTCTTTACTCAAAGCCTACATCATTTTCAACATCACTATGCTTATACACCACACTTGACACCTGGAATCTGGGATTAGCTGCTCTGCCCAAAGTCTGGAGTATTTACCAACTCACCAGCCTCAGACTTTAATCTGACATATGCTCGGGCATTCATTGGAAGCATGCAATTTTGTGCCTTTATAAACAACAACAGATTAATTGTTTCTTTTAGTAAAATTAAATGTACATTTTGATATACGGTTTACAGTATTACAGTTTCTAAAAAGGTCATACCCTAGAAATAAAATAAAATGTCTCTCTTTTCCTTTTTTCATGACAATATAAAAATGTAATAAAACGCTTAAATATTCACCATCACAAATCACCATTTCTATCTGATATTACCTCTGATATTTAAATATATAAAAGCTTTAAAAAAAAAAAAAAAAAAAGAATCCTCATATTCTTACTCAGACATTCCTCAACATTTATCATCCCATGCCACCATTCTCACCTCATCCTTCTTTATCGAACACTGACATTCCTTAGAAATAAGTAATGTTTCCCATTTAAGCGTTGCTATTTCTAATAAACTCAAAGTCATTTAATCATAGGTTGATTTGTTTTATTTATGTACCTGGATGAACATTATTTTATTTCGCTGTTTACGGCAACAGCTGTATGTGGTTGAAATGTCAATAAAATCCTATTGATTTGACTCTGGACACTCTTGATGCCAAAATTCACATGATATACTATCATAACCTCGCTGTTCTCCATCACCCCACCATTCTTTATAATAACTTCATTCATAATCATTTTCTATTATCCCCCCCACTATTTTTTCATCATAACCCACTGTTTTTCCGTTATTATCTCACCATTCTCCATTATAACCCTATTACTTGTCATCATAACCCAGTTATTCATTATCATAATCCCACCATTCTCCATTATAACCCCATTATTCCTAACCCCACCATTCCTTATCACTCCACAACTCTTCATTATAACCCCACCATAACCTCTCTATTCTCCATCATTACCTACTCATTCCTTATTATCCCATGATTTTTCATCATAACCCCACCATAATATCACCACTCTCCATCATAACCCCAACATTCCCCATTATTATCCCACCACTCTCTTAAATCACCCCACCATTCTCCATTATAACTTCGCTATTCTCCATAATAGAAGAATAGTGAATAGTGAGGTAATTCTTCATTCTTACCTCACTATTATTTATTACCTCACCATTCTTTATCATAACCCCACCATAAGCATGCCATTTTCCATTATTACTGCACCATTCCCTAATATTATCTTCCCACTCTGCAAAATCACCTCACTATTCTCCCTTATAATACCACCATTTCCACCATTTTCCATCATAACCCCACTATTCTTTACCAACACTCTATAAAAACACCAAATATTTTGACTCTACAACAAACACTAAATGTACGTCTTTCCACCCTTTTTTCATATATTATAGTAATTATAGTATTTTTGTTAACTTGATCAAGAAGAAGACAATAAAAACTCACCTGTAGTTCAACACTGATCTCCTGTTATGATTCAACACTGTTATATGCTGTGTCTTGCTCTCATGACCTTCTGACCAGCCAGATAAAAAGTTTGTAAGGTGACCAATCAGCTTAAATTTGGCCATCTTTTGTCTGTACATTTATCTCCTCTAACTCAGCATACTAAAGATCACCCATGGCCACGAAAAAGCAGCGTAAGCACAAACCCGTGCCAATATGCATTCATTATCTTTCTCTCCCACACTTTCTTTACTCTTTTCCTCTGATTGCCCTTCACCCATGGTCAGCCAAAGGCACCATCACTCAATGGGGCAGCACCCTCTAACTCTTCCCTTTCCATAGATCTCTCTCTCTCTCTCTCTCTCTCTCTCTCTCTCTCTCTCTCTCTCTCTCTCTCTGTCCTGGCTTTATCGCTCCCCTGCTCTGCTGTGATGGACAGATCCGATCTCACGGCTTAATTAGCTCGGCTCTCACTGAACGTGAGCTAACTTAGCTAGTGTGTGTGCCAGGTTAGGCATCTGAGAGAGACGCTCATGGTGGCACTGTGCCTCCGTGGCCCAGAGGCTATACCCAAAGAACCAAAGTGGAAATGACTGGCTAGAACACACACACACACACCAACATACACACACAGTGTTGGTGTTTGTCAGTTGAAGAAAATAGAAATGTCCATTTCTGTCTATGTCAGCTCAGAAAAAGTGGAAGCCAGAAAAAAGGGGGGATTTTTTAAAAAGGGGAATGCATTTTTCAGGTGAAAAGAAAAGGAATAAAACAGAATGGAGTATATATATATATATATATATATATATATATATATATATATTCAACGATATATTTTATATATATATATATATATATTATATATATATATATATATATATAAAATCGGTGCAATCTAATGCATTTTTTGATTAAGACCAATTATATCGATCATCTACAAAAAAAAAACCATGCATAAGTTTTACTTATAGAAATTTCTTATTACTACATTACAGTATTTATGGCATTTGCCAGACATTAGAGTGACTTAGATTTATCAAATTTTTCTTCATATATCTAAGCAGGTGAGGTTTAGGAGCCCAGAAGGGGAATCATTGGTGCTAAGATGCAAACCCCTGATTTCAGCAGTCCAACACCTTAACCAATGAGCTTCCACTTCACAAATGCTTTGATATAATTCAGTCAGAGCTACTGTTATAGATTAGATTAGATTCAACTTTATTGTCATTGTGCAAGGTACATGTACAGAGCCAATGAAATGCAGTTAGCATCTAACCAGAAGTGCATAAGTGGCTTATTTACAATAAATAGCAGTGTAATAAATAGGGTATGGGGTTGATAATTACAGAGGTGGGGGTAAATAATGTACAGAAGGTATATGGATAGAATATAGAGGTGTGACAATAGATAGTTATAGATTGTGCAAATATGCATAATGATAAGGTAGTGCAAAGTACAGAAGTGGCAGTGCAGTAGTAATTAAAATACTGTATATCAGCTGTTCAGTGCAGAAACAGCCACAGGAAAGAAGCTGTTTTTCAGTCTGTTTGTGCGGCTCGGAGGCATCGGTAGCGTCTGCCTGATGGGAGAAGAGTGAACAGTCCGTGGTTGGGGTGAGAGGGATCTTTGATTATGCCTCTCGCCCTTTGCAGACAGCGTTTTTTGTGTATGTTGTCCAGGGTGGGTACCTGAGTGCCGATGATTCGTTGGGCGGTTTTCACCACCCTCTGAAGGGCTGTGCGGTCTTATAGTCGACAAACACATTTTAAGTCTTAAGAATTTATCAGCACAGCATCAGTAAAGTGATAGATTATGTACAGGATTTATAATAATGTAAGAATAAATGAGCCATGCTGGGACAATTCTCTGATGCATGTTTAGCAAAGACAGCGGGGAAGTAGTAGCGCAGTGGTTAAGATGTTAGCCTGCCAATTGGAAGATTGGGGTTTGATTCCCAGCACCACCAAGTTGCCACAGCTGGACCCCCAAATGCTCAATTGTATGAAAAAGATAAATGTAAGTCGCTCTGGATAAGGGCATCTGCCAAGTGCTGTAAATGTGAATGTAGACACCACATCAGTGTGCTGGGATTTGTAGGGAAACAACATGGCTACCTTGGCTATCTAAAAAGAAATGCATGATGGTTTTTAGTCTTTAACTTAAACACTGAATTTCACATAAATTGAATGCAGTAGATTTTATCATCAGTACAACCACCTGTATTTAACCATTTTTTACTAATAGACTCTAACAGTTTAATTACAAAATGCACTCAAACATTCGAGTGACTAAAAGGTAAACAGATGATATCTGAAACACTTTTTCTGACAGCTTTATGGTGGATCAGAGAGCTTTCTTTCTGTATCTCATCCTGGCTAAGGGGAATTAACTGAATTGAGGGAATACCAGTGCCTGGAAGGTGCAGAAGCTGATAAGGGATTTTGCAGGTAATCCATTTCTTTAAAGGAAGACAGCAAAAAAGCAGGAAGTTATTTTGGACTCTCCTGTAAAATGTAGAAGTGTTGTGCTGATTTTGGTGCTAAAAGCTGACCAACACAGACTGGCGGACACACGGTTACAGCTAGAAAACCTCTCTTTCAAAATATTTATTTTATTGATGAATGACTAGTTAAGCTAGTAAGCTATTAACAGCTGTAGTAATTACTATGCAAACACTCTTACTGACCAAAAAACACCTTAATTCAACATCCGACACAGACATTCACCATGAACCACCAACACTTTAAAAACCATATTTCACTTTTAAACACTGACATTTGTCTCTCAGACACCAAAAATCACCATCAGACACGGACATTCACCATCAGATACTAACAGAGACCAACATTCACCATCAGACACCAACATTTACCATCAAATACTAACAGGGACCAACATTTACCATCAAATACTAACAGGGACCAACATTCACCATCAGATACTAACAGAGACCCACATTTATTGATAGATGCCAACATTCACCATCGGAAAACAACATTGGCCATCAAACACAAACAAGAGACCAACATTTACCTACATTCAACATTGGACACCAACATTTACCATCAGATACTAATAGAGACCAACATTCACCTACATTCAAAATCGGACACTAACATTCACCATCAGACACCAACATACACCATATATCAGACACTTATATGTAGCATTAGAAACCAATATTCAGATATCAACTTTGATAAAGGAAGCCATAAAGGGAAGCCTACGACTATAACTACAAAACTAAAAATTACGTCTCTGTAAATTTTCAAATGATTTCTAATGATGTTATTATGATGTATTATAATGTTATATTTTGTTATTTAATCTTTGTTTAAATACCAAAGCGTCCCAATTCTAGTCAGCTTGAATCACGTGACAAGAATTAGCGTTATAGGAAGGAATAAGATAGAGGGTGATAAAAGATAGAAAAGTGTATGGGTGGGCCAATTGGCGTTATAAGAGATAAATAAAATAAAAAAAATGGATAAAGAAAGCAGGCAGAGAGAGAGAGAGTGTGTGTGTGTGTGAGTAAGAGGAAGAGAGAGAGAGAGAGAGAGAAAGAGAGAGAGGGAGAGAGACTACCTGCATGGTTGTCTATTGATAGAAAGTAGTAAGTTGGGATTCATTATGCACTACACTTATCTCAAAGCCTATGTCTGTGTGCGCAAACACACACACACACACACACACCTACACACACTTTTACTTACTCCCACACCAATCTCATGTATGTATTTGGATAAAACTTCACTGCAAAAGCTTATCTGTTTACTGGCCTGGTTTTTTATTCTCCATCTTTCCTCATCCAGCATTTTTCCAATCCCAATGTTAACTAATTATTTTTTTGCTATCATGTGCTGTTGCTTTAGGCCCTATCAGAGTAGCACACTAGTCGTAGAGATAATCCTGCAGCGGGATGGAAAGAAAGAGAGAGAGAGGGGAAAGAATTTATACATAAATGTAACAATCATTGTTTGCGTTTGCATTGCAGTATGTCTAACTTATTTTCATTCTCCAGCTCATAACTTTCTATTATCCAGAAATCTTGTCTCACTCTGACTCTGTTCATAACAATAATAAAATTTAGTGAAACAAGCCTTAATATTCATTCAATTATTTATTTTTCCATGGTCAGTAAATAGACTTAACTGGAAATATGCTCTCTATAGGATGCTACCAAACCATGCTCATCTTTCTTTACATTTCCTATATTTCTCCTGTATGTTTGCCGTGAAGGCCATCAATGTCCTAGAGTAAGCTGTGCTCTTTAAAGGTTAACTCAAGAGAACCGGATTACAGGATTATTACTATCGTTTTCTCTCAGGCAAATACACATTTCATTTCTGCCATCTACCTTTACCCAGGGGTCCTATTCCAAATTGCCCCAAATCCCTTTCTAACCCGAGTGCTTAAGGCAGCCATAGAGCACATAACTATCTTTTGTGTAAGACACAGAATAGGCCTTGGCACACACTTTTGAAACACTTTGCAGTTCAATCTATTAAGGTTTATTAGCATGACTTGGACTTGGACCTAATTAAGATTTTCCACACAGGGAGACTGTGGCTAAATTAACAATTTGAACCCTTAAAAGCCTACAAATAATATAAACGTTTAGACATGGTTTTAGCCTTAAACCATTATATACAATTCTCTTGTATGCATGCTCAATTTGTATGCTGCAAAAAGGTTTTCAGGAAAGTTTTTAAAAAGCGGATTTTGAAGGACTTGGTACCACCAGTGGGCGCTCTCGTCTGAGTACCAGTCACTTCCGCTAGCACTTCCTGTAGCTAGTACTTTATAAGCTAGCAGGACTGTCACACTATTGTAAAGTATTGTTTGTTATCAACATACTAACAGTTTCAATGTCTGTGCTCATGTTTAAGTCTTTGTGGTTTACTGAACTCAGCTATGCTCTTGGATTATATTTTCTCTCTAATGTTTTGGCTTTTATTGCCTGGTTTCTGTTTGTGTTTTGTGTAACAAATTTCTGTTTATTGACTACCCCTGTGTATTATTGTAAAAATCTTTAATAAAGCCTTTCACTGCAACATGGATTCTTCTCAAATGTCTGCTTCATGCTGGAAATGACATCAAAGTTAATTACAAAGTAGAATTAATTACGCCATGGACACACACAAGTTTATTTATAAACAGTTGTACCTAACTACCAAAATCATATTAAAAAGGGCCTCAGAAAATAAATGATTTTGCTTAGGCTAGCTAGCTGCACTCTGTCTGTCTTTATTAGCTTATAGGGTACATTTGGTTTAAATGAGCTCTACCAAACCTGCCCCAATTTTTTCTTATTATACATGTTCAAGGAATTTTATGAGTATTTGTGACATAAGTTTATATTAAAACACAAGAATTCCTCGGACAAACAACCACAAAGCTTTTTTTGTAATATTATGGAAGGCACACCGCTCTTTATACAAGTTTGTTTTTAAGATGCACTCTATGGTATATGGGTGTGCTGTGAGCAGAAACACTGTTAAGCACATGGCTTTGTGCTAAGTGGCCTTTTGTTCCTTGAGTGCAGAACATTTAATAAAAACATCTCTTTGTTTGTATGTAACTAAGATTACAAGGGAATAAGACACTGCTTTGAAATGCTTTGGAAATGGCCTTCTATAACCTTTGCCCTGAAACCCATGTGTAATCTGGTCATTGACCAGGAAGTAACTCTATGTAAACAGGAGCGGCAGCATGCCTTGGTAAGCTTGCATTTAGCGTGACCAGGACGCTGAGGGTATGGTCTGGGACGCTGGGTCTTGTTTCCGTTGAAAAACCTTGTTGACATACGTAACCTAGAGATGTTGTTTTTCAGATACCCACATTGTCTTAGCACCAAGACACTGTCCCAGTGTTTATGTGTAGGGACTGTGTAAAGCAAGAACCCTGGAGCCCGGAGTTGAGGCCACATCCAGGTTGTAGAACCAGACAAATGTTTGCTGTGTAGCCCAACCCACCACCCTTGAAATCCTTAAAGTCCAGTAATGGTACTCCCAATGCCAGGGCCATGAAGGCAGACATACCCTGTGTAGAGTGTACCCTAAACCCTTCCAGGACTAAGAGATTTGTGGACTCATATGCGAGAGTAATGGTCTCGACCACCCATCTGCTTATCAGCTGTTTCATGGCTGCCCCACTCTTTTGGTGTTTCGAAGCAGTAAACCCACACATGTACAAAGAAAAATTCTAAATCTACACAGAAAGACCCCTGCCACAGATGTGAACCCGGGGCTTTCATTGATTTTAGGCAACCGGGCTAACCACTAAAGCCAAAATATGTTTTTATAAAAAAATTTTCGCCTCAGGTAAATTTTTAAATTGATACATTGAAATAAGTATGTTTAGACATTAGGTTAATGTACTTAATTAAATTTTACAGTCCAAAACATTTATTTATTTATTAATTTATGTTATTAAATCTTAAATAATAATTTATTATATTTATTTATTATTAAAATAATTGTAATTAAAATTTTGTAGCTGGAAGCTATGACTAATCAGATCTGAGAATATACCGTATATACATTTCAACTCAACTCAGAACTATTGTCATTTTTCCACATACGCTGTAAGCAAAAGAACGGCTGAGGTTTATAGATACTGCGTAAACATTGAACATAAATTTAAACTAAACTTTATACACAACAGCCCTAACGTGTTAATATGGATTTAATTTTAGGAAGTATAAGTAATGTAAGGGTTAATTAAAATGCATGGTCAGAGTTAACTGTGTACAGATGTGTGCAATGTGAGTGTATAGTCAGAGGTGACTGCCTGCAATTCTACAACGTTAACAAAATTGAGCTGTTGTCTATAGTGCAGCATGTCTAATGAGAATTCGGTATAGAGTAAAGTGACTGAGAGAGAGAGAGAGAGAGAGAGAGAGAAATTCAGGCAGATTCTACATATAATTGACCAGATATTAATAGGGCAGTCATGCTAAACCTGAAGAGGGGAAATTTGTTAGCATATCATCACTACACTAAAGTGTCACTAGACAAGTGTTCGAGAACGTTTTGCTCATCCGAGCCGTGTCAGAATCAAACAGTTTTCACCACAAGAAACCTAATTGAGTCACTGAGGCCTAATGGGGTCTGAACTGGCTTGATTGCACAGCATACTTTTTATGCTAACATATCCAAGATGATTTTATCTTCTTATTTAAGACTTTGATTCTTTATAAACCTCCTGTCAGCTTTTGTGTATTAGAACCGATTACATTTCAGACAAAATTGAAGACTGCTAATCTCAGCTATTAAAGATAAAATATAGCTATTCTTAGCGAACAAGCATAGCACTTCAGTCTCACCACAGAGGGAAAAACACTGTTAACCCACTCTGTTCATTTTTCATGCATTTTTCAGGGAATCTGACTTATATAGGGCAGAAAATTCAAATCTAACTGGAACTCTGACAGGGAGTTCATGGCTGTGAGAGAGGTAGCTGACGCTCTTTCAGTCAAAAAAATTCAGTGCCGTCTAAAATATTTAGGGCTAGCATTCAATTATTCATGCTGCTTTCCATGCTGTGTGAGATACAATAATCCATTCCCACACCGGAGGCCCTCTGTGCTTGAACAAATGGCTTGTTGTTTTAATGTAATTTGCCCTGGGAGTATTTGTGGGTGGCTAAGTGTAATATTTGGCAAGATGCAAGAGTGAAGAAGTGATGTAGTATTTAAATAAAGCAGATATTTTTTTAAAGAAAAGTGCCATGACACCTTCCTTCAATTCGGCTGAATTTACAAGCCTGGCTAGAAAGACAATTTGGAGAAAAGTGTCATAAATGCCTCTGAATGAGCGGGCAGCTCTTAATCTTGGTGCCAAGCCAAAGGCGGAAATTTATGTGTAGCTTTATATTACATTTTTTTATTATGATGACTGTCTAACCTGTTGTCATTGGGGAGTATTTTTTACCACTGTTGCTGAAACATTTTTTGCAACATTTGTTAAAAATAAAGAACTTCAAAAGCTATAAAATCTTTATTTTAAAACCCTTGATACTAACACGTCTAACTCTAAAGTATGTCATGTTCATTGTTTTCTTGTTTAAGAATAATCTCTTCATCATTTCAGGTGTTTCCATAAATAATTTCAGGAATATTCATGCATCTTTTGTGGGAAACCTGTACTTGGGTATGAATACAATCACATGCATACACCCGTAGACATGACAATCAGCCTCCAACATGTGTTTGGACTGAGGGGAATCCGGAGCACCTACAGCAACCTCAAAACTTAAAGAAATCATGTGTTTAATCATTTAAGAACACACTCCAGGTTTTTATATTAGAGTTTAATAATTTGTCTACAGGTTTTCCAGTAACTGTTAATAGACAAATTCCAGATCTTTAAAGTGAGTGACTGTGATGCATTTTAAACACCATCAGCTCATTTGTATTAGTTACTTCACCAATGACCTCTTCCTGATCTGCTGAGCTACTTGAGACTCCTCTTAGGGTGCGCAGGTTGCATAATCGTGTTATAAGTCAGCGTATTATCTTCTGAGATTACTAGTGCTCCAGTTGCTTCTGGCCATAAAGTCGTAACCCCTTGATTTCAGCTGCAGTTAATAATAGCTTTTCTAACACCAGCACAATGCACCTTTTAGGAGTTTTTAAATCCATTATTCATTTAAGACAAAGAGGACAAAGTGACAAAAACTCTTCAACTCCTCAACTGATAGAGGATAGTAAATCAGTTGGTTGGAGGATGGTGCAAATACACTTTCTTGTCTAATGTATCCGTGCAAACCAAGAGTAAAAGCACGACCATGGAAAATCAGATAAAATTCTACCTCAGATGACCCACATAATCTTTCAGCAGTCTGGAAATATTGTGCTTTTTTAATATATTATTATTTAACTTTTATTACACAAAATATAGACAAAACTAACTAACTGGGTCTAACTCCCATGAGGGTGAAGGACATAAGGCCTGCAGCACAATAAGACCCAGCACCACTGTTGGCACTTTGGGCATGTATGCGGGCAATAAGTAGAGGAAGGTCTTTATCATGCCCAAGTCCAGGCATGATGGTAAGGTGGGCAAAGCCATCCTCTTGATGGAGGAAATGACGAGTAGGAACACCATTGTTATTGATAGATGTCTGTCTAATGCCTCCCACAGCAGTTCATAAGGGGTTTTAATAAGTCTCCCAACACCATGACAGAAACCCTAGTTGCCGTGCAGGCCTCAGCCTCCTTGTAGCACAAAGAAACTTTAATACTAGTGTGTCCCTGCTCTTCCTGTGCTTCATGAGGTGGTAAAGGATGGATGCATCGTTGAGATCTATGTTCTACTGTCAGCATTTCGAAGTGTAGTTGTTTAATTGCATGGTGTAGCTAAATAGGGCATAGTCCTATTGAATCACAGAGAAGAAATTGGATTCTGTAGCCACCGTGTATTGTATGCAGGACCCTTGAGGCTAAATTCTGGTAGCATGTTGGCCATAGAGCTCAATTCTTTGTGCGTATGACCAACGTTTGGCCGTACGTTTTCTGGACATGCCTCGTGGTCAGGGCCACCACTGGTGTCAGGGGTAGCAAGATGTTTTCCCAGATACACTGGGGGGGTTCGGGTATTAGGGTTTGTGTTCATAGAGATCCGACTCTGCTAGCACCAGGACTTTTTTTCTGGGATCCTTCTTGGGGACAGTGACAGTCCCCGAACTCGTCTTTCTCAAACTAACATCTGTTCAACCCGTGGCATTGACTGCTAGCAAGGGCTGTATAAAATGCCGAGCTCAGTTACACGGATGCACACACACCTCTATTGCAGGGGGACCTAAACTCTGTATCCCCTGGGATTATTTTCGGTAGGGTTGCTGATAAAGGAGTACACCTGCAGGGATCACAGGTCATCTTTGAACCGTACCGCATGGACCACTATTCCAGGTCCAGCAGACTTTGAGTACATTTGTTTTCTTTAAATGGGAAAGACTAATATGTTGCTTACATTACTTCCAAAGATACAAATATTTTATATTTTAATTGTGATTTAATCAGTATTAAAGTAATAATGTCTAAGTCAAAAACATTTCTCAACTTTATTTACTTCCAAAGAGAGAAAATGACATTTGTTTGTTTTATTATTATTTGGTTACTGTATTATTTGGTTACAAGTAGTGATGTGAAATTGATAAATGCATAATAAGTATAAGTATATTCAATTCATTGTCATTGTGAAGGTACATGTACAGAGCAAATGAAATGCATTTTTCGCATATCCCATCTTAGTAAGTTGGGGTCAGAGCGCAGGGTCAGCTATGATACAGCGCCCCTGGAGCAGGAGCGGAGACAGGAGGGGAAACAGTGATTATTATATATTTCTCAGTCTATAATAGTACCCCCTAGCTATAATCGTTGCATCCCTAGTTAAAAGTGTTTTTATTTACTATACCATTGTGTAATCATGTGTGAACTATGATTAGCATAGGAGGCTGTCTGTGTATGTGTGTGTCTAAGGGTTACCACAGCCGACTTTACACTCATTCAAAAAAAATATTTTCACCACCAAACCTCTCTCCATCCCCTCACACCCCCTCTGTGTATTATTCATTTTTCTGTTTTGGGATTGTTTTATAGTGCAGACTGTATTTGGGCCAAATTACCTCAAGACCTCTGAACCAAAGTTCAGGAAGAAAACTATAATGACTATGAGAATTGTGTGTAATCCACCAACTAAATAGCTTTGTCTGCTGCCAAACCCTGTATTTCTTCTCAAATAGGAAGGCAGACTGCCAAGTAGCTTTGCCATTTATAAATGAAAACACCACATCTGCACAATCCAAACCCTGGGATTATCCTGGACAACGCATTACTGCGTGGCTTTGAGCACAGACCAGGGAGATTCCGTTGGCGTGCACCAGGGATCAATTCTAGGTTTGGTCTCACCCAGTCAGTATCAGTTTGCTAGTTTATGGACCATTTAAGCAAACACATCCATATTCATGTCGCAGAAGAGCAGACCATACACATACACCTCAGTTGTGAGACCTGACAGTGACCCGTTAAAAGGGGTTGACCCGAAAATCTGGGAAGAAATCTGATCTTGGCGGGACACAGGGTAGCCCATGGGCCTTTGGCCTGCTGTCAGAAACAATCACATCTTTTGGCCATTAACCGCAGACGTGTGTGCCAAAGGCAACAGCATATCTGCACGGCTTTTCCAAACGTGCCACGCTCATTGAGCAGTGCAGTACCCTCGAGGCTTGTCCTGACAATGTTTGGACAAGTGATTTATGGTGTTGTGGCATGCGATGAGTCTTTCAGTGTGTTTTATCTGAATACCAATTAAAGTTGAGAGATAAAACAACTTTGATCCACTCTGAGTAATTATTTATTTTATAGAAATGCTCCCCCCTCTCCTGATACCCTCAAGGCACACAAAGTACACAGCTGTTTTGACTAAATATAATCCAAGTTAGTATGCACAACAAGTTTGTTTTTTAATTTTAAAAATATTGCCATTAGGAGTAGACCATGGCTTCTTTAGTGTGATCGACAGGCATTAAGGCCACACACCTTTCCTTGAAACTGACCAATCTTTGACTAGGACCATCAGACTTTTTTTTTTAATAAATAACATGTTTAATCTGTTCATGTGTGTCAAAAAATATTTACACCCTCATTTGAAGCTGTTTTTTTTTTTTTTACACTAGTAATATTTTACAGTGTAAAGAGGTAACTGTGTGTCTCGCTTGACTTATTTTTGGCAGAGTAATAGCTTCTCAGTGCTGAGTCACTGATGGAACGTCAACTGATCATTTGCTGGAAAGATTTGTCCATATTTTAGGATTTTGGAAGTATGCATAGACTTCCGGAATAAAAAATGAAAGTGGAAACTCCATAAAACCATGAGCCTGGAGCTAAAGCACTTCTTAATTGAAGATGTGCCAAGATAACATTTGATGTTTTAATCGCAAGCTCAAAGATTTTAGCTGAAACTAGAAATGTTGTTTTCCCCTTTTAATCAATCCCTATTCTGTCAGGTCTTTTTTTCTACAATAAGGGCTCTTTCTATTATATGGGCATAATATTGCTCATATGCTTTACTTATCACTGTCAAAAGGGCAACCGGAGCACACAAATCTTTACACTTTTAACCAAACTTATTAAGCCAAATTAAACTCTATGACAATTTTTTTCATAATATCATACTGGTTGTTTTACACTGTTGTGTCACAGAAAAGATTTTAATAAGTGTTATATTTTCCCCTATATTAAATCAGCAAATCTATGCTAGAAAGCTTTAGAGCCACTTGCTGTCAGTAGCAAAAAAAATATTACGCTCAGCCTTAGAGCCTTAGACATTTATAATACAAGGTACTTGTATTAAAAATGTCACTTCAACTCTTCCTAGTCCGGGCATCACCTATTTGCCTGTCTGCTGTCCAGCAGGTACCACACGGCTGTTTATGCACCCCAACTCCAGATTGAAAAACAGATTTTTCCCCGGGGCCATCTCTCAACTGAATCAGGTCTCCAAACATCCCATGTTACTTCCCACTGTGCCACACACACACTAACTCTTTACACTCTATGTCATGAGGCAACCAAGAAATGAACATAATGCTGCAATTGACATAATATACCTTGATGGCGCCATTCCTATTATCGCTATTATTCCCCATAAATTCTGACGCATCTCTACCTGGAGGGGTAGCAGTAAGCATGGAAACACTATACATCCCTGGCACGCATTATCCATTATCACTGTATCAGCAACACTCCACAGTATCTGGTCCATCAGGGGAAATTGACTACTATTATCAGATATTTTTGGGATGGTGGATAATTTGAAGTACAGCAATGACACTGATGTACAAAAATAGACCATGATTCCTTCTGACTGCCACAGGATATTCAGTATGGTAAGACTATAGCACAATTGAAATATTATTATAACTCTAAACTCTGCTTTGCAGAACAGAATAAAACACTTAAGTGAGATACATTCTCTATTTGGTTTTATCCAGATGCCATACAAGTCTTTAAAGGTGACTTTTCAGAATGGCAATATTTTTTATGTCTTTTAAATTATGCTACAATTGTTCATAATAAAGATTGTGAAGCTGATATCACATTGAATTGAATTTTGGGTAATATTGTTGGTAGGTGGCATACTAGAAGGATCATGCTTTATTTCTGCTAGAATTTTTGATGTGGTGTTATGGTTTTCTTTTACGATTTTGGAAAAATGTCACTTTGGTAGTTTATTCCTGCTCAAAGTCACACAGTCATTCAGAAAAAAAAACACCACAAAATGCAGAGCTGTCCCAAGGAATCAGTAAACTAATTGGCTGATTAGGGTCTCTGTGGCCAACAGCAAGCTGCCCTGCAATTCTGTCAGAAAATGAAACACTTCTGTCAAAAACTTATTTTACTTGTAAATGTTTTGGTATTTACGTGCTTATTGTTTTTGCTTGCACTGGAACAACATAAAAAAAAAAAAAAGTTCTGAAATGGCCAGCAGTCCAGTCCAGGACGTCCTTTATATCTGAATGACCTGGATCAGTTTGCAAAATGAGAATAATCCAAAGCCAAGGGTGCCAATAATTTTGTCCAGTCAATTTTTGAGTTCTGTGTAAACATTTTTCAAGTTTGACTTTTCGTTTCTGTTTTATGTGTTGTTCCACTGCAAAAAAAAATCATAGAGTACAAACATTTGAATTAGAAGAATTTTCTTACAGAAGTGTTGCATTTTCTAACAGAATTGTAAGGGTGCCTATATTTTTTTGGCTATGGCTGTATATGTTATGTCAGTGGACAATGGTAATTATACAAAAATGCAACATTACAAAGAAAAACACAATATTTTTTAACAGGATACAGGATGCAAGCACAGACAGTGTAACTAATTAACGTTACGTTACTGAAGGTGACTGAAGAAGCAGCGGCACTACAGCAAAACCGAAGCTTGTTAACGTCACAAAAAAGGACAAATCCTTCTGGTACAGAGAAAAGAAAAAAGAGGAAAACCGAGAAAGGAAAAAAACAGCACTGACTTATTTTAAGACGGCTCAAACATGCAATTTAGTCTGCGAATATTGTTAAACCTGCGAAAACTAGGGGTTTGTGTAAGTGTAGTAATGGCTGAAATTTGTGGTAAAAAAGCAAATGTGAAACTACAACATGGTGATTTCATAAAAGTTAACCATAGTTTTATTGTAGTAAAACCATATTTTTCTTGGGATTTTTTTTGGCACACTGATTACTATTTGTTTATTCATACAAACACCAAAGAAAACTATAGTGTTTTTAGTAGAACCATAACTAATTTTTGTAAGAACTTTTATTAGCATGACATGCTGTTGTAATGATACCCAGATATGTGAGTGAAGGTGGTGATACAAGATCTAAAAATTATTTCTTGTGCTGGTAATGTATATAAACTTATTTAATTTTATTATTTCTACTAAATAATTTTGCTCGGCATTGACATTTATTTTGTCCCAGTATGGCCCACTTCTTTTTTTTTTTGTATTTCACCTCTCCATATAATCTCTTCACCAATAAAACTTCAACACTTTCCGCAAAACTAGTACTATAATCAATAATGAATACTAGCTGAGGGTGATCCTCCCAGAATGGCGGCAGTGCAACGTGGCATAGAATAGCTTCAAATTCTCTTTATACAACAACAGACATTTAATAATATCTAATATCTAATAATATCTCCAGAAATATTTAAAAAAAATTCTGTATCTACTGTAGTGCTGCTGGTGGTCACAATAGGGGTCCTTTGAGAATAATTTCTTTAAAAAAATCGTATTGTAATGAAAACAATTGATAAAAACAATCAGTATTAATAGTTATAAGTAACAAATACACATACAGACATAAACAGCTGTTGGAATATCAGGTTAGATTCCTTAGTGCTTAAACTATTTGCACTCTCGGATATCTAAAAACATCTTTAAGAAAACATCTTTGAGAAATTCTCATGGTAAAACTGTATCATGCTTTAAAATTCAGACAGGACACAATCTAAGCATATTGGTAGATAAACTCTTTAGTATTAACCCAAGGGACCAGAGGCGGAATTCTGGCAGACGTAACTGGTTCTGCTTTCAAATTTGAGTTTGAAAGCTATTACCGTGTGTTGTATAACACAAAAAAAAGAGTTTCCAGGTCAGAGGTCTTGCATTCAGATGAGAAAAGAGAAATAAGAACAGCGAATGAAAATTCTGCATGAATACAATCTGCTTTGTCAGGGAAAAAAAAAAACATTTTCAGCATTTAACATCATTTGCCAATTAATTTCTGCAGGGCAATGTGGCCAGCACAGCGGGATCTCTACCAAGAGCAAAGGACCACTGGGTGACTCCAAATGGACTTACCCAATGAGCCCATGCTAACCTCGGGCGAAAGTCATTTACTCCCGCTATTATTCTCCCATCTTATTTATTTGCAGCGATGCTTCCATTTCCTCTACGTTTGCATTCGTCTCTGAAAGAATTGCCAAGACAATCGGTTTCCTCAACCGCTGGGCCCCATATTGTTCGAAATTGCGCTTTCAATTTGCCGTGGTGCCTCAGCGCAGTGGGAGCCTCCTCACTCCTGCCTTTATGGCGAACAGACGAGACAATTGAAAACACAATGGATACAGGCAAATGGCGCTCACCCACAGGCCAACATCATCATTTCTAATGCAGAGAAAGTTGACGGTTTATTTGCGAGATGCAGGTTTTTTAAAGAATCAAGTCAGAAAGCAATTACTCAAGCAGCTGAAAGAGAAACAGCCCCCGCTCTACAACCATACGTTCCTAGTTAGGAGATGAATTACAACCGTCTAACATCAGATCTAATCAGATCTCAGACAAGGCTGGACACCAGCCATAAGATCTACACATCATGATCAAACACAAAGCAGCATGTCAAGCCTACCTTTAATACCATCTAGCAATGTGTTTCTCTTTATGTCTAACCATCAATCTATCCATGTGTCTATCAGTGTGCCTGATACTTACCCATCCGCTTGGTGTCCAACTAGCTATCTAATTGTTTATTCATTTAAGTATCTACTCATTCATCTGTTCATCTATCTGTTTATTAGACTGTACATCTATCTAGCAATCAATCTTTCTATCTGCCTATCCACCTATCTTTTTGCCTATCATCTATCTATCTATCTATCTATCTATCTATCTATCTATCTATCTATCTATCTATCCATCCATCCATCCATCCATCCATCCCTTTCTCCATCCGGTTATGTGTCTAACAGTCTAACCAACCAACCATCAATTCCCCCCCATTGGACTATTCTTCTACATCTGTATCTGTCAGTACCAGCCAATGATCTATTTATATGTGTATTCTATTTGTCAGTCTGTCTTTTTATTTAAATGTCCATCAGTTTCTTTGGTTGTCCCCTTATGCCTGAAACGTTTCATCTGTTCTGTTCTAACTATTTAGTTATCTAATCATCTATCCATTTATCTTTCCAACTGTCTTTCTCACCATCCAGTCATCTATTCATTTATTTAATGTGTCCATCAGTCCACCTTTTATGTCTATCTGTTTATATATCTGCCCATCTTCCGTCTTTTTGACTATTCATCTATTTATATTTATGTATATCTATCTGATTTTTTTTTTTTGTCTATCCCTCTTATAATTATGTATCTTCCCATCTTTCTGTCTCTCTGACCATCTTATCATCAGTCCATCTACCCTTACCTCTGCCCGAATGTTTAGACCTGTGTCTATCTGTCTGGTCATATACCCCTCGTTTGTCCATTTGTCCATCTACAGCACATACTGTTTTTTTGTTTTAGGCATTATGATGATAGTATAGGAATGTGCTTCATCCAATTTTCCTGATCATATTCTCTCTCCGTTTCTCTCTTCTTTTTTTTCTCTCTCTCTCTCTCTACAGCCCCCACCCCACCCACCCTTTCCGGTCTGTTGTTGAAGCTACTCAGAGGTTTATGTATTGCTCTATCTGATGCTGTTCGGCTTGCTTCACCGATTTCCATCATCACCCGGGTTCCTTTCCATCACCCTCCCCGGCTTAATGAGAAACTGATAAAATTAAATTGCAAGCTTCACTGCTCTCTACAACAGGTGTTGCATCTTTCCGTCCTTACTCTTTCTGTGAGAATGAGAAACAGCTCCTCTGACATTAATACTTTCTGTCTGCCAGCTACAGAGCGGTAGAAATGTGACACGCTCAGGTTACAGGGCTCGTCTGGAAAACTAAATAAAAATTAATACTGGGTGACTGCCCTGCGAGTGGCTAACTGCTCAGCACCAATATCCAACTTAATTAACCGTTTGCTCAGCATCGCCTGGACCCCGAAAGGCATGTTAGCATATTCAGATAACAAAGATAGTGTGAGCAGAAAGCTGTGCATCACTGACGTGTATTAAATGGTGTTATTAAAATAAGTAGGTCCTGAAGCATCAGATGGGGCGAAAGTCTGTGCAAAACTGTCTATTTAGACAGAAAATGATAAATAATGTAATAATGTCAAAAAACGCCAAGTATAATGATCATAACATCCATCCATCATCCATCTATTGTCCATACAAGCTTATTCCTAATCATTCAGCGAAAGGCAGGGTACATCCTAGACAGGCCGCCAGTCCAGTGTAGGGCAAACAACCACACACACTAACACTCATTCCTATGGGCAATTTAGAATTACCAATCATTCTAACATACATGCTTTTGGACTGTGAGAGGAAACTGCAGAACTACATATAGAAAGATCCCTGCAGGGGAGGTAAACCTGAGACCTTCCTGCTGTAAGGCAACTATTTTAACCACTAAACCACTGTGCTGCCTGCACAAAAAAACCTTATAAGATTTATTTTTAATTGATTGATTTTACTATTAAATAGAACCTTTAATATAAAAACAATTAAAGGGTAAAGCGCAGTTATAGAAAAGCGATCAATAATCAATAGAATAATGCGCCCTAAAGCATAGCAAAGTTACTGAAGTACACCTCGAACATAAAACTTTATGTTAAGTCCTAACATTTTTATTGCTCTTATGCCAAAAGAATTTTTGGTTTATATTTTTAACGTACTAAACATCATTCTATTTTATTAATTTTAACCCACATGGAATAATGTTAAAAGTCTGCAAACCTTTAATAGTGCCATAAAAAGGTGCTTTTTTTTTAATGTTAGCATGGGACAATTGCAAAAACCTTTTGCAGAAATGTAAAGTTCTCCAGCCTTTTCAGTGTCATAAACCTTTTTTTAATTATAAAGAATATTTTTTTTTTTTTTAGAAATTTTAATTTTAACGCAACTGAAACATCTTAGTTATGCATTATATTTCAAAAACATTCTTTTTTTCAACACATTCGGACATTTTATGTGTTATAGCACCTTCAACATCTTTGTATACACATATATATCTTTATCAGGAACAATTTCTATAATCACCCATAGCTGATGCTTATTTTCAAATCTTAAACAATTCCCTTAACCTTATTTTTCATTCTTAAGAGAACGTTAAAAATCAGTTTTCTTAGAGTCACGGAAAAAATGTCTGACTTCAAAGATCTGATTCAACTGACAATATTTACTGTTACGCTTTTTAAGCATCAGCCTTATTTTTTTTGTGTGACTCTACCAGACAGTGTACATAAAACCTCCAGTGTTTTCACAATTCTAGCAGAGAAACCACTAACTGCATCTCCTGCTGTTTGCGAACTAGTTGAGGTCCATCTTCAGGCCATGGAAATGTCTTATAAATACACACAAATGTATATGATGACTTCAGATCGGCAGTTAAAGTAAACAGCTTTTAGCTTTTGTGGTTCGGTCGGTTGGAATAACTGAAAAGAGAAAATGTGGGGTTTTTTTGTTTTACCGTCTTAAAGCGAAGACTGTTTATTGTAGCAGGTCAGACAAACAGTATGTATCAAAGCAGACTGGCTATTGAAAGTCAATGACACACAGCGGGGCTGTCTCATTCGCCCTTACACACTGTTCATACTGGAACACCTTCAGAGCTTTCCAAACGTCTAAAAGTTGTTGTTTTTATGATCTCATTAAGTTGAATAGCTTTACTGTAATGTATATTTTAACTTTGCGCCATGTGACATGGGGACTGTTGAGTTTGGGATTCAGTTTGTCATCAGGATGAGTTTAAACCACAATCAGTTGTAGCTTTGGTAAAAACTATTTACAGTGGCAAGCAAACGTATTCAATCCGTTAAATCTTTGAAACTATTTTCATCAATCTGTCCATCTCACTCTTTCAGTCTGATTGTCAAACCGTTTAACCATCCATTCCTTTAACTGACTCTCCGTCTCTACTCACATCTCTCGGTCTATCTGTCTGATGGTCTACCCAACTATGATCTGTCTGTGATGGTACCTTCCAATTTTTTTTAAATCCATCTAATCGTGTATAAACAGATAGACAGCTATCTTTCCATCCATCTGTTTTTCTGTCTTTCTGGTTGTCTTATTATCTTTCCATCCATCTAACTGTTCATCGTTCATGTCTGTTTGTCATTCTGACCATCTATTCATCATTTTTAATGTCTATCCATCTCTCTGCTCATTTAATCATCTATTTATTTTTTCTTCTGTCTATCCATCTCTCTGCTCATCTATTTATTTTTTCTTCTGTCTATCCATCTCTCTGCTCATCTTATCATCTATTCTTCGTTTTTATTCTCTGTCTGTCTTTCTGTTAATCCAATTCGATATTTCTACTTTCTGTCTCTCCGCTTATCTAATCGTCTATTCATCCTTTCTTCTATCTGTCTCTTTGCTCATTTAATCATCTATTTATTCTTTTCTTCTGTCTATCTGTCTCTTTGCTCATTTAATCATCTATTTATTCTTTTCTTCTGTCTATCCATCTCTCTGCTCATCTAATCATCTATTCTTCCTTTTTACTCTCTATCTGTCTCTCTGCTCATCTAATTATCTATTCATCCTTTCTTCTATCTTTCTCTCTGCTCATCTAATCATCGAGTCATCCTTTTTTTTGTGTCTATCCATCTCTCTGCTCATCCAATCATCTATTCATCCTTTTTACTCTCTATCTGTCTCTCTGCTCATCTAATAATTTATTCATTCTTTCTACCCTCTATTTGTCTCTTTGTTCATCTAATAATCTATTCATTCTTTCTACTTTCTGACTCTCTGCTCATCTGATCGTCTATTTATTCTTTCTACTCTCTATCTGTTTCTCTGCTTGTCTAATCATCTATTCATCCTTCTTTTATGTCTTTCTGACCATCCAACTATCTATTTATCCTTTTATTCTGTCTCTCTAATAGTCTGATCATCTGTTAGCTTGAATGGTTAAACCTCTGGACTGTTAATTGGAGGATCCGCTACCACTGTTGGGCCCTTGAGCAGGGTTCTTAACTCTCTCTGCTCTAGAGATGCTGTTAATCTGGCTTTAACTTGAGGTGTGTAAAGAAAAGGATTCCAGTATGCAGTAATGTATATATAACAAATAAATACTTCACTTACTAAATCACCTATTCATTCTTCTTTCTGTCTATCTTTCCTGTTTGTCTATCACCTGACCAGCCTTCCCTTTCCATACCCAAATTGATAAATACACTTAGTATTACTGTCAGTATATCCTTTTAGTAAAATGTAAGTTCTCTCACAGTCCAAATTGTTTTCAAATTCTGGTCCATGTCCAACAGATTTATTTCTCAAGATCATGAAAATAGAAAGAAAGAGAAAGAAAGTGGGAGAAAACCTAAGAGAGTGATATAAAGAAAGAAAGACAGGGACAAGGATGGTTTTTCTTAATCTATTCATGTTTGCCTGTTGGTGTTATTCCCAAAACTCATTTATAGCCTTATAGCCGTAAAGCTTTTACGATCCAGGCCGCTCGTCTCGCCTCACATTCACTTCTCATTTGTTCAGTTTGATCATAACATCAGTCGTCCTCTCACTTGCGTGGCATTATCGCTCTTTGTATTTATTATGATAACGGCAATTACGATAAATCATGTGAGTAGAGCAGGAAAGTCTGTAAACAAGAGAGCTTCGCTGCTCCGGATTTGATTCTCCGCAGAGACAGAAATGCCTTTTAATGGCCTCGCTTGTTGTTAATGATATGCCGGTGCGTCTTCAACACACCATTGCGCAGATATTGAAGCCATTCATTTCGGAAATAGGGTGCAGGCAGGGAGATTACTTTATCCAAACGGTGTCCTCATCTGACGAGGCTTTTTCTGTCCTAATGCCTCGGCCCAGAACACCGCATCGTGTCATAGCAGTTTGTTTTGATAGCTTTTTTTCTCTCTCTTTTTTACGAGCGCAGTTGTTTTTTCATTCAAATCTGATGCCATTAAACATTCATGGACTTTATGTCCCTGTTCTCTGCCAACTGCTACACATCTCGTGACATGACGTGCTAAATAGACATATGATGAAAAGGTGGTAGCTTGGAACTCAGTTTCCAGGACCACTAAGCTGCCACAGCTGGGCCCTTGTGCAAGGCCCTTAAGCCTAAATTGCTTGAATTACTTCTGTTGGCAGCAGCAACCTTGTGCTCTGCTGAACACAAAGCTGTGTTACGTTGATTCCAGTCCCCTAATTTCGTCACTGGCTTTGTGTCCCACCTCGGCAGTACTCCAGCTTGATGGTTCTCTTCATCTCCTCGAGTGAGACCACTAAAGGTTAATGTTGCGGATATTGATTTAAATGAACACTTACTTAAGATCAGGAAGACTTCCTTTACCATCTTGAACACAGACATGTACACACGCCTGGGGAGGAAATCATTCTGCAGGAGCTGATAAAGGCAGTCATGCTGAATACTAAAGTTTCCTGAAATTCGCCCCAGGTTTACCGTTTAATCCTTCCGCTAGACTAAAGATGGTAAGATTTGCTTCTTACAGAAGAGAGACAGCTGGAGAATGAATTTTTTTCTTACACGACCTGCTTAAATCCTACTCGAGCTCAACACCTGCTAGAGAAGGCCAGAAATGTTCGGAAATCTTTTACAAATTCTGACTACTTATTTAGCCATGTTTAATAATTTCATCTAATAATTACTAACTCGTTATTCCGAAGTATTTATTATCAGTTAATTATAACTCTTAACATAAAAAGCTAAACTATACTGATTTTAGGGCTTCTTAATACTAAAATGCTTTAAAATTCTAAGGTTAGGACCGACTAAGACCGATAATCAGTTTTACTCATATTTTTCACAATATTTAAGCCTATTTTCTTTATTGGTTATTGGTTTTGTAATTTTATTTATTTGGATGTAAAAATAAAACGTTTTGTTGGAAATGGAGTAAAATGACAGTATTAAGAGTTTGTTCAGTTTATATAACATATAGTTTAGGGTTAAACAATGAATAAATATCGGTTCTGCATGTTGGTTATTGGTCATAATAAGATGAAAATACAACGAGTGTCCCAACTAACGAGTTTTTCGAGATACAAGCCGTCTCTTGGCTGTTTTTTGCTTTGATTGCGAGCTAAAATTTGGGTTACGAGCCAGCTTCAGACACCCACTAGTTAACGTAGCAAGCACCACAGTGAACGCCATAACATCCCGTGTCTCACTGCGTCAGCGAGTAGAGTCGTCTCATATCCAGGGTAAATGCTGTACAATATACCAGTTTATTGCAGTACATTCAATTATATTGTTTTTATACCGGGACCCTGAATGAATTGACATATGAGTAATTTGAGTTACAAGCTCCGACACGGAACAAATTAAACTCGTAAGTCAAGGCACCCCTGTACTTAATATTTATCTCATACTTATAAGTAAAAATGACTACTTATTCTGTCATGCTAAATCAGCTACAATAAAGCAGAGTTTGAGCAAAAGTGAAAGAAAAGAGAAAAGGAAGAGAACGGATGAACAGATATTTGGCAGCGGCACGCCGTAGGCTTTGCCAACACCGCCAGTGGCCTGTGACAGAAGTTCATTTTACTTTCCTCAGCTTCTTTTCCAGCAGCCAATGGCACAGACATAGCAGCAAAAGATAATTACTTTGCCCTCCGGCAAAGACTGGAAGAAAAAAAGACATTTTCCTGACATTTGCCTTTGACACCTTGGTCTCTAAAGCTCAATAGTCCCAGCTATAAAAGTCCAAAAAGGTCAATCAGTTTTCGTTGTTGACACAACGCCGTTGTTAAATATCAACGCTTTCGGAGCCAAGTGGCTCGTTTACATCTTACAGCGTATCATGGGAAGTGAAGTCGGTGAAGCCGGATGAAAACGGATGTACTAGAACAACAGTAAAGATGCCCAAACTACAGGACTAATAACAAGCTGCAATCAAACGTACTGCTGCATTAAACAAATTCTCAGATTAGCTATGTTATTCTTACATTACTCTGAATCCGAGTTAAACTGTGGAAATGTGTTTTTCGATTGAGAGAATTGAGAAGAGAAATGTTGTCCAGATATTGTTAAGCATTTTAAATTGTGGGAAATAATTCTGGATTCTAAATTAAATTTGAAACAACATATTAAAATAATCTACACCACCAATAAGCTTTGGCTGTTGCTTAACTCTATGCATACAATGATTTCCTGTCATTTATCGTACTGTGCTACAATTTGATCTGTAACAATAAATATGCTAAACACATAATATACTATTTATAAACCAGCTCTAAAAAGCCAAAGAGTAATTATTATAAATATTTAAAAAAATATAAAAACTTTTTATTTCTTGCTGTTGTGTGTTTCCTGAGGCAAGTTGAGGTGACTGTTCGAAGTGGTAGCGCGGTTATTACGGTGTTGGGCTGCTAATTGAAAGATTGGTTCCGATCTTAAACACCACCAAGTTGCCACTGTTGGGCCCCTGAGCAAGGCCCTTAACCCTTAATTGCTCAGTTGTATAAAAGAGATAAGAGTGAATAAGAGTTTCTGTCAAATGCTGCAAATGTAAATTCAAGAAAACTGGCAACTTTAGTTAGAGATGGAATTTAATACCTGCTTATATTACAGTGTGTAAAACTGTCGCTTAAAGAAAAGCAAATACATTTACGCTATTTGGCAAATGTCTTTTCCCAGAGCAACTAACATTTATCTCTTTTATACAACTGATCCATTAGAGTTTAAGGGCCTTGTTCAGGGGCCAAGCCAAGGTAACTTGGTGGTTCTGAGAATAAAACTCTGATCTTCCAATTAGCAGTCCAACACCCTAACCACTGCGCTACCGTATCCCCACAAATATGTGATCATTAGCATGATTTGATATTGTTTGTGTTGTATGTATTGTATTGCTTGTGACTAAATATTGTAATTTGTAACAACATCCTGCCCAGGGGCTTTATAGCAAACTTGGACAAATCTGTTGTGCATTGTTCCTGTTAAATAAATTAAATAAACAAAAATGCATTTAAATGCTAAGAGGTCACAAAGCAGTGATGGCTCTGAAACGTTTAATCCCAACATAATAAATAAAAAATAAATGACTATTTAGAATAACTAGCTTTACATATACTCAAAAACTGCACCCAGTGGCAATGCAAATTAAACCCCCCCCTCTCCATAATGCTGCCCTGCTCCTAGAAGTACATCAAACAGACATTTATGGATGCTCACTGTAGCATATCAGCCATACCAAACAATACCGTAAAAACTGCACTCTACACAACAACTTTTTACAACCCAGACAGAATTAACAAAAGTCTAAAAGAACCAATGCTCAGCAAACACACTACTGCAATTTTTCTTAGCTTTACTATAACAAATTGTACTAAAACATTTGCAACTGTTGACTCAGAAACTGTTAATTTTCTGTTAATTTTCTGTAAGAAACTGTTAAACTTCTCTACCCATTAATTTCTTCTTTAAGGCCCCATTTTTACATTTGTTTTTGTCTGTTTTATGTATAATTTGCTAGTCACTACCCTCTCACACGGTGTTGTTTCCGTATTTAGCGTAATTATGTTACGGTTCTACAGCAGTCGCGGGTTTTAAAAAATGACAAAGCAACAGACATGAATACAAAACTAAATAAAACTATTGTTTTATTTAAAACATCTTCAATCGAAGATGTCATTGTTTAACCTGTATGGGTGTGTGTGTGTGTGTGTGTGTGGGTGGGTGTATATATGCACATGTATTTGTCCAGCTGTCTAATGGAAACTTCAGGACTGATTGTCACATAATAACATTTTTTACCTCCACTTTAACCCTCCTTATCCTTATTTTTACTCTTCCTCGCAAACACACACACACACACACACACACAAACACTCTCACATTTATCACGTATCATGTCCTCCTGCTTATCACATGCTACTGAACACACCAGCGTCTCCCACATGCCACGTGCAGATCAATCTCGTGCTTTCCTTGCCTCAGCTGTTTTCACATTTCATTACACTCTGTGTGTGTGTGTGTGTGTGTGTGTGTGTGCACTATTGAACATCACTCACCTTTTGCCTGCCTGTCCTGAAGATGTATTAAGGACGAATCTATTGACTGATTCTCAGAATCTAAGCTTATTGGTTAATACCCAGTCTTTTATTCTGTCTTTGCTACAGGTTGCTTCTCCATCACGCTGTCTCTGAAGAACGGAGCCAGCAAATCTATGTGCTAAATAACAAACCCTCTAAATGCACACCGAGGATTAAAACTAGTCTGGCTTTGCTGATGTTGAACACACCAGCTGTGTTTATGTCACGGTGCTGTTGGATTCTCCAGGATGACCACTCAGGGACGTGCACAGATACTAAAATCGAATCGATACAGAACAGACCTAATAAACACACTAAACAACACAGTATTACCTCTATAAACCAGAACACAGGCAGAAATCGACTTATAGGCCATGTTCAATCAGCAAAAAACGAACGATCCAAAAATAGTCAGGACGCTGGTGGCTAAATTAAGTAATACTTGGCTTTGCTAACACCTTTACAGACAGGTTTAAGTAAATCTGGTTTACACACTTACTGTAAATATACTTTGGTTTACACCAACGTAAACCTAGTTGCACTCTCTTGATGGATATTTGTCCAATATAAAAACAAGATTCATGAAGTTTTTTACATTTATTTTCAGCTAAATTTATTAGGCTAGTATACCATAACTAGTACCCTAGTATTGCTATATATTGCTATAAGCTGTAATTAACGGACATTCGGTGTCACCCAGATAAGTCTGGTTCCTCTTAAGCTGTCTTCCTACTTCATCTTTTGTTTTTCCTTGCCACAGTCGCTACCGGCTTGCTCATTATGGACTTTTCTCAATGTTACTGCATTCAATGCAAAGCTGCTTTGTGACAATGTTCACTGTTACACAAAATAAAAATGTAATGAACTGAATATTATGCAGGACTAAAATCAGCGCTCGGAGCCTTGATGTTTAAGAGCTGCTTTGGTTCAGCTGTTAACACTGTCAAAGCCAGAATCATTTAATGTCCTTTTACTCATATAAAAAAAATAAGCACAGACAACAAAATAGTTTGTTGTGCTCAGTGCTATCTGTTAGCCACGCATTCATTTATTCATTCATTTTCTATACCTGCTTATTCCCTAATTCGGGAATCAGTTTATCCCAGCTGTCTCTAAAAGGGCGAAAGGCAGGATGGGTACACCCCTGGACAGGTCGCCAGTCCATCACAGCTGTTAGCCACTTGTAGTGTTCATAGCACCCATATAGTTGCTATGAACTAGACTGCACACAAAACTTTTCTGGTCTTTGTTAGTAAATCCAGTTTGGGTGTAGGTCTTGCATTCCCAATTATTTTCTTTGTGTCTGCAGAAGTGGATTTAGAATAAGACATTAGATTCAGTAGATCGGCAACAAGATCTGGTGTAGCATGTCCGTGGCAGTCATTTACTTTTCATTGAGTTTTACTTTTATACCCCGAAAATTCCTGATGAACACAGGAGGCAGCACTGGGCCCATAATATATTCTTATGATTTCAACTCAAACTGTATATTTAAAAGCTATTTTTAAACTTTTGATATTTTAAAAACTTTTAAAAAGACATTTAAAAGTTATGGGAATAATAAAAATTTGAATAATAAACATATTTTGCTCATTTTCAGCCTCTTTTTTTACTGCGTGAAAGACAAGACTAAATGTTTCACTCATAAATGTAATTTTTTTTTTAATGAACATCATTTTAAAATTGAGGCAGCATGGTGGCTAAGTGGTTAGTACGGTTGCCTCACAGCAAGAAGGTCTGGGTTCAATTCCCGGGCAGGGGAATTTCACTGTGAAAGTTCCATGTTCTCCCTGTGCTTGTGTGGGTTTACTCCGGGTACTCCAGAGTAAAAACATGTATGTTAGGTTGATTGATGATTTTAAATTGCCCATAGGAGTGAATGTGAGTGTGTGTGGCCCTGTGATGGACAGGTGACCACTTCAGGGTGTATCCCTCCTGCCTTTTGCCCTTTCAAGGCGGCTGGGATAGACTCCAGCAGATCCCCTGTGACCCCAAATTAGGCAATAATCAGGTATAGACGATGAATAAATGGATTTTTAATGGAATTTGAATTCTTTAGTACTTTAAGCAATGGGGTAATAATATTAGCAAAATATTATTTTAATAATAATAAAAATTGTATTTAAAAACCAATGATAAATCTATTTATGTTTTAAGACATTTTTTACTGTTTTTTAATAAAGGGGGGCAAATTCTTGTACCCATAAACGTACACAATTTGTTAAACACATTTTGTTTCTTTTAATTTACATTTAATGCTTGCTTTTGCGTTGTTGTGTGTTGTTTACATTTATATCATGGCCAATTGCGTCAATCCACTGTTTGAGTTCTGATTCCGCTGCAAGCTTTTATGTAAAAGCTTCATGACCGACGTCATTAAATCCACAACAGAGAGGTCAAACTAATCAGTCGGATGTGTGCACAATTAAACGTTATTATTGCGAAAGCGTGTGCTGTGACCGGCCACTATGGGGTGGATAAACAAAATGGCTGCCAGGAGTAGATTATAGGGGAAAATTTTACATGCTGTTCTACTGCAAGCTTTAAATTGAAATACGTTTTGCAGTAGTTTTCATTTATTCCATCACTCTCTGGGATTTTTCCTCCACCCGGTACTGAAAAACAGTAATCCCGAGATCATACAAAGTATCTAGAACGGCTTTTAATCCTAACAGCTATCAAGAAAGCATCAGCTAGCAGCTTATCACTTCTCACTAACGGAACAGATGGAGGGATTTATAAGCAGAGGTGGAAAGCACATTAGCTTCATTTTAAGGAATTTATACTTTGCTTGAAAATAGAGATCGACTGATATATTGTCACAGACATACCAAGCTCCTCCACAAACCAGCTCACCCAATCACCAGGTTCCTCCACCACTCAACTCACTCAATCCCCTGAATACTAATCAGTTATACCTGCAGCTCATTCCCCCACTCACTCACACTCACCTATTTAACCTTTTTCTTTTTTCCCTCTTTCTTTTCTTATTTTAACCTTTACTCTTCATTCACTCACCATCTCAGAGCTTTAACTATGTGACACATAGACGCACTTACTAGTCCTTTCCAACCTTCAGCATACCTCGCCTTACCAAGGACCTACCTGTCAATCTTTACGATTCTGTCCCAAGGCTTCTGGCAATGTCCAGCTTCTCCTCGTGTCCTGTGTGTTTACCTGGTATCCAGTAACCAGTAATTTTCTACTCATTGCTATTTGCCACCATTGTCTGGGTTGAACTCCTGTCTCCAGTCTGATTATATGTCTATCACAGATAATCGATATGCAAAGCTGATGTTTATGGATTGTTTTCCTTTCTGTTATGTATACAAGCATATTTATAACAGACAACACTCTGTGTGGTACATAAAAACATTATTAAGAAATGTAACTTGAAGCAATTTTAACGCTAAAGCTTTAACTTATAGCATGTAAGCTAAAAAAAACCCAAGCATGCAGTTATATATTACACAGGATAAAGTAGTGCTCTTAAAGAGTATTATTAACATTTGATCTAATTAATAAATAGACATTTTTATAAATCTATTTAGAATAATTTTGGTCATCTGTTTAATTAGCCTTGTAGCAATAGCAATCTATATGCTGTGCTAATTAGCATTTTCTCAGGTTTCTCTGTCAAGAAATGTATTTGCCCTTTTGCAAAAAAATATTTTATTAAAACCCTTTATATTTCTTATTACTTACCTTATTAGAAGCTACTTAGTATTGAGCTCATGTGCTTAATTTAGTTACTAATTAAGTGAAAGGATGCGCTATCTGCTAGCATTTGAACTGAAGCACACAGGATAGACGGGAGCATTTGGCGTTTTTCTCAGTACGATGCTTAAAATAAAGGCTATGCCATCTTTTATACAAAAACATTTCAGTCACACGAGGCTTTGAGTACAACATTATTCTCCTCTGCGTGATTTGACAAATTGTGCCTTAAAAAAAAAATTAAAAAAGGATGTAGCCGTTTTCTCGGCGTGTGAAGTGACGGCGTCTTCACAACACGAATATATCCCACATTTCTCTCCTTTCTCCCTTACGACGAGTTAACAGCCTATAATGCAGATTTACCAAGTCTGTCACATCGCCATTAAAAATTCAAGCTAATGTTGCTGCTCAGACAAACGTTTGTTGTGTAGCGCACTTTTCCCCAACAGCCCCTGAGGGCAGAGTGAGAAGCTGACTTGTGAATTTATGCGGCTGTGTGAATGGGCTGACATTTCACACCAGCCGGTTTCAGAACATACCCTGACTCTAGTGTGGTGCGGAATTTAAGAGGTGCTTAGCCATCTGTAGACGCCACTGTTTTGTAGCCTCTCTGTGTGCGGTCTGAGCTGCATGTGTTCTTTTAGTTCACACTGTTTTAACAGGCACACCCTGAAGCAAAAAATAAATAAAACAGATTCCTGATATACATAACAGCAGAACAGCAACAGATAATGATGATAATGTTCATAGAAAATGTATGCATAACATGATTATTACACTATTGCAATAAAGTTATTGTTTTAAATCTTATCTTACTAATAAAAATCTGAATGAGAGAGAGAGAGAGAGAGAGAGAGAGAATGGGAAAGAGCGAAAGAGAGACAAAGAGAGAAAAAAGAAAAAAAAAACACACATTTGTTTTTCTTAATTGTATTATTTTGCCACATTTATTTGATCAGTAAACGCATATTTATTAAAACAGTTACTAATATTAAAATTACTTTACAATTGTCTCATGTCACTGCTTTATTTTTGTTTTTTAATCATATTAACCAGTTTATTAAAAAAATATAATACAGAAATTCTTATACATTTACAGCATTTGGCAGACGTCCTTATCCAGAGTGACTTACATTTATTTCTTTTTATACAACTAAGCAATTGGGGTTGAGAGCCTTGCTCAGGGGCCCAGCAGTGGTGGCTTGGTGTCAAACCCTGGTCTTCCAGATGTCAGTCCAACACCTTGACCACTGAGCCACCACTTCCCACATTACAAGGCTATTCAGATCAAGCCAAGTCTATGTTATTTTTATGTTTTAAAAACTTAACCTTATTTATTCATTTAAATTGTTGTAATTTAGGTGGCCAAGAAATAGAATTTCCTCCAGTTTTATTGTGTTTGTGTTCATTATTAAGTGGTTTTTTTTTTTGCCTTGTGGGGAAATGGTGGAGATTCCCAGCAACAACAAGTTACCACTGCTGGGCTCCTGATTAGGGCCCTTAAACCCCAATTGTGCAAATATATGAAAGAAGATAAATGTAAGGGCATCTGCCAAATGCTGTAAATGTAAGTGGTGGTTAAAAGCAAAACTCATATGAAAGCAGACAATTAGTGCTTTCGAATTTGTGGTTATTCATTAAAAATTGTTTATTACTGAAAGCCATCAGTGTCTTTACTTATCTTTTATTAGACATGCTTGATTATTTTATTTTTTATATTTATTAAAAATGTCCGATGAATTAATTTTAAAATGTACTAATAAAGAACGATGAAGGCAAAATGATAGCAAATTTAATTAGCTAAAGGTCTGGTTATTGGTTAAAATTATTTGATTGGTCATTAAAAAATAAATAATAATAAAGTGGAATTAATTTTGTCACATATACATTACAGCACAGTTGGGTTGGGTGTGCTGTAAAGTTGGGTTTAGAGCACAGGGTCAGTCATCATACAGCTCTGTGGAGGAGAAGAGAGTTAAGAGCCCAAAAAATGGAGCATAAGTGTTGGGACCTGAACCCTAACCTTCAAATCAACAGTCTAAAGCAAGTCTCTGTTTTTAATAAATATTTTACAACTTTAGGCAGGTTTGTCCTTTAGGCACGTGCCAGATTTCATGAAAAGTTTTTATATGATTTCATTCAAATTTCTTAATTGAGTCTCAGGACCGCCATGTGTTTCCTACCATTTGTGTTTTTGGTTTTTTTTTATAAATGTGTAAATGTGTTTCTTTTTTGTTAGGAAATGTTATTACAAAAGTGCTTTATTACAAATTTAGCTGGAAACAAGCTCCAGGCAGCCAAGTTCGCACCCGTTTTAAAGACATTTCCATTCGAACTCTTGAATAATGCACATAAATTCTGAATAAGAGGGACAGAGAGAGAGAATGGGAGACAGAAAAAGGAGAGAGAGAGAGAGAAAAAAGAGAGATATGACTGTTGGGGTCCAGGTCTGACCAAACTATTCTTTAGCTTAAAAGCTAAATCATCACCATTGGCTATATAGCTAATGAAGCGTTGTGTGCATTAATTATTCACATTCGCCTTCTCTCTGCAGGACTCACGCAATTTTCTGCTGACGTGAACGACACGACACGTCAGGGTGAGTCACAGTTTTTCAGGGTCCACTTCAGTTTACTTTTCTAACTTTTGCATTAAACATTGTATATTACTGATTAATGATAATTGGTGCCACTTAAATGCTGCAGGAAAACTTGATTGACAGCTTAAATCCCACCTCTAAATGCTGTGTGTGTAATTGCCATCAGGTGAAATATTTACACAGATTCAATGTAGTTCTTTACTGACCAGAAGATTATTAGTGTATAAATCAGTTTAATTCCAGTTTATTTTTTGTTAGAAAAAACGAAAAGACTAAAATACTTCACTTAATTACAGGCTGAATTGATTTTGTGTGACTATAAAGCTTCTTTTCCACAGGAGAGGCCTTCATAGTCGTTGGGACCTGCTAAGAGACATTAACTGTGAGTCTTAAAGACAGAGGTTATAGCGGCTTTAGCAGTGCAGTCACTTAGCCTCGGATTTAATTCCTAGGACACAGATTTAAATTGTGTCCTAAATTCTTTTACTGCCTAAATGTCTAAATTAGTCTAATTTGAGGCTGTGCTGCTTATCCAGTCCTAAAGAACATTCTCACTGTGAGAGTTGATAGTAATAGCTTGCAGTAAGACATTTTGTCTTATGAATAGCTATGGAAATGGTATGTACTGAAAAAACATTAATACTTAAAACATATATTAGTCTATTAAACCACTAGAAATTAAGAAAGGCTTTAAGTAAGGCACATACACTATAATATATATATATATATATATATATATATATATATATATATAGATATATATATATATATATCTATATATAGATATATATATATATATATATATATATATATATATATATATATATATATATATATATATAATATAATAAAAGTGGAAAGTGGTGGCTTAGGTGGTTAAGGTGTTTTACTGATACCAGAAAGACCGGGGTTCAATTCCCAGCACCACCAAGTCACCACTGTGGGCCCCTGAGAAAGGCCCCTAACCCCCAATTGCTTAGTTGTATAAAAAGAGATAAATGTAAGTCAGTCTGGATAAGGACGTCTGCCAAATGCTGTAAATGTGAACATTCTATTTCACTTTTAGTTCCCTTATGTTGCTATAGTAAATACCACTCTTCTGCGATGGCTTTAATCTTTATTTATATGTACATGTATGACGTTTGGGAGATGTAGTAATCCAGAACGACATACAATTAATATAAGGAATACTCTAGGTTTAAAAAATTGATAAAAGGATAGAAGAAAAACGTCTATGTCTAAAAAAGTGTTAGATCAGGTATCTGAGAAAGAGGTATAGTATGTCTTAACCCATCGTTTAAAGACAACAAGTGACAGGACGGTTCTGGCATTGAACTTCTCATTAGGGTAGAACATTTTCAACTTCTGTTATATTTTTAGGGGAGACAGTTTTCAGTTAGATTTCTGTCAGTCATGTATGTACTAATAGTATAAGCAGTAATTATATATAACCACTTATATATTCATTCATTTATTCATCCTTTATACCTGTTTATTCCCTAATTCGGGGTCACAGGGATCTGCTGGAGTCTATCCTAGCTGTTTCTGAAAGGGCAAAAGGCAGGAAGGGGACACCCTGGACAGGTCGCCAGTCCATCACAGGGCCACAAACACACTCACACTCACTCCTATAGGCAGAATTACCAATCAACCTAACATACATGTTTTTGGCTTGTGGTAAGGAACCAGAGTACCCAGAGTAAACCTTAAAGAACATGGGGAGAACATGCAAACTCCACACATTAAGAACTCTCTGCTTATATATTTTATATATATATAATTTACTAATTTAAAAATAGTTTTAATTTGATTTAATATAGTTTTTAAACCGTTTTTTAATTATTTGTTTGTTTTTAATAAATATTTTTAAAGTCTATTAAAAAATAAAGAAAGAACAAGACAGAAATACGTTTCATTTCCGCTACGTGCCGGAAGCGGGAAGTAAGGCAAAACAACATGGGGGACTGGGGACGAAAAGAAGACGGCGATTTGCTTACCCAAACACTCTTACTGGTTTGACTTTTGGGTTTTTCTCTTGTTCGACATCGTCTTTTTTCTCTTCGTGTACTTTTTAATTCCATGAACGGTAAGACATTTTTTAGATATATAAAATAAACAGCGTTATACACAGGTAGACAGGCTACATGCTAACATGTTAAATTCGTGGATAATGTCACGTACACATGTACCATAGTTACACAACAAACACAAGATGTTCTGATAGATCAGATCTTAAGCTGGGGTTCTGTAATGTCTAATCTGACATTACTCGATTCTTTTTTTGATGATAAATAAAAACTTTGTCTTTAAATATTGCTTAGTTAAATTGAGGAAAAAGTTCTAGTTCTGAACTTGTGTTATGTACCATGTTTACTGGAGCAGCAGGAGGTGTTTATTGCTGCCTTGTTCACCCCTTAAAGTCAAATGACAAATTATTAACAATCCTCAACTTAATTAGCAATAATAATAATAATAATAATAATAATAATAATGGCCCACAATTCTTTTCAATCATATTTAATCCACAGTAAAACTGATTTTGTGCTTCTGTAAGGTTGAAATAATATAAGATTAATCTAAAAATTATAATGTCCACAGTCTTGTGACCTAACCTGATCCGAAGTCAGTCGCTCTCACAATGTTTTATTCCAATTATTAATTAATTAATCAAATAACAGCATGTGGCATTTTCTGTCTGATTTATTTCTCACATTTAAGTTCCTTTTTTATTAGATTTTATTTCTGGCACACGCCCTTATCCAGAGTGACATTTCTTTCAGTTTATTTATAGAACTAAACAGTTAAGGCCCAGTTTAGTGGTGCTGAGAATTGAACCAACAAACTTCTGATCAGCATTGCTGAACTTTACCTAATGATCTCCCACACGCCCAGATGATTATACAAAACCAGCAAACGAAAAAGCTCCAGTGTTTAAAACTTTTAGATATTTGCTCTAGATTTAGTTGTATAAAATATTTTAGAATCAGAGACAGCAGGAATCACTAAATTAATAAAATTTTATACAAGTTTATAGAATTAATCATTTTAAGGATGACTAATATCTGCTTGTATTCTTGCACCACTGCATTTTTAATATGATCTGGAAAATAGCAAAACAATATTTGAAATGTCTGTAGTCACAGATCGCAGAAATCTGGGCGTAATTGACGGATGCGAGGTTTACCTGCAGAGGAGATGACGGGTAAAGCACTACACACACACACACACACACACACACACACGTGCTGCACACAGATTTAATAATTAAAATGTCAGCTGCTCCCAGCATTCTTCTTCTTCAAAACAGACATGGTGTAATTGCTGCTCAATTCCGATGACACACTGGTGACATTCCGGTAGTGCCGTGGTTCAGCTGAGTCATCATTACAAGAGGGTTATTACTGCACATGATGGACACGTCCTCTGGCTGCCTGAACAATGGCCTAAAAACACATACCAACATGCATTTATGTTTATTATATTCCAAAGTATTGGGACATTTGATCATTACATCCACGTGTCACGAGCCTTACTTTTTTCTCCTATAATAACCTCCACACATATGGGAAGTCTTCCCCTTATTCCGAGTTCACACTGCACAATATTGTCCACAAAATTTGTCAAAGATTGACAAGTTTTATTCACTAAAATGCTTCGTTTTCCCTCTCTCTTTACAGCCATTGCAGAAAAGTCTTACAGTATAACCTCAAGCTCAAATATAAATGCTAAATTAAGCAGTGGTTTCAATCTGAGCAGATCTAGTGCTGTTCCATTTGTGTTCCTCTGCTCTTTCTTTTTTTAGCTATAGGACAGAAAGTGTTTGAAGCTATTTCACAAGCATGTTTTAAAAGATGATTTCTTAATTCTTTCGTCTCGTGTTCTTTTACAGCTTTCTGATGACTCTGTTCTGCATCCGTGACTGCAGACGACCTCCTGCTGACATGTCTCTGCCACCGCATCCCTGCCGAGTCCAGCAAACCGCCACACTGATACATATCACTATCTTTCCATTCCTGACCTTAATGCCTTTTCAAAAAACTGATTAACATAATTTATTTTATATATTTTTTCAATAATGTTTGAGCTGATTGTGTGAGTATTATTAACCAGGTTCACAAAAAGTCAATAAAATTTGGATTAAATAAACTGTTTGAACTTTGTAAAGTCTCTTCATTCATCATTTAATATTCTTAGTGTCTAAGCTGTACATTCTCATGTCTGTTTGCCCCACACATCTAACGTCAGCTGTTTAAAGCGGCACCTCTGTATGTGTGTGTGGTGTTTGCATTGCTGCTATATTTGTTAATTTATAGAAAAAATATCAAAATAGCATAATGTGAAAGTGGTTCAAGAATGAAGGGTGGGGTCAGGAGGTGACTGGTTAAAATTGCACATCTGAAAGAAATTTAGTGAAATCTTTTAAAAGGCAGGAAAATATGACAAGGATATAAAAAGAGAGAAAACAGATCAGTTGATCCTGAATTTAGCAGATGCCCTTATCCAGAGCAAATTATTATTATTTTTTTTTTTGCATTAACAGTAAGGATCAACCGATAATCAGTTCTACTGATATTTTCCCCAATATTTAGCCATTGTTGTCTGTTTTTTTTAAATACCAGATTCACTAAAATATTGCATCATTATTAGGACAGACAAAACTTAACGACCGAGCAGAAATCCAAAATCAACTGATCAAAATTGCATATACTGGTGGCTTAGTGGTGCAGGAAATCCAAACCCGGGTCAAGTCGGTAGTCCAACACCTTAACCTCTGCACCACCACTTCCCATATCAGGGGGAGAATCAGGTGTGACTCCGGTTTGATTGGAATTAAAATTTACACCAACATCCACAGATTGTAACCCACTGGTGGAAGGTGCCGTTAGCCAATCATGGGTGTTTATGAACTTGTGTATTTAAAATAGGACTTTCTTATTAGCAGCGCTAGAACTTACTTAAACACTTCTTCTCTGATAGAAATTGGCAGATAATAAGAACGATGAAAAAAGACAATGAAAACTTGGTAATGACAAAAATGTGGCAGTTTTTGTCCAACCTGTGGATACAATCTCTTCCGATCACACACACAAAAGCCAGACATACATATTGCCTCCAATTAGGTTCTATCCTCTTCCTTTCACCGGAGATATCCACTGCACAGCTAAAAGTGATCTAAAGTGTCTGTTGTTGTGACCTATTATCTCGTCAGGAGTCGATTTCCCTCTTACTGTGTGCGAGATGTCTGAACCTGAACGACTGCCAGACATTTCGCTGAAGATAAATGGGTCAGAGAGATCACGACGCAGAAGTATAAAGTAAAGCTCTGCTCCGTCCTAGCCTGTCCAACAAAAGAAAAAAAAACCTCTTTCCTTCTCTCTCTCTTACTTTAGATCACTTTAGAATTTTCTTTAGCACTCCGATGTTTAGACGGCTAGTTTTTCTGAAGTACCTGATCAATGACTTTTCCTCAGGCTGCCTGCAGGCGACATGGTGGAAGAGACACAGGGAAAATGTAGGTGTTTGCTTGTGTAGAGATTGTGCTGATGCTCAGTGGACGAATGGGAAATGCTCTTTTGGTGCCCTTTCTTTGACTCTTCTGCCAACTAGTTTCTCATAAGCACTTAACAAAAAATAAAATGTTTATTCATGGCTTCTTTTAATACTCTAATCAGATGCCGTAAGTTTTCTCCACACCAGAGGATTCCAGAGCTTTAGCAGACTTGGGCTTCAGATTCTACTACAGAATTAGTAGCCTGGAGAAAATTGAACACGCCTGAATCTAACTGCGTCCTAGGGATTTAAACTTACGTAACTAATGACATCACTGTACGGCCCAAATCACAGAGAACTATAAAAAGTCTGAAAAAAAAATAGAGAGTATAAAAGTTTTAAAACAAGAAGCAGTAAATTATCTTCTATTCGCCCTTTTTTGCTTTATTTTTGTACTTTTTTTTGCTGTTGCTATATTTTCTTGTTCTTTTGCCTGTATTTGCTATTTTTGCATCCTTTTTTCTTGTATTTTTTCAGTTTTATTCTTTTTGTATTTCCTAATTAACTTTTTTCAATTGTTTTATTTGTTTTCCTATTTTTATTTGTTCTTTTTTTCCATTTCCACAAGCTGCCTGTTTTTATATTTTTTTTCTTTCTACATCTCACATGTGAAATTTCTTATAGAATCTTTTTTTTCTTTCCTTCCTTTCTCATGTTTCACTACACCACATCATTATTTATTTTTTCTCAATTGGAGTCAAATAAATAGTGGTGACCTTCAGTAGCCGCGTCTCCTTCACTTTCCTCTAGTCTACACAATCCCGCGCTCGATCCCCTGCGCTAGCCTGCAGTTCTAATCTCTCTGAACCCAGGTTTCAAACACATAAATCTGAAAACCCTTCGCGTGGCCCCAGGACGTTGCTTTATTTTGCAGCGTCAGTGTTATTCTCCTCTCCCACTGACCGCCTTGCCGCAGGATGACGTTAACACACAATGTTGTGTTTTAGTCGAGACGCTAATTACAAAGAATCGTGGGAACAAAAGATCAAAAGGAGCAGTGCCACCTCAAGTCTTATGTAGTTATGTTTGAATCGTCATGACCTTCTGAAAAATATCAGTAAGCTTACAGACACTGGGTTATCAGCACAGCGCTGGAGGATAAGAACTCAACTCAAGTCATGGTTCTGCATAAAACAACACAAAACTACCCCAAACCATGAAGAGCTACATGAAAACAAACAAAAACACACAGTAGCGACTGGAGGATACATTTTTAGCCAGTGCTGCATGAGCCTTAGTGTAAAATACTAGTGGATTCATAAAAGTGTGCACTATCATATATTTTTATAACAATTAAAACATATTAGCATTTGCATTACTTATAAAAATAACCTGGTAGCCCTGCCACCATTTTTTTTTTACATAAGCAAAGCCCTGATCTGGAACTCAAACATTTGTTAACAAAATGATTAAATATCAAAATACACAGTTGTTGTAAGTTGTAATTATATATCGCTGCACCTGAGTGGACGACATGCGGCATCGTTTATTCACTGATGTTCGACTCACATTGACAGATGATTGACAGATGAAAATCCGATCTGTCTGCTTACACAGTACACATTAATGTGTCCGATTTATTACCACACAAATTAGGCACAAATCCCATCTGAAAATATCAGAATCCATGTGCTTTTTTCCTGCTTATACTGTCATAAGTCAAATCCGATCTGTGCCACATTGGAGAAAAAAAAATCGGAACCGCTGCCGTACAGTACGCGTCATATGTGCAGCCAGTGGTTAGAGGATGTGGGATCTGAGACCAAGTGTAAGAGGGGGGGCGTGAGTGACCGTTTAATACTATTTAAGCTTGAGCAATGTTTCTGTGGGTTCTAAAGCAAATGATCAAACGGTTTACCCAACAGGAGAGTGCTTTAAATGAAGAAATGCACACATGCGGTGGTAAACTGTCAATAGTGTAGAAAGATGAATGACATCTGTGTATCCAGAACAAGACAACAGCTACCTAGAGGTGCAATTTAGAGCCAAAACAAAAACAAAAAGGAACAAATGCTAGAAATAAAGCCAAACATAGAAGCTAAAGACTAATATCTTGTTTGCAATTGTGTTTTCAGAACAACGGATTAATAAACATCACAGTGTGGTGATGCTAAAAATGATTATAAGGCACATGGTTACATAAATTACTTAAAAACCACATTTATCTCTTACATCAATGTATTATTTTTTTTTTTTTTGTCTTTTCAATCCAGGTGGACTTATTCAGCAGCGTCTTTGCCGTCGCTCTCGTTTCTAATGTCTCCTAAGTGTTTCCTCCTAGACAAGCCTTCTTTCATTTCTAATAAACACATTTTTAAATACTCATGCGTCATATCCTGTTTTTGTGTATCTGGGAATATGGAGGAAGCGCAAAAGAAGTGCGGCGCCGCCGTCGCTGGCACGACCTGTAATTTGATCCTCATTGGAAACTGCTCTGAACAAATCTTTTGAGCGTTCGCTCGTTCTGCAATTCTAAAAGCTGTACCTTTAGTCATTGCAGCTGTGTAAATAGATTTGCTGCGCTGGAAGCAAAATAAATGCTTCGAACAAGAACTCTGTCGAGGAGGATCAGTCATCAAGACGGAGTGCAGGAATTCAGAATTCAATGAGACGCATTTATTTCGGTCAAAGTGAATAGTGTTTCAGGGCTTTAAACGGCTTGGATATATAACACGCAGTAAAGATCCGGCTATATTAGCATGCGGGAATGGAAGCTAAAGAAGACAGCTGTTATTTTTAAGCAGGGTAAATGTGTGCAACTAAAGCACTTTAGATTAACCCCTCAGTGCCACCAATTTCAACATGCTGGATGTTCTCGATGTTTACGGAGCTTTAAGTAAAGTTATACTATTTCTCCTGCTGATGATTGGCTTATCAAGGACACGTGAGGCCTAATAAATGAAAAGAATACACAATAAAATATATATCACATGTTCTTTACAGCAGAGTGATATTGTTTCTTCACATATCCCATTTTAGTAAATTGCGGTCAGAGTGCAGGGTCAGCTAGGATACAGCACCTATGGAGCAGGAAGGGTTAAGGCTCTTGCTCAAGAATCCAACGGTGGCAGGCTGGCAGCAGTGGCAGATTGGCAGCTTGAACCCAGTTCTTCCTAGTGTTCCAATCAACAACTCAGTGCCTTGTCCGTCTGTCAATCAATCAATCAATCAATTTATCTATCTGTCTGTCTGTCTATGTATCTATCTGTATATGTCTGTCTGTGTCTATCTCTGTCTCTCTGTCCCCGTCCGTCTGTCTCTTTCTGTCCCTCCATCTATCCATAATAAAATATATTTGTGCATAATATCTGCACTACAAAAAAAAGACAAATGACTGTGAAACATTAACTCTTTTTTACAGAAGCCAAAAATACTCCTAAAACGTCTACATTAAAATTTGAATTGATAAGACAGACCACTGATACTGTAATACAATGGAATAAATATAGATATACACTCTCCTCCTAGACAGGAATCTAAGACAGTCATGGCCACCGGCTCACCCAGACTGGACTATACGAGACTGGTAAAAGAGGTGTTTAGTTTGGGTAAATTATTGCCTGAGCTGAAATCTGCTCTCAGCTGACACGAATAAAACCTGATAGTGGTGTTTTGCTGTTGTATCTCATCTAGGTAATGTTCAGGTCCAATGCTTTTCTGCTCACCGTGATTATAATCTTTGCAGCTTGATTGATTTGGCCATTTTCCACTGATCTTTCTTATCAACAAGGTGGTTTTACCCAGCAGTCTCTGAGGAATTTTTTAAATTGGCATCAACATTCATGCAATAGTTCACATGACAAAAAAAAAAAAACACACCCTTTTTTTTGCCCGTGTCTGGTTTTATGCACTGTTTTACTGTGATGTGATTAGTTAACAGGACAACTGCATGAATGCACCGGTACAGCTGTTCTTACTAAACTAAATCCTGGCTCATTATGTAGATTGTAAACCCTGAGGATTATTTGAAGGCTTTTACCGTTAAATGTTCCTCTTTTATTTTAGTAGCATCCAAATATTTTTCGGCACGTTATTACATAGTTATAAATATTTCACACCGGATTTCTGAATGTCTGCAAGTTGCATCACAAATAAACACATCCGGTTACTCATCAGAACAGCAGCATACAACTCATGTTGAGCTTTCCCCAGCCCAGTAGCCTTGAGAATAGCTTTTTTATCTTTGGGTTTAGGATGAAAAGAAGCAAAATGATAAATGAAAACGTTTGAGTTTGTTTAATTAACAATTTCTCTCCCTCTCCTTCATGCTCTCCATCACCTCGGAGAAAGATGCCATCTTGCATATTGACAGTCTATAAAGCCTTCATTTCATTTTTTTTTTCGGTGAGAACTTCATTTCATTTTCCTCTTGAGATAAGACATTTAATTTCACAGATTACTTTAAAGAAGGAATGAGAGAGAGAGAGAATGAGAACGAGAGATGGGGAGAGAGATAGAGAGAGAGCGAGAGAGAGTAAGCGGAGGAGAAAAGAAAGGAACATTCCTTTTTTCTCTTTTATCTTAAGACAAGTGCAAGCTTATTTTACAATGCTAAAAAAAACAGGATTATCTCAATAGATCTGAGACATAAGATGTACCTAGACAAAGTACACATGAGTTCATGTACAATTTGTGTATAAGATTAAGAAATCTACAATTTAATTTAGTTTATTTGATTCATCCTTGTATTTATTTAAGCAGTAAAAAAGTAGTAAAAAAGCAGTAAAAAAAACCCTGTTGTTTAAACCGGAGTTCGGGTCTCTTTTCTGTTCAGTCGTAACATCGACTTGAGCGACGTGTATTTTTTATATAGTTGATATTGGAGCAGACCTGCTGACATACGTATGTGGACCTAAAGATCGACAGAACTCCGAATGTAGGACTGTTTTATCCTGTTTCATGTTTATATAAGTGTATGATGGTATTCCATGATTTGCTTGCTGGCGCATGTCGCATCAAGGGTGGGGCTGACACTATAAATAAATAAACACATTTTATTTTAATGCTACAAGATTTCCATAGTCTTCAAATTCAGAATTAATTAAAAAAGCAAACTAAAATAAAATATAAATTTATTACTCATTATTTATTCTCATGTTTTTCCAAAGCCGCAGAGAGCCGCAGCTGAGGGATGGAAGAGCCACATGCAGCTCTGGAGCCGCGGGTTGTGAACCCCCCACCTAGCCAATCAAAAGCAAGCACACAATCTGCTGTTCTCATAAAACAGGATAAGTGATAGAGGAGGAATATAAAGCACGAGTATTGAGATATGTTAAATGAAAAAAAAATCGTGTTCAGGAGAAGAGGGTGAGGGAAACTGACAGAAAGACGCCGCTGAATGAATCCGCCTGCCTTGAACCTGAACAGATTTGACGCGAGAAGAAAAAAATGTAAGACAGAAGGTGAAAGTACCTCAGAATCTTTTCTATTAAATAATTATGAAATTTGGTTCACTGTGATTATAAACCTTTTGTTCTGGAAATACAATTGTAAAAAAGACATTAATCTAAGTGTTTTATTATGTTTTGCGTTGTACAGCATTCCACCTTCTCCTCCTCAACATTATTAGCAGTAGTAGCAGCAAATACACAGTATTACTAATACTAATAATAATACAAATAATAATAAAAGTGCTGGTTAAAGTAGTAGTAGTGCTGGTGGTAGCTGTAATCTTTTAAAAAGTATTTGAAATATTAGTACTACTACTAATAATAATAATAGTAAATTATTGTAAAAGCAGTGGTAGTGGTAGTAAATACTAAAGTTTATAATATACAGTAGTGCCTTGACTTACGCGTTTAATTTGTTTCATGACGGAGCTCGTAACTCAAATAGTATGTATATATAGTATAATAATATAGTATGTCAAATACATTTTTCTTTGAATTGAATTGAAATGCCATTAATCCGTTCAGGGTTCCCCCCCCCAAAAAAAAACACCACATTTTTTTTTTAAATAAGAAAAATATACTTATAAATAAGGAATATTGTATAAAAACCAATACAATAGAATGTACTGCAATAAACCGGTTTCATTAAGTTTAATGTACAGGATGACTTCACTTGCTAACACGCATGTCTGACTAGCTATCGAGTGACACACGGGATGCTGGGCGAATGTAACAGTGTTTCTGTCTCATTTATTGGTGGTTAACAAGCCAACTTATGACGTATTACCGCTACCAACTAGACTGGAGTGTGAAGAATTAACAGGACGGGAGAAAGAAAAGAAAAATACTTTGGCGTTCGCTACGCCAACCAGCGCTCGGGTGTCTGAAGCTGGCTCGTATCTCGAATTTAAGCTCGCAACTCAAAGCAAAGAAATCGTCCGAGAGACGACTCGTATCTCAAAAAAACTTGTTAGTTGGGACACTCATAAGTCAAGGTATCACTTTATATATGTATTGTAGTTATCGTTAATAAAACTAAACAGCAATTACAATAATACTAATAGTACAAACAATGATGTATTAATAATGTATATTTACTGAGAACGGCAATAGCAGTTTTAATAGCAAAAACAATTTACATTTCTGGCATTTGGCAGACACTCTTATTCAAAGCGACATACATTTATCTCATTTATACACATGAGCAATTGGGGATTAAGGGCCTTGCTCAAGGGCCCAGCAGTGTTAATTTGGTGGTGATGGGAATCGAATCCCGATCTTCAGTCCAACACTTTAACCACTGCGCTACCACTTTCACACTGCAACTAATACTAGTAGTATTCATAGCTGTAGAAAAAGTTTTAAACGCATTATTATTGTTACTGTCCATCATAGAAACTAGCTTTGAAGTAAACAATCTAACAGATGGCTTATTTTACCTCATTATCACCTTTAACCACTTTCTTCCTTGACATAAATGTTTAATAAAGTTTTCATTTTATTATCCTAACATGTCTCAACCAAATGATCCAGAATCCTGGCTAGCTGCTGCAGGTGTGTTGGGATTTGCAGCCCTCCCCAGGCAGCCCTCTATTATTCAATTAATTAAACCTTTATAACTCAGACGAAAATTAAAGCGAAACTATAACAGAACACTAACGAGAAAATAAAAGCATTCCTGTAAGGAACAACGGATATATAAAGACGTTCATGAATAAAAAATGACATCAATTATGCATAATATGCATTAAAAAGAAATTAAATTGTACACTAAACAATCCACCAGAGTTTTAATAAGCAGTTTAGTAACTTCTGTCTAGTATAAAAGTGCACGCTAAATCAGGGTTTAAAAGAAACAGGCTCGGAATACTTTTACAATATTTATACTCCAGAGTTTATAGTTTTCAAAATAAAAGAAAACAAAACATTTCCCTTTCATGCTGCTTCAACACGACGGCTGGAGATCAAAGAATTTTAGATTACCTCAGAAAAAAAATAACTGCGAGCTTGTAAATGTTTTCGTCTAATGCAAGAAATCACCAAACCGCAATCATGTACTCCGAACTCGATGCTAATCCAATAGCCTTTCCTGCCTCGCCGGGAGTCACCATGGAAACCAAACAGTTTTCCTCCACTGGCTTGATGTCGAACCATAAGTCACATTTAACCATAATTGCAGTTTGTGGTAGCGTGTCGTTCAGCGGCCAGTGTGTGTGTGTGTGTGTGTGTGTGTGTGTGTGAGAAAGTGTAGTGTATTCCTGTTCAGAATCATGCCATGCTGAGAGAGTCATTTTGCAAAAGCAACGGCGGGGGCCCCCGTGTCCTTTTGCTGGAAGGAGAAAAGGAAAATTGTTGTGAAATTGAGCGTGATGTCTAATTGAGGCCTTTCGGGCTGTAATTGAAAGAGTTGTGTTTGTGTATGTGGCTGTTTTTTTCCCCTCACCTGTGTTTTGTATACAAGCCACACTTAAGCAAAATATCTATTTGTTTATTAATATTTTATTATTTCGAGCATATCTGAGATTTATTACAGGGATTAACAGGATCAAGTTTAGGATTTGTTTATGACGCAGACTTTCCAACCCTACAGCCAGGAGGCTATTTAGGATTCGGATCCATCCTAATTAGGACTTTATTTGCTCTTAAAAGTAAAAGCCAATGTTTGAAACAAAAGTATGTGTTATACCCCCGCAATAAATTAGACATGCCTCCAGTCGGCCGTACAAACTTTTCACGGAGGACAAGGAAAAAATCAATGTTAAGAAAACATCCCAGAAGAAAGCAAAACCAATTAAAATCAGCAACTTATTAAAACTTTTTTTTGTTTGTAATTGAAATGGAAGCGTTAGCTGAATTTATTTTTTTACCCTAATGTGCTTCATGCCATTAAAGGTGCAGTAGGACATCTTGGAAAAAGCTGTAGTCGGTGTTCGTCACACCTGCTGTGCAAAGTGGCGTCCAACGTCATGTCTCCTAAACACACGAACACAATTATTACAATACATCATTTGTCATTCACCAGTAAGAAAACTTAGTTAGTAACATTACAAAAATACCAAACACGGAAATAGTCTTCGATTCCTAAAAATAATGAAATAAAATGTGCACAGTATCTATAATTTTTAGATTCATGGCATTTGGCAGACGCCCTCATCCAGAGTCACTTACATTTATCTCTTTAATACAACTGAGCAATTGGGGTTTAAGGGTCTTAAAAGGTTTTAATTAAGACTTCACCCATATATGATATCATTTGAAGGGAGTGCCTTTATTCAGTTCTCTACAACCGAAGATGCTAAGAAATATCATACTTTTTTATTTAAAAAAATAGGGTTTACATCCATCTATCCATCAATTTTTATTTAAAAAATTGAGGTGTATTATAGTAAGGGAGAATAATAACATGCTCTTCTTAGTTTTGGGTATTATTTCAATCCATAACAATATAAAAATATACTTATTAAAATGCTGTTATGTGGGTCCTTTTCTCTTACACCACAAAAGGAGTAGTGGCCATTTTGAGAAAGAAATAACACCTCATCACTCTTAACGCAGTCACATATGTCATTGCTTTAAAGCTGGAAAATGGAACTATTTTGAGTCAACTCATGGGAAAGGGGACCAGGATGTTGTAGCAAGAGCATTAAAGGGTCACGACATCCAAGATGCCCGGCAGCTGTATAAAGTCCTCAGACAAACAAATACATCACTGGAACTGTTGGTTCTGATGTGTTCTGTGCTGTAAAGATAAAAGCATCAACAAAAAAAGATCAAAACTGCATGCTTTAACACACAGCGCTTCAGTTTTGGTCTTAAGAGCTCACATACTGCACAGTCAGCAGAGAAATGGGGAAATCAATCCCAAGGTTCTTGGACAGTGGTGCAAACTGAAATAATGAAGATCTGTATCCAGGCATCATCCTTGCCACAAAAGAAACAGGTGTGCCGCATGATGACATCCACTGGTACCAATTATATGGAATCCTTGAGATGATTCCAGCTCCAGAACATGTGACATCACATCATAGAGCTTCAAAAGGAGATTTCGGCCACACATACATACACAGTTGGTAGAATATCACTGTGGTGCTTCTGTGAATAAATAATAGATTAGACAGGTTTTTTTTAACATTTTTAAAATATTTGATAAAAATATTCATAATGTACCCATTTAATTTTTTTAAAGAGTTTATTGCAAAGTCCTATTAAATCCTGTGTGTGTTAATGGCCCACTGATTGTTACTATTAACTTTTTCTGCTGCAATTTTCTTTAATGTTTTGGAAAAGGAGAACATTTTTATGAAGAATTCAGAAATTAGGTTACCTGTTGTGCCCATTTAGTAAAAGGTTCCATTTAGTAACGTATGTGATTGAAACACGTTTGAAACTTATGTATGACCGCAATATCTGCAAAAGGTTACTACAAATTAATCAATCAAAATCTGAGTTTTATTTCAAGAAAACATATTAAAAAGACAAAAAGTGTTTGGTTAAATCTTAGACAGGTAATGTGTCCATTTAACACGGTCACATTACCATTTTTGAATAATAAAAGAAACAATGAGAGCATTTCTTGCCGAGGTTCCACCAGACATGTTAAAGGCTCAATTCAATTCTATTTCATTTGTATAGCACTTTAATCAATCATTTATTATAGATAATTATGAAATGTGGATGAAATAAAAATCAGTTTGTCACTGATGAGCAAGCCGAGGGCAACGGTGGTAAAAATGGTAATCGGAGGAAACCTTGAAAGGAGCCAGACTCGGAGAACCCATCCTCATTGGGTGATAAACCGATGGAAGGAAATTTTGAAGTCACACTGTGTGTGTAGGCAACTGTAGTCAAAAGTCCTCAGAAAACAGCTGGGGTGTCCTCATGGTAGAGTGGAAGTGTCCTCAGTCACCATGGTGATGTGACGTCATCAAGTTTATTCAAGACATCTAAATTAAAAAATAAATAAATTAATAAATTAATAAATAAATAAATAAAGTGTGTTTTTTTTTAAGAGAGGAAAAGAGAGAGCGAGAGAGAGAAAAAGAGAGGTTTAAAGCAATTTTAAACAGTGACATAAGTTCAGTTCTAGAAATCCTGATGACAATCTGTGTAGTTCAAAGCCAAAATAGCCACCAAACTTGGCACTAATCACACTCTCCCATATAAAATGTGAATATCATTCCGTCATGTGTTAATCCTTGGATACGGCACAAAAACATTTGAAACCCTGACAGATTACTAAAAGCCTGACCATCGCTCACTTTCCAAATGATGTGTGAAAAAAATTTCATGATGACTGAAAAATTAGAAAATGGGTATAGATCTCAGATTACAGAATTTATAGAGTGTTGCCAGTTAAAACCGAATTCACACAGAAACATATGCCCGAGTGGTACTTAGAAACCATGACAGCAAAACAAACAAGAAGCGGTAAAAGTAGCTGCTTTTGCTGTAAAGTGTATCCTGCACAATGGTCATATTAAAATAGCTACAACTAATACCATGGGAAGTAGGGGTGCTGAGAATCCCCCAAAAAATCATGGGGCTTAGTGGGGATGCGGTAAGAGAAATAAACCATTGACAATTTTGTAACTACAAATGAATTAAATGTATTATATCGATATATTACTTTTAATAATACTGAATATTCAAATTTATTGAAAAAAAAAACTGCCCACATGTGATCGTAGTGCAATTCAAATGGTGCAGAAACACATTTCTGGTTATTTTGGGAATCCCAAACGAAATAAAAGAAGATTGGGCCTTGAGCTGGTGAATTAATTAGAGAATGATACAAACCTGGAGACTAATTGCCAGCCAACCAGCAGTGACTGCAACAGCTCCCCTAACTCAGCACACATTATCATGGGAATGCATGCATAGTTTGGAGTTTCTTCATCCCTGCACAAAACACGTTACCGCCTCTATGACTACACTATATAGAATATTCATAGTAACTTCTACTGTACTGTATGCTTATTGTTAAATATCTGCAGAGGACATCCATCTATCTTCTATACCCGCTTATTCCCTAATTTGGGCTCACAGGGATCTGCTGGAGTCTATCCCAGCTGTCTCTGAAAGGGTGAAAGGCAGAAGGGGTACACCCTGGACAGGTCACCAGTCCACCACAGTGCCACACACACACTTCCATGGGCAATTTAGAATCACCAATCAACCCAACAGACATGTTTTTGGACTGTGGGACTGGAAGCACGGGAAGAACATGCAAACTTCACACAGAAAGGCCCCTGCCCGGTAATCGAACCCAGGCCTTCTTGCCAAATCTACATCTTCATATTACAGTGAGAGAAATTTGATATATCCTTATATGATCCCCTGCTGAATATGTAGGTTTGACAAAGAAATGATCAGTGTATAATTTTAATGGTAGGTTTATTCTAACAGTGAATAAACGGAATAACAACAAAAAACATCCAGAAATACACTTTTTCTGCACATTAAAGTTCCTGGAGTGGCCTAGTCAGTATCCAGACCTTAATCCCAAGATGGAGGTTCAAGTTGACAAGCATCAGCCTGGAAACCCCAATGACTTGGAGAGGATCTGCAAATGCGATGTGCACAAAACTGGTGGCGACATACAAGAAACGCCTGACCTCTGTGATTGCCAACAAGGGTTTTGCCACCAAGTACCAAGTCTTGTTTTGCGAAGGAGTCAAATTTATTTTACTTATTAAAATGCTAATTGATAACCAAAACATTTAAAAAAAACACATTCTTTCTTTCAATTTTAGAATAGATCTACCATAATTTTCCCCCTTACTGTATATATTTATGTAATTACAATAAATGTCATCAAAGTGAGCGTTATTTTTATAATACTTCAACATGACATTTACATTTGCAGAAATTGGCAGACGCCCTTATCCAGAGCGACTTACATTTATCTTATATACAACTGAGCAATTAGGGGTTAAGGGCCTTGCTCAGGGGCCCAACATTGGTGGCTTGGTGGAGCTGGAAATCGAACCCAATCTTGGGGTTGGAAGTCCAACACCTTAACCATGAGCCACCACTTCCCCCACATGACGTATCATTTGATGTATTATTTGAACAAATTCTTCATTTTTATATTTTGTGTTTATCTAATTACTGTACAATTTTAGTTTTTATCTCATATCCAAGGTAAATGTTCATGTTTTTGACTGGTTTATGTTTGTAAGTCTCTATAAATTTTCATTTGAATTGTTTTATTGTTTTATGTAACATTGAGATTGCAGTCAGCTTTATTTGTCACTTCAGTGTTATTTTAGCTATACAGTCTATTGTTTGGAAGTTTGCTTATTGTTATTTCTGTTATTTTGATTTCCTGTATATGTGATGAAAATATTAATGTGTTTAAAAGGTTAATATCGTTGTTACAGTTTTAGCACCTTTATATCTGTTAGAAAACTATTTACTGCCAAGTGCAAGGAGTTTAAGGATAATTTAATAGCCTTAATAATTAGCTAGCCTTCCTATATAGCTAGTAATTAGGTAAAAACACAATTCGGCATTACATGTACACAGTTTGACCAAGACTTTTAAAATATTCATACTCGGATAGATCCGAAATTATTAATTGCGGTGTCCAAATTGTGACTATTATCGGTTTGAGTAAGTTAAGTAAGTAGGTGTTGAGAACAGGATGCTGTTTCTATAATGGAACATGTATATTCACTCTTTTTAATAATTTCAAGTAGTTGAGGCAAAAAGTCTGGAATGAAGAGTGAGACACAGCATCTGCGGTAAAAGGAGGCTAATTGCAGATTGATTTGAAGAAGCGACGGTCCCATCTGCATTGCAGTGAAGTGTGTGGCTGGCACTCATCTCTCCCTCTCTGTCTCTGATTAAGCATTGTGTGTGCTGTTTATTTAGCTAAACCACAGGCTGAATTTCAGGTTAAGTGAGCGAGGAGGCTGGCTGTTGAGAAAAAGGGTCCCTCTTGTTTCACCATCCGGAACAAGGAAGATTTAGAGGCACAGACAGATGTTCTTGACATACGCAAGCTTGGAAACGAGAGCAAAATGATTGCTGTGAGAAACGATTAGCTTCATGACAATCATCGTTTTATAATTCGCTGGGTGATCTGCAATAATATAGGAATCTGGTGCCTATAAATGCACTAAAATAGTCTCCAATGTTTCAAACCGTAAAGCTGCTGTCTCTGTTATAACATATAATTATATGATATATATATATATATATATACACATATACACACACACACATATACACACACATAATATATATATATATATATATATATATATATATATATATATATATATATATATATATATATTATATATAATATTATTACTCTGTAAAATTACAGCTTTCTAATTATGTTACTGTTCAGATACTTAAACACTTACAATACATAAATTAGAGTTACTACCATACTAAATCAGATAAATATATTCCACTATATTTTAATATATATATATAATATATACATACTGTCAAAACATAGTGAATAAATTTATCTGAACTAGTGTTCTGAAATTACATTAATACCATACTGACAAGCTGTTAACAATTAATTAACAAGCTGTCATTTTACAGAGCATGAATGGTCAAAAATGAAGGTGGAATGTAGTAGCGCAGAAGGTTAAGGTGTTGAACTGCTAATTGGAAATCAGGGTTTCGATTCCCAGCAGCACCGAGTTACTACTGGGCCCCTGTGCAAGGCCCTTCACCCCTATTTGCTCAGTTGTATAAAAGAGAAAAATGTAAGTCGCTCTGGATAAGGGCATATGCTAAATGCTATAAATGTAAATGTATCCAAAAAGATGGTTTAAAGTATTAAATTTCAACTACAGTCAAAGCTGTCATGAAACGGTTTTACAGAAAACAATAAAATTGTAGAAATTGCTAAAGATTAAAGCTTCCCTGTGAACAATCCCATGGGAATTTGGACAACAATAAATCAAAAATAAAATCCTAAGCAAGCCGGAGGAACACATGCTCTTCTAGATGAATTTACAAATGATTATACCTTTACATTGTAAGATGTTAGATATACATAAAAAGATATTTTGATCAAGACTCTTGGAATGAAAACACCACAATGTTCCTAACAGCAGCGGCTCTCAGCTGTAAATCTACAGTTAATGCGTGAAACTATTTAATAAAATGTGGTGAGACTTGGGCATGAATTGTTCTTGGAAAGTACCAATTATAAAGAATTGCTATTGCTGTCAGCTTACATCATCAAACAAGTGCAGACCAAAAGTCAGAATCATAAAGAGGCTGGAACAAACACTAGCTCATGTTATTTACTTTAAAAATAGACTCTTCTTGCTCTGACCCAAAATGTCAACTTTGACACCTCCAACAAATGAAGAAATATGTGTCGGTCTAGTGGTACTTCAAAGGATAAGGTTGGGCTGAAGTGTCCAGGAGGTTAAGAGTTTACATCCCTTGACAGTTAGAGATTTTGTCTTACATGCAGGACACTTCTAAGTTTTAAAAGTGAAAAAAAAGGAAATGTAGGGGTTTGCACAAATTTGTAAATATATAATTTAATTACAAACGGCTTTAAACCAAACTTTCATCACACTTATAAGACACAGGATCTACAGTGGACAACACAAAGCGTTAAAAACAAATGCAAAAGAAGAGACAAGCTCTGCAGGCATTCGGATGCCTTTGTAAGGAACTGTGAGGGTGAGACTGAATGAGTGAGCTTGTCAGGAAAAGAAATGAGCTGCCATCCTAATCCAGAACGTCACGTCACACTCGGCTGTGTGTCCTTTGGATTTGTGTCTGAAAACAAGAACAGCCCAAATGACAACGGTTGTAATCCACCGGTAGAAGCATTGCTCTGACACACAGGAACAAATTTGCCGCTTCGTCTTGCTCTTTTCTTTTGTTCGGAATGAGTTAATGCTCCGTGGCAGCTGGCATCAGCCACCCTGGATTGTGTTCTAGTCCTGGGAAAAAAAGAATTCATGGCCATTTAATCAAGGGCCAAGTGGTGGAGAATACAATGAAAAAGACAGTTTGTTGTGCCATATGTGGGAAAGCCGGATTATGAATCTGTCATGCCTCAAAATGTGCTTTGTTACAGGGCAAAAAAAAAATAAAAAATACAGTCTCATTTATCTTATTGTGTGGTCTTTTTTAATGTTATTGCCTTTGAAACCAGAATATATGTGCAGTCTTAACACATCCTCAATGTAGACCTCCTGTCCTGTTAGTGTCCTTTAGTTATTTCACACGATGACTTTGCTAGAAAAACAACGGAAAATTTCGAAACGGCACATAATTAATGGATCAAACTTGGCTAACTAGCATTTAAACTTTTTTTTTTTTTTTTTAAAGGTACAGCGCAATTAAAACAATATCAACACATATATAAACATTTCACTTGAGTGTGTTAAAATATTCCAAATAAAAGAGAATCATATTGCTGAAAGTGTACTCTGATTAGAGTTAATATATCTTGTTAACTAAAATTTCCGCCATATTGAAAAGCATACAGTTTACCATTTTTGAATAGCTGCTCATAAATATGGAGCTTAAAGTTAGGGTTAACATAGCATGATGCTAATAACAAAAAAAGAACAAAATCCAAATTTTTTTACATAAAAAATCTAAACCTTTGCTATTGCTGCTAGCTTGCTAACCCTCCGCCATGTTAACTAGCCGCCTTGCTACGAAAAAATTCCAGTACATATGGACGTTTTGAGTACCTAATCAGAAAACAGAAACAAAATAAGATTTAAAATAAGCACTGCTCCGTTTAGAATTATTTATAAAAATTAAGGTACTTCATGCTGTAATTGCCTTGAGAATATTTCCTGCTTCTATTAATGAAATGCTTGTTTACTATGCTTTCGCTTGAAAGTAATGACACAGAAACCGTAGAACAGGACAAAAATATCAGGAAGGGCAAAATATCACTCAGACATGTTGAGAAATTGCTGTTAGTATGTGTAAAATTACACTGCAATTACACCTAATGCTGACCACTAACTGAACCGTCATGGATTCCATCATACTGAGAAAAATATTAGAATTGCATTACAGGTTATAAGTTCAGAGCTGCTCGAAAAATTCCAGACACCCAAAAGTGCGATCATCTCTTGAATAGAGCTCCAGTGTGTTTGCTACATTAAAGTGTTGGTCATTTTTTCAAAACCTTGTGGCCTCTCCAGCCACCCATGATCGGCTGAAATCCTATTACATCATCATCATCATCATCATCATCTTAAGTGGAAGTGGAAAAAGGGCAGTAAAATGGGTGTAAAGGCGCCATTATGGGAGGACACCCTTGACTTGAGTAAATAAGAACTAATCAAACAGCAGTGCATTATTTGTTTCTATTCCACCCCATTTACACGAATGCTCATGACTGCGTTTAATTCACACTCCCAAAAGTTTTTCAACACGTGACAGGATCCTAATAGTCAACTCATGTTTAACAGATGACTGTGCTGTACAACACAGAAGCTTGCGGTGGTAAAGAGAATTTTATTAAAGAGTTTCACTGAATGTCTTTATGCCCCACAGTGAGCGACATACAGACCCCTGATGAGTAGATTGTCTTTTCTCAGCGGGATATTGCGTTTTTCACCAAAGGGCAGTAATTGAAACCATTACCTTATTCATTTGGTTATTCATGTTGCCTAATGGGATGAACAGAAAGTCTGGAGGCTCATATTTGTCCATCCTCTTTCTCTGTCTCTGTCTGCCTGTCTTTATCTCTCTTGTTCTCATCTTCCCTTGCCTTTTCTCTAAATCTTTCTTGCTTTTCTCTTACATCATTTGTCAGCTGTAAATTACTTTAACATCCCTCATATAATGTGATAACATAGTATAAGATAGGACAGTAAGCTAAGATAGTAAAAGATAGGATAGTATAAGATAAGATAGGATAGCATAGGACAAGATAGTATAGTATAAGATAGAAGATAAGATGGATAGTATAGATAAAAAATATATAGTATAAGATAGGATAGTATAAGATAGGATAGATACTAAAGATAAGATAAGATAGGATAGTATAAGATAGGATAGTATAAGATAAGATAGTATAAATAGTATAAGATAAGATAGGATAGGATAGTATAGAAAAGATAGAGCATTAAATAGGATAGGATAAGATAGTATAGATAATATAGTATAGTATAAGATAGTATAGATAGTATAAGATAGTATAAGATAGTATAGATATTATATGATAATATAAGATAGTATAGTATAGATAAGATAATATAATATAATATAGCATAAAATAGGATAGGATAAGATAGTATAGTTAATATAGTATAAGATAAGACAGTATAAGATAGTATATTTCTTTATTCGTCCCACATTGGGGAAATTTCTGTTACAGCAGCAAAGAAAAAAGATGTGCAGATAGAAAGTAGCTGTTCCTTAGCATGTGCCATCTTTCTGAACAACTGAATCCTTAAAAATGGTAGAATCTACTTTCATAATTTTTTTTTTTATTATTTTGACGAGATTTTTGTTAAACTGCATTCACATTGATGCAAAAGTACATTTCTTTACCAACTCTTGATTCCGCCATCGGTTTCCATTAAGTCGGTGCCGAACAATCCGCTTGTGTTAAAAGTGTCGACGAAGACGAATTAGTCTTTTTAGAACTGGAAGGCCGACAGTCCACACTTTGCTTACAGGAGTTGCTAATGCTCTTACACAATAGTTCATTTGGCCTTGCTATTCATTTCTGTAGGCAGTGATGCCGCTTTAAAAGCTGGTCAGAAAGCCTGTGGGCGTGTAAGATTGAAGAAAAATAACTCGATAAGTAACTTTGCTGAATGGAAAAAGCTGGAAAGTTAATTCAACTCATGACCCACTAAATAAGCCCTGATTTTTTTCCTACAACCAGCTATATTTACCCAACTAGGCCTCGTAAACAGACTACAGTTGATCAGTAAAATGCAAAATAAAATTCAGAAATATTTAGAGATCTTGGCTGAATACAAAAAAAAACCAAACCAGTCTACAACATTTACAGCAAGTTTGATGTCAATAGTTAAAATAGAAATCACATTATATAGTAATAAACACTTACAGAGGCCACGGTATGCAATAACAAATTTGTAAGTCTATATTGTATCTAAAGAAACTGAGAATCGTTTACACATCCTTCCGGCAGTACATAAAAAAAAAAATTACATGTAGTAAAGCTTTACTCATTTCTTATTCTAAGAACGATAAGAAAAAAATGAATAAGGGCAAAGTTTAATTACAAAACCTTCTTAAGACCATATGTGCATTGACCAGAAAACATCTGCTGAGACAATATACCCTGCTAGCTTTTAACATAGACTACGCTATAAAGCTTATTCCCAGAACCCTCTTTCTTTTGTATCCTTGAATAGGAACATACACATTCTACTCCACTCCATCTACAGCACACGATGGTTTGGATCCAAAACTTTAATATTTGCAAAAAGAGCTGAAATGTGTGTGTTTATGAACGTATTACCCTGTAATTATAAGCCATTTTGAGGTTTTCAGCAGGGTGGAAATAAATCTCACACATTCACACTGTCTGACAAACTGTGGGCAGGCTGCCTGCATTTACTGCAAAAATTATACAACTCCTGCCACACAATTATCTATAATTATTGCGATTAGTAACAGGCTTAACGGGGAAGGCTGGGGATAAAGAAAACACATGATGTCGTATTGGGGAAAATGTTTTTTTTTTTCAATGTTACATGTTTCTGTCTATCTGTATACTTCCATAAAGTTCAAATGACTTTCACCAGACTGTTACAGCACTGTTCAGCCTTAATGTTATGTTAGCATTATGCTAGCTACACTTCCAACATTATTTTCTTAGGGATAATCATTCTAGCTTAACGCTAAAGCACATTAACAGACATTAATGAACATTGTCTTTATTTTTACATGCTATATTTTCAGAGTCGAACTTCACAGCTCATAAAACTCAAATTACAGCTAACGTTTGGTATTTAGTGTTTGGTGCAAAGCTAATGATACCATGCCCTGTGTATTGGTTTGTTATTAGCTTGAGATGTAGATAAATGGAAAGATCTTTATAGAAATTAATAAAAAGCCTTGTTTTTAAGCTGTACTATAATGTGGCCTGATTAACATACAGTTGGCTAATATAATTGCCATGACAACTATAATAATATGTAACTGCATAAGATCTATGTTTAAGAGCCAATAAATAAAACTTTAATCAAAATCTCAGACATTATAAGGAAAATCACCAACGCTTTCCTCAAATACATGCAAATCCCTTGTTAATACTTAACAAACCTATAACACTCAGAAAAACATGTTAACCATAAATTTTTCATTTTGCAGTTCTCTATAGAGGCAATCACTAAAGCCATATAAAGGCCGGTCTGATTTTTAGTGTAGCAACATCACAAGGTTTCCAACACCAACAAAGAAGCAAATAAAACTTTTTTTATAGACAAACCTAACACGCTCTTTATTAGCAAGCCAAGACCCAATGCTGGCATAGTTTCCGGAAGTTTCTGATTGAAATGACCTCAACTGCACCTGTGTGAAGTCTGCAAGAACCAGGATGGTTTTCCTATAAATTGGCTGACATTAAACGTTCTCTCATAACCATCAGCCCAGATGGACCTAATGAACCTTCTGGGCTAATGCTAATATGCTAATACCCACCGGTGGTTTATAAAGCTGTTGTTTCTCCCTTCTTGGTTCGGAATCTTTGCTTAGCCAAACCGCCATGAGGTCAGCCCAAACAATTCTGTTTTGCTTAGTTACCGTGTCAGCTACCGCTGTTTGCGAGAGTCACAAAAAAGTTCCAATTGGTGGGAGCATGCTGGGAAAATGACAGTCTGTAGTAGGGTCACGGTTCAAGGTGTGGGATAAATATAAATGTGTGTGTGTGTGTGGTATATATATATATATGTTTTCCATTTCTAAACATTCCGACCCCTAATTTAATACTCATTATGGAGTGGAAAAGCCTGAGCGCATTGTGATGATCTAATAAGTGAGATTATATTTAGCATTGCCATATTATTGTTATCATCATATTAGCAGGATGATGATCATTAGCCCCGTCACTGCTTGTACTGTTGAAAATGCTACAGTTACTTACTCCAATTTAAAAAACAGACTGTTCGCTTGTGAAATCTTTGTTTTCAACATACTTGAGTAGATGAATCTAAAATAACATCACAAAGTCCATCGATACTCAGTCGGGTGAGCACACAGTTGTCCAGAACGTCTTCATATGTTGTAAATTATTTCCTTACTGGAACTGAGAGACACAAACACTGTTCCTGCAGGACAATAACCCATTTACACAAAACCCCTGACTCCATGAAGTGTTCTGGTTGGAGTGGAAGAACTCCAGTGTCCTGTTTAGAGTCCTGACTCTGACTCAAACCCACTGAACACCTTTGGGATACACTGGAACACAGACTAAACCCCAGACCTCCTGATCGCATTAAAACTAGTGTAAATTAACAAAATCCCAATCAACACCAAAAATGTTGAGGAATCCTTCATCAATGAATGTACACCATTTGGGCACTAACATCTTGCGGTGCATTTGGGTTCAAACTCCAGCACTGCCTAGTTGTCAAGCTGTTTGAGTGTTGGAAAAAGCCCTTAATCTTCTCTGCCTGAGAGACACCAACCAGAGAACCAGAGAACTCAGATAAAACACATGCTAGAAAACAAAGACAATATGCAAAGCTCTTTTTAGACACTACCTCATAGCTCAAATCCCGGGGTCAAAGTGGGAAGAGATGCGACCTGCTTAATCGTTAGTGAAGGAAAAGAAATTATGTCATACTACACGTTTTCTGTAGAACATCTGGACAAATCATAATCTGGACCAAGAATTGAGCCCATTACTAATTTTACTATTCATCATCATTGAAGAATAACATTTAATTTCAGTACTTCTGTATTTTTCATACAGTACAGGTGTGTGTGTGTGTGTGTGTGTGTGTGTGTGTGTGTGTCGTGGTGAACTACACAGACGAAAGAATCCAGATGGTAGATACCGTTCCTTGTCCAAAATGTTTCCACCCTTGGGAAAACAGCCAGTGCTACAACTCTGACTGTTATGGCATTTTCATTAGTTTAGTTTATTACTTTGTACAGTCTGACATGGGTAACTGTGCCACAACTCATGCACACACAGCACATTAAAAATGAATGAGGAAAACAGGAATGTTTAAGAGACCCGGGAGAACAGCCGAGCTGTTGAACACCTGTTCGGTCGGCTACTGGGAAGATTTAAGAATATCTAGCGTGTGTGTTTTCAGACAGCGTGGGGGCCGTTTGGAGAGCAGTGTTATTGTGGCGCGGTGTGACTGTGAGAAATGACTGGAGAAGGAGGAAAAAGAGGGTCATTAGGCAGAGCGAAAGGGACCACAATTGCCCATAGCATGCTTTTCACATCTCTCTACAGTGTTTTAGAAAAGTGACGCATGAACACAAAGCTATGCTGTTCTGGATGGTTCTCATAAAAAGTAGTTTACAAGCAGGGACTGGATTACATACTAATCGGGTTTATACATTTTTAAAAGCTGGAACATATAACTTAAGGTTGAAAAATGAGACAAAATTCCAGATCACAACATTAAGGAAACTCTAATATATTTTCATAACACTGTGGCAGACCGTGCATTTGGTACCTTAATATCACCGCTATCATGTCGCAGTTATAGAAACCATCAATACTATACAAAAACACAATATAACAAGATGTTGCATTATAAAGTAAGAGGCATTTCAAGTATTGAGGGTACAAACCATTTTTATTGAAGCCAGAAATCTGTAAGACAACTCCAAACCTCTACACTACAACCGCAACTGTACCACGTACATCATCCGGAGCAGTTCAGAATCCATATTTATCTAATAGCATGACAAAAACATAAAACATTTAAATTAAATACATCATACATTAAAAAGCTGTAAGCCAGCAGTACCCCTCGTATAAGCACTGGTCAGGAAGTGGCAAACAAGCTCTTTCTTGGTCTGAGACTAGCTAGTTAGCTTAGGGGTTAGCCGACCACTGCCATAACACGAATCCATCATATTATGTTGGTTAAAATAACAAATAAATATATAAAAATACAATATTTATTCATACTGTTTAACTACATGATATTTATTGCGACAAATTTTACATAAGAAAAATAAATCGCTATTGTTTTATTACATCATTATAAATTAAATCAAATTGAAAATTACCACATGCATGTCATACAAATCCTAGAAACCCAATAAGTACAAGTAGCCTAAAAAAAAAAAAAGTATTATATAGGTAACCCATAAAAGCTAAAAATGCTACAGCCATTAAAGTACAGTCATTAATGTCAGCACCACATGGGATTGTTTTTGGAACAAAGTGCTTAAACTGCAGCTGATGCATCAGCAGCAATTGCTCAAAAAAAGCAAGATTTACCAGAATGAGATACAGGTGCTGTAGAAAAAGTGCTTTCCTCTGTCAGCAAATCCCGCATTGTTCCACAGTATGAAAAACAAAATCACTATCGAAACAATAGTGCGCTTAGTGACTTAAATGTAATTTCAGCCTCTTTGTTGCAGAGCCTCTCGTAATATCAGTCATAATCCATAATGAGGGTCAGAGCCCCAGCACACATCAGACATGATTACAATCGAACCACCTGGGACTGACGTTTAAATCATGCTGATCTGTTTCTTCACAGCACAATTGAATAGCATTGATTTATTCTGATTGCACAAAACATTGTCGTTAATTATACGTGTGTTTAATAGTATTATCCATATGCCATTTTAATCATGTTCACTGGAACTGGAACTAAAAATGTAATTAATTTTATGCAATTTTTGGCCCAATTTTTTTAATAAGGCAGATGGTAAAACTGGGGGTCACTCGTCTACTGCATAACTAATTAAGAGTTAAATACATCCAAGAAACCCGTCATCCAGATAACTTATTAAACAACACTCACGCACAGTGTTTACAGGCTTTTTTTGTGTTTATTAAAAAATAAAAATATCTAGAATATCATGTATTTACTTACAGGTCAATCATATTGTTACTATTTTCAACAAGACGTTCTTTACTAAGGATTTATTTCTACTTTTAACATTTTTGGTATTGAGATATATAAAACTTATATATAAAAAGAACACCTGTACACCTGCTTATTTATGCAATCATCCAAACTGTCAATCAAGTGGCAGCAATGCATAAAATCATAAATGCCAAATATGTAAAAAAAATGTGATCTTAATGAGCAAAGCCTGGTGGCTGGTGCGAGTGTTTCGGTATATGCTGACATTTTAAACATAAAACAGTAAAGTTTTACACAGAAATGCTGGGAAAAACAATCATGAGTGCAGTGTGCAGTGGAAATGTTGTGTAGATGCGAAAAAAAAATCCAGGCTGAAAATATTTGAGCGGACAGGAAGTCTACAGGAGTTAACGTGATCACTTTTTACAGCTGCGTTATGCAGAAAATGATCCCAGATCTCAATCTGAGACTATGGTGCATGCAGAATCATCCAAACTGAGCATATAAAGGTAATGAAAATGACCGCGTATTTACTGTTTTTATATATCTTTAGATTGTATTGTGGTAATTCCACACGCTACAAAATTAACGAAATGTTACAAAATGTTCATTACTTGAGTCCAATTCTTTATAAGGCTACTAAACTAGACTGCAAACAAATTCTCTACAAAATGTTGCATTAAATTAAATTGAGGAAAGTTATGGTACAATAAACACCATTTACACAAGCGATAAAGTAATGCCTCCAGGCTGTTACACAGGCTTTTATTAAAAGCAGTAAATATTAAACAACCACATGCAATACTTAATACTAATTGGGGGGGGAAAAAAACAAAAAAAAAACAACATATGAATAGAGACAAATTAGACGGATGATGTCGTATTTGCTTTGGGTTTGATTTCCAGCTGTGACCTTGGAGCGATCGGATTCTGCTGCGGTCAATGGCTGTGCCAAACTGCTTATTTTTCAACCTTAGGTTGATGACGGCTCATCACAGATGGCACAAACCGGACTTTCTGAAATCTGATGCCTGGTTTCGAGGTCATGTCACCGGTGATCCTTTCCAGCATCTCTGAATTTAATGCAGTTTAAGTAAAAAGAGTAAATAGAAACCAGGTTTGCTTTAAGGCAAAATTCACCTATTCTCTTCACTTGCTTATTCTTAAACAGAGTCACAGGAATCCCAGCTGTCATTAGGTAAAAGGCAGGGGTACATCCTGGACAGGTCGCCAGTCCATTACAGGGCCACATGTAAAACATGTTTTAGGACTGTGCGTGGGTTTCCTCCTGGTACTCCTGTTTCCTCTTAATCATAAGGAGAACATGCAAACTCCACACGGAAAGACCCCTGCAGGGGATACGGACCTGAGGCAACAGTGCTAACCACAAACCACCGTGCTGCCTTTAGGAGAAATTTCTATTTCTTCATTGTTTAAGATGTGAAACTCTGTTGTAGCTATTTTTTTTTTTTTTTATGTGCGTGTCGCTTAATTTATGTTGATTAACTTCCAGTAATAGTGTTTCCTGAGAATACCAGAATAATTGTACTTTTTAATTAATTAAAAAAGCGAAAAAAAAAATCTCTAACACTGGAGAATTGACAATTACACACCTCAGCAGAGGCAAATACAAACTATTCTACTAAGCTAAAATTACAGTTGTTTAGAATTTGAAAAACTTAAAATTGGGCAATTTAAGAGCAAAGAGTAAATGTATTAGTAGAGTATTACGTTTGCACTACTTCTGAAACTTTCATTTGTCATAAAAAAAACGAACTGGTTGGATTTTCCTCATCCGTATCAAGCATTTTGTGAAATTTAAAGCCACCGTAGAAGCAAAAGTTACAATTCTGTATGGTGAACCACTGCTGTAGTCTATTGTATGATGGTCTCGTTGCTTGGCATGCACCTTTCCCATGCTGCTGTTTATTGTGTGCGTGTCTATACCTTAGACATACTACATAATATTCGTTCACAGTAATTGGTGGTCTTCTGTTTTAAGATGCGACTCCAGTATCACTAACTAAAGTATTAAACTGGGCCAGTTAGATATCAAAAGACCAAATATTAAGCGTTTGTTTCCAGATATTTTCCTTTGAACAGTTGCTCAGCTGTATGAATGAGAAATGTAAGTCGGAGTCTGCCAAACATCATAAATGTAAATGTACACTTGGTTTGAGGCCTGGGTTTCACCTGTGGAGACTGTATTTTTAAAAAGCAAAACCAACATGAAGACCACTGTGCCGTCTCTGAAAGACAAGTAGGCTATTTGGACACTGAGAATGGACGCGAATAAATCAAAAGGTGTGTAAAGGCTGAACATTGCCTAAAGAACAACATAAAATGTCTGTACTAACAACCAGACAGCAAACAGGTCAGAAATAATAAAACAGCAGCTGATGATTTAACTGTAAAAAAAAAAAAAAACAGAGTCAATTGCTATGTCCTAAATCGCATATGACTTGAGTTAGTACCCATTTCCCAACCATTAAAAAACCCTATGTTCTATATAGTATGATGAGGGGTATTATGGATAAAATATTGACCCCGGTCCTTTCATCAAGTCATATGATGTTACAACACTTAACAAAGCAGTTCTTTACTTAAATAATGTTAAATACGTGCAATTTATTCAAAAGGAATGTTTTTGGTCCAAGTCCTCCACGAGATTAAAGTCTTCATACTTCAAAATCTGGGTGAAAATAGTAGGATGTTACAATACTCTTTTTCAAATACTATGAATTTGAATATACTACTCACCTTATGTACTGTTTTTACATACTATATAGTAAAGTAGTATGCAATTTGCAGCAAGCATTAGGGTAGTATGACAAGAAGTCCAGAATAAAAATCAAGGACACTGTAGAAACGCTACAAAAAGATAAGACCTTTAAGTAAATTGAAATAATTGAAAAAATTCACGTTCTTTTGGAACATCGATCGAGTCGGCAGAGGGGACCTTAAGGGGAAATGCTGCATGTCAAATAAATATGAGAAATTGGAAGCAATTATGGTTTACACTGACATAATTCATGTGACATCATTTCATAGTCTCCCTGCTCCGAAACCACAGCAGAACAGTATCCTTTAACAGGAACTGCGAGTTTTCCCACGTGCGTGTCCTTTCCGACAGCTGGGCCGGATTCTCCGAGCGCTTTTCTGAATCTTCCTCATCATTTTTTCCCAAACTCAGAGCAGGTCTAAATAACAGCGTTTCTCATGCGCTTGATATTGTACAAGGGTAAAAAAAATCCTTATTTCAGTATTATTTTGATACAATTTGCTTTCAAAGTCTTTTTTCTTCATTTTGAGGTTTTCAGCCTCACATAGCATAGAGTATTTGCTTTAGGAATTATTACTTTTTTCCCCATATGGCTTTGTATTTCTTAAAAAAAAAAAACAAAAAAACTCAACAGCCCTGCATTGAATGTAACCGCAGCGGCCGCCTACTCAGCAGTTTTATAACTCTTCTACAATTTTCATCGTTATTGTGCAGGGATCAGTCTATCGTTTTCTCCGAAATAATAATAAAAAAAAATACTCATATGAATGCGACCACCCAAACAAAGCATATATGGAGAATTTCGAAATAAGAAGATATTAAAGACTTTTAAGAGAGATTGTGGTCTTGTTAACTTTCCTCTACACCACTCCACAGTCTGTAGCGTGTTTGCGGAAAGCGGAGGAAAATTCAATAGAGATGTAGAATGTGTGAAAAGTTTGCTTGAAGAAAAAACAAAAACCTAAACTTAAACTTAAAAAAGACAAACAAAAAAAAAAACCCCAAACCTTGCAGTTTCTTATCTGGTGTGAATATCAGATGAAGTTTCCTATTCCTGGCACGGAAAATCCTACACTTATTGAGGTTTTCCTGATTTATTGAAAACAGCAATCAAAAACTAATTACAGAATCCCCCGAAAAGCAATATTCATGCTGGTTTAGGAAAAGACCATAAAATTCCAACTTAAAAAACCCCTGATTGACCAAAGGAAATATTATCTTATCTTATTAATACTCATGCTTGTAGAGACATGTTCCTTTTGCAAGTAGGACTTAAAACAGGATTTACTTACAGTGACTTATCTGAATACATTTGCAAAGTAAATAAAGAAAAAAAAAATAAATGAATGAATTTTCACAAACTAAGGTTAACGATTGATGTTTAGAAAATGTTTTCACCCTAAAGGGGTTTCTGGTTTGTCAATTGCCCTCTAGATATAGAGGGGATTTAGGGGAAAGGTGGAAGGCTTTAATTAGCCCTGTGAATTTATTAACTACTGTAGTGACCACTCCAGAACTAATTATTCGTTGTTAAAATAGCTAATGCAATCTAAATTATACAGCTTGGAGAAACTTAAAGAAGCATCCAGAATGTTACAGTTTTAGCTAATAAGAATATTTCCAGACCAGAGTAAAGTATCCGTGAATTCGATAAATTTATGTCTGTGTTTAGGAACCCTGGGTGAAATTTTAAAACCAGTGGTTTCATAGGAACCTAAAGCACTTACGCGCCTCAACATTTTAACCCAACCTCAAATAAACTATGGCAAACCTTTAGAACATTTGTATTTGAGATTGAACCCTGGCTGGTGGCTGTAGACTGTGGTGTTATTGGCCCCAAATTTTGGTGCATTAGAAGCATCTAAGGCTTAAACATCTTATATCTTTAGCAAGAACCTCAACTTATGACCCTCAACTTTCCAGCTGTAGTTGTGATTAGACTGTACCCATGTCATATTCCTGTGTGAAAAGCTATATAAATATGATTTAGGATTTAGTGTAACACTTTCCCATTTATGGCAAAGAATATAATTCAAAACAACCATTTGCCCTATGATTCATTGGACACCCTTTTGAATATGAATGAATGCAGATTGGATGGTGAATCATTCACTAACATACAAATAAATCTGATTGAAAACCACAAGAATGTTTGCTCTTTTGTGGTTTGAGGTGCATAATAAACCTGCATGCTGCACCTACACGTGGTTGTGCAAGCAACGAATGGAAGAATAAAGAAGGTCTAATAGTAATCAATACTACAAGACTATAAGACACTGACTCCCCCCCACCCTTTTGCCTGCATAGCTGTCAGACCTTTGGTTTTTGTGCATCTCTTGCATTTTCTTGCTATCAAGATTTCTATTATCTATATAAAATAGCCAAGCAGACCCCCTTTGCTTTGTTCGACAATCTTCTGCTATGGATTAGGAGACCCCCCCTACAGTTAGCTAGCCACAAAAACACCATAATTACTGCTTTATTTTTGGAATGCACACAAAAGGATGTCCTCTGCAATCTATCAAACTATCAATCTACCTATCAGCCTGGGCCACTCGTTATTAAACGAGAAGCATAATTGGGTGTAATTAAAATCCAGTCTAAGTGCTGTAATTAACGTCAGGTTTTGAGCTCTAAAAGGGACCTCACAAAGAATAATGGCTCCTCGCAGTATGGGTATGAAGACCAAGTGAAAAACTTGGCCATGTTGAAGAGCAATTAGCAGACCATCAGGAAAAAAAAACAAACTGGAAAGAGAGAGAGAGGTAAAGAGTATGGCTACCTGCTCTAGTATAAGGAAAACCTCCTCATAAGGAAAAACAGGTCAGGAGATCCACCTTTAGATTATGGCTGTCAGGGATGTCTGGGGCCTCCACCCAGGCAGACTATAAATAAATCCACAACCTAACAACAAATGGAATTCAAATTAGGTTTATATAACTATTCACACTTTCCACATTTCACACTTAACACGGAACAATAAAGTATGAGCTGGAATCCTGGAGACGAACTGCAATGTCACACTTGCTGAAGGTTATTTTTTACCCTGCTGTAATATACAGCCTTTTTATGTGATTTAACCTCCTAGGGTTTTTAGAGCTTACGGATTTATTTTAATTTTCCTGCTGTGCTTTTATACAAAGCCCTGGGATCTGGGATTGCTTTTCTCATGTGTCTCCTCCATTTCTCCTTACCAGTGTGCACTGGTGGCTTGAGTTAATAGTAACTGAATTATTGACAGAGATATGAATAACTCAGTTACTATTACGAAATTGTTAGTGTTGAGTCAATGCATTAGCAGGTTTTTCCGTTATAGATACAGAAAAACCACAGAGAGATATGCACAGCTCCAGAGAGTATTGCTCTGAAATGATGTCATCCATACCAGTGTTCCTGGTACCCATAGATTCATGCATACTGTGCTATATTTTCAAACATTGTATTGACATTCATTTACATTCTTAGATTCAGGAATCCAGTAAGTATTATGCTAAAAAAAAAAAAAAGGTTCCGTTTTTCTAATGTATTAATAATACTTTTTTTTTTCCAATATACATTTCAGACCTTATCCTGAAATGACCTTTTTAACCTCTAACATTGCCAGGTATTTTATTCAGATCTATTAAAAAGGTGAAGTCTTCATCACTTTTCACCTCCTAAGTGACATGAAGGATAAGTTACCTGCATACACTAGCCAATTTTCAGTCTAGCTCCTTTTCCTAACGCATTTAAAGGTTCCAGTCTTGGATCTCAGTTACTTGTGCATAGAGGAAAACCTTATTATTGCCTCAAATATAAGGCCAGATTTTTGAATGTACTACATAAAACCTACAACTGAGGGTCAGAATAGTAAATTTGAGTAGGCTGAGAAGCGTATATAGCTGACTGTTGGACTAAATCCAAACCGCTTCGGCTCTCCTCATTCCATTCTATGGCACTAAACCATATAGTTTTGTCTGGAAATTTGATTTATTTTGGATTTTTTTGGAGAGTTTTAGGTTCCCATAATTCCTTGGGAACATTCAGGTCCGACTATTGCCCTCACAGGGCATACACACGTTCACACCTAAGGGCAGTTTAGCACAACACATCTGGCTTGTTTCTGCAAGGAAACCGATATAGAAACTCTGGCATCTGGGCTCAAAATCCTGAGCCGTAAGCAAGCATGGCTACCAATGTTCACGGCTACCAGATTCAAACAGTAGACATCTAAACCAAGCGTTTTTTACCAATTATAATATTTGAAAAATAACAAAAACAGTTTTTCTCTTGAACAGTAAAGGTTTTAAATGGTAGCTAGGAACGTATAGTATTTAAGCGTAAAACGTTATTATAAAAAAAACACCTTCTTTCGAGATCCTTCAACTGAAAAAACATCGAAGCTGCTTGTTTTCACAAATGTGCCGCTAGACTAAAATATTGCTTTTGGACTATTTCAGCGGCCGGGGTTTTAATATTTGTTCAACGATTAGGATCTTTTGATAAAATAGATTTATGTATCTGTGTAGTGGAACTAATGATCTTAAAGTAAAACATTTTTGAATGGTTTCTGCTCGATATCCAATTTCACTGGCAGCCCCGGTTAGAAATCACAACATGGCTATGAAACTGCCAGAAACATAGCTTTAAAGCATCTAATTGATTTTGTCGATCAGCAAACGGATGGATACGCTGCAAGTCGACATATTTAGATAAATTAGGAAAATACGTTTAAATAGCAAATTTATTGATTGTTTTAAAGCTCTGGAGGGCTGGTGCATCAATGGCCCTGATGTGAGTGAGTGTGGAGGAAAATAAAAGTTGTCAAAATCCTGTATTAACTTATCTTTATGTATTAAATATAAAACAATGTTGTCGAGTCAGTCAGTTTTCCTTTATTAAATCCAGGTGTTGAGTAGTCCATAATTAGCAGCGATACATTCCTTTAATAAACATCTAATTACACTTTAAAGAGTGTTCAGATGGATCTTTGCATAAAATAAAAGCTGCATTCATAAAAGAAACTATATTAATATACAAAGCATGAGCCAAGCAGTAATTTCCATGTATACATTGTGTATATTATATATATATATATTACAAAACTAAATATGCAACAAATAAAACAATTAAATGAATCCTGTTCAAAAGTCTTCATAACCTTAGTATATAACCCTGTGTATTGCCCCCTCTAGCATCAATGACAAATTGTGGTATTTTAAAATAGTTGTCATAAAAAATAAGGCCGTCAATTCTTTCAGGTGGTGTATCTGGCCATTTTTCTACGCAAAATGTCTCCAGTTTATGCATCTTTGGTCGTCTCGCATAACCAGCACGTTTCAGATCCCCCCCATAGTGGCTTAATGAGGTTAGGTTCAGGAGCACTCCACAACCTTCATCTTTCTCTGCTGTAACCACTGGAGGGTCAACTTGGCCTTGTGCTTAGGATTATTGTCATGCTAAAGCTTAAAGTCCAAGGGCATCCCATGACCAGCTTTCGTGCAGAAGAGTGCAAATTGTCTGACATTTTTAATAGTATGCTGCATTCATCTTACCATCACTTTTTACAAACATTCCCAGTGCTCAGAGCTCATACACCCCCAGCAAACCAGCACCATACCTCACAGTGGGAATGGTATTCTTTATACTCTAAGCCTCTCTAAACATAGCGCTTATGGTTGTAACAATCAAGCTTTATTTTGGTCTCGTTACTCCAACTCAGAAGAAAGCCGTGTGGTGTGTCAAGGTTTGGTCAGGCATATTGTAACCAGGCTTTTTTGTAACATTGGCATAGAAAAGGGAAGGGAAAAGGTGGCTCATGTTTAAGGTGGTGGACTACTAACCCGAAAATTCTGGGTTCGATTACCAGCTAAACCAAGCTAGCACTGTTGAGCCCTTGAGCAAGGCCCTTAACCCCTAATTGCTCAGTTGTATTAATGAAAGAAATGTAAGTTGGTCTGGATAAGGGTGTCTGCTAAATGCTGTAAATGTAGTAGAGGCTTCTTTCTGGAATTTTGACTATGGAGCTCATTTTTGTTCAGGTACCATCGAAATAAATAAGGAACACCACCGCCTTTCTCCAGAGAAGCCTGTATTATTGCTAGGGTTACATGTGTTTTTTTTTTCTTTGTATCCAGAACAATTCTTCTGTGGCTGAAATCTTTCTTGGTCGACCTGATCTTGGGCTTGGCATCAGTAGATCTATTAATTACCCACTTCTTAATAAGTTACTGAACATTAATGACAGGCATTTTTTAGGCTCTGGATCCTTTTTTATATTCTTTTCCTTTTCATAAAGCTTCACTACCGTGTTACACAGCTCGTTTTATAGGTTTTTTTTCTGCTCCCCATGGCTCAGTTTTTAGACTTGTAAGTGCACTGACTTGAGAGCTAACAAACTCGATGACCTTTTACACACAGACATTAATAATTTAAAAAGCCACAGGTGTGGGAAATCAGAGGTGTGTGTCACCCCGTGTCTCTGTAACAATGCAAAACATTCAAGTGTACGTAAACTTTCAAGCAGAGCAATTCAAGCACTTTTTGTTATCATTAGAATTATAAAAAAAATATATAATAAATATATAATAAATGTGATAATAAATGGGTTTATATCATCACTATCCTTAAATAAAAGACACTCATATAAAAAAAAAATCAATGCTGATATTTTATAATTTCTGCCAGGTTGTGCTTTTGAGCACATCTGTATGTGACATCTGCCAATGTCCTTGCCTATTATTATCTAACTATAGATTATTATACTTGATTTAAAGCGTAGGCTCATATTGTAAGTCTCATATTTTATCTTATAGTTTAATCTCTATTTCTGTTTTCTGCCTCAGAAAAACTTAAAACCTAGAATTTAAAACACTTCTCAAACAGTTTTGCATCTAAAATAAGCCAAAATAAGGTGTATGTGAACCCTATACAGGAAATGAGTCAGAGCTTTAAATGCCATAAACAGAACAAAAATTAATATTTATCGATGTGTTTAATATTGAATGTCTGAGTCAAGTCACACTCTGGTGGCTGGTGGTTCAAAGGACACTCTATACTTTTATTTTAATTTTATTCATAAAATATTGTATTTATATATAATTTGTAGTTTTCCTTCTAATATTTCTGTTTTTCCTTGCCACCTAAAGGCAATATAGACTGTACATATAGAAACTCTATAACCTCTAAAAAAAGTTGAGTTTTCCACACAAATGTTCCACAACAACAACAAAAAAAATTCTGGCTATTTGCTCAAATTGTTAAGGTGCTGAGTTGTTGATCTAAAGACCAGAAAGACCTGGGTTCAAGCCCCATCACCGCCAGCCACCCACTGTTGGGTCCTTACGCAAAACCCTTTACCCTTCCTGCTCCAGGGGCGCTGCATCATAGCTGAACCCATCCATCAAAGATAGGGTTTGTAGAAAAATAATTTCACTGGGCTGTGGAAAAAAAGTATATGTGACAAAATAAAAAGGCATTTACATTTTGTGGGGAAGTGGTGGCTTAAGTGTTGGACTGATACCAGAAAGACCGGGGTTCGATTCCTAGCACCACCAAGCCACCACTGTGGGCACCTGAGTAAGGCTCCTTTTGTATAAAAGAGATGTAAGTCACTCTGAATAAGGGCGTCTACCAAATGCTGTAAATGTAAATCCTGCTGTAAATGTAAATCCTGTCCATCAAAATTGTAGTGTTATCCTTAAAAACTAACATTCTGTAACTAAAAAAATGTCCTCCGGATAGCTGACAGACTCATTTAATATAATAATAAAATAATTCATTTATTTATAATGATTTAAAATGTCTGATATCCATTTCCATTCCACCAATGCTACGGTGCCAACCCTGCGAGGATCCTGAGGTACCAGTGATCAGGTTGCTGCACCTTTCCTTGATTTTTAAGGAGTTTTAAGGACAGACTGGAATTCACTCTGCTTTACTGACCCAAGGCTACAATTGACATCACATTTGATCATTACGTTATGTTGTAATTAACAATAACATGCGGTGTCACCCAGATGAGAATGGGTTCCCTATTGAGTCTGCTTCCTTTCAAGGTTTCTTCCTACTTCATCTCAGGGAGTTTATTTGTGCCACAGTCGCTTCCGGCTTGTTCATTAGGGACAAACTTACACTTTTTACCGTTACTACATTTTGTGTAAAGCTGCTTAGAGACAATGTCTATTGTTAAAAGCGCTATACAAAAACAATTCAGTGTAGGGTAGGGAAGAGAAGATCAGAAAAGGTTCTGATAAAGCATTATAGCTGATTATAAACACTTCACTCACCTGAGGCAGAATTACCTACACACAATGGAAATAGAATAAAGCAAAGAAGAAAAAAAAACATATTTCTATGTTTCTACTCTGGTGACTTTTTAGACAAACCTTTTAAGATTTATTTATAATTCTAAATTAAAAGTCCTGCATTTTGAGTGCTTGGACTGCTAATTAGACCAGGTCTGGAAAACTCCTCTTCATATAAGAAGAATGATATGTATGTTGGTATTTTAAACAGGTTTAGGTGTAGAATAGTTCACATTTTCATTTTAATGAATAGATTCACATGTGGAAATCTTTACATGATGAATCATTTAAAATAAATTTTAACGCGTTTGACAGTGTGATTAAAAGAAAAAGCATGCAAGGATCGAACAGGTCACTAAAAAGTGTTTAGTCTTTCCTCCTTAAAGCGCAGTGCCGAGTTCTTTCCCTGGTTGGCTCGAGGCTGATAAATGCATTTGGAATGAGGAAAGTATGTATTTGCAGGTGCGGTGCTGCGAATCAATCATGTAATGAGGTAATGCTGTAAAAATGGAAAGAAATACAAATTCTCGCCCTCTTTTTTGTCACACACACACACACACACACACACACACACACACACACACTGATTGTGTTTCACCACATGGGGTTCACTTCCTTTGGATCCCCTAAATACACTGGTGTGTTCATTTCTTCCAGATGCTGCGCTCTCTCGCCCGCTCTACCCGACTCTCCCCAAAGCTACAGCATGACTCAGCTTCATTAGCATTTACAGCAGGGAAAAAATAAAATAAAATTTACACACTACAATTAAGGCCAAACTATTGTTATGAATGTACTGTACTAGCTGAACTCCAGTCCAGAGGATCCAACTTTAAATGTAGGAAAATAAACTTCATATTGCTACGTAGAACAAACTAAAGTACAGAACACATTGTAGTTTTGGATGAACATTAAGAATAGAACTATTTGCCAACTGTGCCAAAACAAACACACACACTTCGATAACTGCTATTTAAACCTAAGTAATAAAACACGATAAGGTTCAGATTCTTTATGGTTTTATTTTGATGTAACATATACAGTGTCTGTGTAGCTCGACAAGCTCGGACGCCTTTCAAATGTATTTTTAGAAATAAAATGTATATTTTAACCTTTGCGCTAGCATGCACAGTGTCACCTTTAGCAGAACGATGAAACAAAATGTACAACATGAGTATTTAAAAAATAAAAAAAATCACTATTTAGAAAAGGTAACAAAGTGCCAATTGTTGCTGAACACTGAAAGTACAGATGCTCCAGATGTGAGCAGATTCTAAAATGGTTAGGCTAAACTAATGTAAATACCACATTTACCACAAAAAGTATACTAAATAAGACAAATCGGAGGGAAAAAAAATAACACGCTTCAATTCTGCAAAGCTAACATAGCATAAACTGGCTAGCTTAGTTAATTAGCTTTCCTTATTTCTGCTTTATTTTAGATAAATGTGGGTTCAGCTGGAGGAAATTAAAATAATAATGATAATTAAAAAAAAAAAAAAAAAAACAAAAACAACAACAACAACCACCCCGTATTTAAGCAACTAATCAGCTGTTTATGTGTGCAAATAATAATAAGCTGCATTAAAAGAGCTAAACTTTAGCTATAAAGTGAACTGTTTCTACACATGCTGTACTGTGGACCTGCTCTGGTGCTAATCTTTGATTGGGAAGAGAGCCAGACTTCAGGAAGCATGAGAAATACAAAACCAGGAACTTTTTCAGCCCTTTTCTTAACTCATCCATCAAAAAATAATACACCACAGCGCCCTACATGGGAACAGCTGCTACATTCTCTTCTTATTCACTGTCATTGGGGTTGAACACAGTGTTATGCTCAAAAAATAGAAATATTCAGACCTGAATTTAATTTGTTCTCTAATGAATAAAGACTTCTGCTAAATGCCAGAATTGTAAATTCATTGTGTTAAAAGATGCTGCTTAATATACAGTACAGTAAAAAAAAAATACTATACATGCTGTCATCACAGTGGAAGTGTGTGTGTGGGTGTGTGGGTGGGGGGGGGTTGATACCACCCACTTTTAATATAACTCACTTCAATCTCCTAAAACATATTGAATCAGTCTTTAAAAAAAAAAAAGGCTGCTAATTTCTACATTGGTTGCACTCAAGCTGATGTTGGCCTTGAGCCCTTTCCTGATTTGCCCCCGAGGAAAAGGAGTGTCGATTAGAGCTGAACAGATGGACGAAAGCCATTTGGCTTTTAACAAGGGTGAGAGAAATGGGAGGAGACAACTACACCAGTTGGCCATCTATCGAAACAGATCCTGCGAGCTATTCCAAACAAATCCAAAAGAAACTGTTTTTGGCAAGTACCTAAATATAGGGACCCGAGCTCTATAAAATCATGAGCGGCAGTGGTGTGCAGGCAGGGGCAGTAAGTTCTTTCTCTGCTTCCTAAATACTATCAAAAGCTGACCTACATTTACAACCTAAATTCTAATATTTGTTCTATTGAATGGTATTGATTTATTCCCATCAGTTTATTCTCTTCATTTCGTAGCGTTTTTCTTGCTGCACACTGCTTTCAGTAGGTGGATGTTAGATTTTTTTTTGTCCAATCAGATTTCAGTTTCTATGTGCTGCCATGTCAGTATAATCTGCCAAAGACTTCAGAATCAGTAGTGCTACACACGGAATTTAAACTATATTAGTAGTGGCAGATTGTTAGTTGGTTAATATTATTAATGACTTTCTTTAACCTAACAGATTTTTAAACCCGCCTTCCGAAGCCCGTTAGCTGGTGCACAATAACATCAGCATTTTTCCGTCCTCTGATTGGTCGATCAGTGTCAATTCTTACAGCCTAGCACAAATGACCAAAACATGTCTGTACACTTGTTTATATAGTGTAAATCGATACATATTTGATCATTTATATGATTTAAGGAGAAGTATTTCTTCCAGGTGGTTCCTTATGTCGTGTATACATACTGTACATATTTTACATAGTAGGAGTAGTGTAGTGGTGTTCTGGGAACAGCCAACTTATACATCCACTATCTTCTCACCCTAAATGAAAAAGCTTGTTGCTAGCATATAGACGTACATTTTTGCTGTTTTCCTTCTCTATAAATCAACGTCTATTCAGTCAGCACTTTTTATTCCCCAAAACCTGACGGCGTGCCTGATCTAGGCCTGCTTTATACCCAGCCCCTGTGTTTATTGGACGTTCTTTCCAAGCTCATTCCACAACCTTACAGTCACGACATTCTAAAAACACACGTCTCGGCTAATCTGCGTTGAGACATGGCAGACATTTTATGACCTCCTCGAGCCCTTTGCACATTTACCTAGCAGTCAATGAAAACATGACATCACATTGCCTCCCTCCTAAGAAGAAAGTTTGAGCTAGATCTCTCTCTTCCACACGGCTGCTTTGCCTCACTGCTAGCCTCTACCTTTCTCAATGAACCTCACCTTTTTTTTCTTCTCCATTTTCTCCCAGCTGGCCAGATGTTTTGGCATTATGAATGGAGCAAGCAACGAGTTGTATTTTTTTTTTTTTGGTCAAGCACTTCCAGCCGGCCACTCAGGTGCAGATCGAGTGTCGGCGTGTAAAGAATCTATAAACAGGGGGTCATTATTAACAAAATCATAATGTTCAAGACAAAGACACAAACACACACATACATATATCAAATCGCGCCATAGTTACCAAGATTTCAAGAATTCTCATACTCGAAATCAGATTTGTCGACATACAACAATGTAAGGATCAGTAAAGTTAAAGTAAAATGTTATCTATTTCGGTAATGGTAGCTTGGTGGTGCTGGGAAATAAACTCAGGATCGTCCGATCAGCAGTTGAACACCTTATTGACTGAGCTAACAGGGGTTTAAGTTCTAGAAAAGAAACGCATCTTATTTTGATATCGGTGTATCGGTGTAGGTCGCCTCTGGCTTTTCTGGTATCCATAATAAACTATTGCATAGGAAGTTTAATCAGGTGTCCTAATACTTTTATCAATGCTGTGTATAAGAGCAAACAAATTTAAAAAAAAAAAACGTTTTTATAAATGTTGATCTACTGTAGCATTCCGGCTATTTAAGACTTTTTCAGAACTGGGACTAATTAAAAATAAACCCACTGAATCACCTGTCTGTGATGTCCATTGAAAATGAAATTCTGCACAAATTGGATTTTTTTACCGGCCTCATTAAGGAATTCTCTGCCGAAGAGCAAAAAAAAGAACGAATTCTAGGTAGGATTAGGCAAAGAATACTTCCTTATTTATTATTGTTCTGCAGTTTCATTATTGCAGTTAAACGGTGTTATTTTGTGCTGCTGCTCTCTTTATTGTTTTATACACAGTTTATTGTATTGCACGCTGGTTTATGTCACCTCCGTAAAGTTACTGACTTTTGAAATTAACATGCTTTATTTTTACCTCAGCCTGATCTTGTTTAAACTCTAAAAATGTGTTGTGATCGAGGCATACCAGCATTCAGCTAACTCATACTGAGGTAAAATATAATGTCTTGGCATATGCTCACATACATGCCACCACTTTATATTCCAGAAGCAGGAACTTCTTTTTATTTTTTACTTGGACGTTAAGTGTGCCACAAGTCATAGTCTCTATTGAAGCCTGCTAATTTGGGTAAATTCAGTATTTAACTATTGATGGGTTTTATTTTTACTTTAGCCTATTGCTATTTACATTTCAAGCCCTGTTTTGATGGAAATGTCCAAGTTACAGCTATCGGTCATGTGTTGTGTAAGCTGATATTCCCGAAGTTATACTTATACTTAGGAATGTACACACATGATGACATTTAGTTTTACAGATATAAAAAAAATAAAATTCTACATGCGGTCTTTTGTGTGCAGGGACATACAGGCTTCACTAACGCTTGGTGATTCCAGGAGGTAACCATTTAAAACTATTGCTGTCATGTATTTATACTTAAACACCGTCTTTGATATAATTAAAAATGGGGTTTCGAGAAACAAATTACCGCTGTCAGCTGTGCGTTCCGATTTATAACTTAGCTTACTGCGAATGCAATGTTAGCTATTAGTGTCTGCTTTTTGGCTTGCAAATAATACAAAGTTTTACATTTACAGCATTTGGCAGACGCCCTTATTCAGAGCGACTTACATTTATCTCTGTGATACAACTGAGCAATTGGGGGTTGGGGCCCTTGCTTAGGGGCCCAAAAGCAGTGGCTTGGTTGAGCTGGGAATCAAACCCAAAATCTCAGGTTGGGAACATCTTAACCATGAGCCACCACTCCCCCCACCACTTCAACATTCTAATATCAACAGTTACGTTATGAGTCCTCCGTCCCCACCCACCTTCTGACCATTTCCCTATTTTTTTTTTTTTAAATCTGTGTCAAAACTGTTTTCTCCGACGGCACTATAAAAACAAAGCTCGAAACCATAAAAACCTCCCAAAAAGTACAAAGGAATTATAAATCCAACACACAGAAAGGACCAAACGCTATGAAATAAGTAGTTCCACATGAAACACCGGGGGTTTTAAGAAACAGACAGAGAGGAGGACTGAAGGACTGATTCTAAACACTGGGTGCTGTGATTGTATTTGTGTTTTGTTTGGTATGTTCAATTTCACATTTTACCCATGTGGTGGGGTGGAAATGTTCTTACTGTGGTGGTCCATTATTTGAGGGGATGTAGAGGAAACCATAGTATTTGCTCTCTCAGTGTGTGTGTGTGTGGTTATATGCCAGTTCAACTTATATGCGTGCGGACCACGTATGGCACGAAATACATTTTCCAGTACAGAGTAACGATTGAGGGGCTTGGGTGGTATTGCTTACCCGAAGAGCAGCTTTGGGGCCCCTGAGCACTTTGATCCATCCCTGTTTGTATGCCCCACTTTGGGGCAAAGTATTAATTTTCCCCCACCAATTTTAGCATCTTTAATGTAAATGCTAAAATCTGCCCCAAGTGCATGTTCATATGCATCTATAACCACTCAGAAATATTCAAACAGAGAGGGTAACAGACATCTCAAACTTAAAGCCAACAACCTCTTGGGTCATTTTATATCCGACTTGCAAACACAATCACTGTATTGAAGTAAAGGCCACTCATCATCTAACCAGAGATGCTTTGGGTTGTTTTGAAGCTGGTGGTCCTTGTGAAGATTAATGACAGCGACGGAATATCAACCCCAAAGTGGGTTACCTCTGTCAGGAGGTTAATACCTGATCATAGATCAATCTTTCAGTAAGATAATGACACACGATTCAAGGACACAGATTTCACATTGAGAACATGTGGTCTGATTAACGTATCGCTTTTATGCACTGAGAATTAAAACAACCATGTGACTTTCAGGAAACTGGACAGCACTTTAAAAAGCTCAGTGCTGCCATTTTATTGCACAAGCACCAAATATCACATGGGGGAAAAAAATTCCAGTAGATTTAAACCAATTATTTGCCTTGGGAAAGAAATAAAATGGGATATTTGGGATATGTTTTACAAATTTATACATCTGAAGTGGATTATATTCAAAAGAATGCCATGTTTACACTAAATGATGCCTAATAATAATAATAATAATAACGTTGAGCGTCGACCACTACAGAATGAGTAGCTGAGATGATTATGAACAGCTTTATAGTGTTTTAGGAATGTTCTGATGTGCGAGATAGAAAAGCTAATGAAAAGTCCTCAATAATGAAGCCGTGCCAGGAGTTTCTGTTTTTCTCCCTCTTTCTCTACTTTCCTCACTCAACCACTCTTTCATACCACAAAGTTATTACAATAACCCGTGCCACCGAGTATGCTATGAATTTTTTAATGGAATCCATGCGTCATTAAAGATAATCATAGTCTATTCATCGTGGGCCGAATAGCACAGCCATCCAAAAGACCAGTTCATCGACAGGCCATATTATAATCCTAAATAAAGAGTCATTGGGGGAAGAGAGAGAGATAGAGAAGCAAGGAAAGGGAAAAGAGGAAAAATAAATATATAAAGAGAAAATGGAATTTAAATAAAGTAGATAGAAAGATGAACATAAACAGTAAGAAACTTAAAGGAAGTGTTGACAATCAGACTCTAAATAAGTGAATAAGAAACCCTGCGACCATCTCTGCATCGATCTGTTTATTTTCATTTTCTCTCTCTCTTTCTCTCCCTCTCTCATACTTTCTCTCTCTCCCTTCCTCTTTCTGTCCCTCTCCCTACCTCCCTCCCTCTCTCTTTCCCTTATTCTCCCCTTTTCTCTCTCTTTTGGCAAAAGGTCCAGGGGAGACATGCAGCACCATTTCACAGATGTCTTTCATTTTACAGACACTTTTTGCCCTGGAATTCGATCTCGTGTTAAGGACCAGGTGGAGCAAAATGCTAAACATCTCTCCTGCATTTTGAAGCAAATCTAAGAAACGTAGGATTGACGTTTATTTTTCAGATCACAAAATGTGGAAACACACTGGAGACTCAAACACTTTTAAGTCACCCATCAATGAAGAAAAGTCGTCCAAAAAAGCGAGTCCCAGCGGAGATTTTGTACGGATGCTATAAACTGCATTTACTCGGTCTAAATAACCTGCCTGACTCATAGACATAGAGCAGTGATGCCAGTATGTGTCATACTGTTTTCCAGGTGTTCATTTTACCTCTACTCCTTTAACACCGTTTCACTTTTAGGTCTGTTCAGTGTGTTATGACGCTGAGCTGTGTGTTAACATGTCAAGCTTATATAGGGGTTCCTTCTAAAAATTATGAATGCTTAAAGAGGTTTATAGTTCTGTTGAAAATTAATCTATTAGTCTAATCTATTAAAATAATTAAATAAATACCCCCCTCCCATTCAACTCTCTCTCTGACCTATTAATAAAGACAAAAATACCTTTATATATTACATTTTTGTATATATTTATTTCTCATATATAAAAGAAACGAGCACTGACAAACCCAGAGTAAAGTGTATAGAAATTACACAGCAACTACAAACAGATGGTGAAAGTAACACACAGAAACTGCAGGGAATTGTGGGAAAAAACCTGCCTTTTGTCCATGACTTTAATAAAGATAAGTGGACACTACAATGTTTCACAAGCACCACTTCCAGCCTAAAAAGAGTGACATAACCGCACGGTGTTGCCCAGTGTTTATTTTTGTTTGTGTAAGCTTTTTGTTCAGCACAATGCCAGATGCTGCTCGTAGATGATTCATACAGAACAACAACTATTTCCTGATTGTGGCCTAAACAGGTACATAATGTTCCCACCGTCAAGCATCTGCAACATTAAATTAATAACAATTGTTAAACAGTCTTATCAAAAATAATAAAAAGGTGATTGAACAAGTGCCATTTATTCAAAACCATTGTTTGTGGTATATATATATATATGTATTTTTTGGACTGAATAGGTTTAATGAAATCCATTGAAAGCATTCAATTTAAACAGGTGCTTCAAATAAAAAGTTAACCTTACATTCCCAAAGTACCATTTTTGAAAGAATTTCATAAGGATCCTCTGTATACCTGCTTTTTTTATGAAATTATCCAATTATGCCAACTATATGGCAGCGGCACTGCTTTTAATGTTTACATCCAACACCAGGAAAGGCAAAAAAATATCAATGATCTTCGTGACTTTCAGTTCTGCTTATAAAAATGTTGTCATTGGGAGAGAGAAGAAAATGGAGAATAGTCAGACATGGTTAGCATGGTTGCCTCATAGCAAGAAGGTCCCAGGTTCGATTTCTGGGCAGGGTTTTTTCTCCTTGTGTGGGTTTACTCCGGGTTCTCTGGGTACCTCCCACAGTCCAAAAACACGCATGTAGGTTGAGTGGTGATTCTGCCTTTCACTCTTTCAGAGACAGCTCCAGCAGATTCCTGTGACCCCAAATTAGGAAATAAGCGGGGATAAAAGATGAATGAATCAATGAACAAAATCTTTACAGTCATGCTGAGCTGAAATGCATCTCGAAAATCACACAGTTTATAGTTGGGTTAGATAAAAAAAAACATATTAAAGAACTATTTTTCAACTGATCATTGAAATGCTCCACAATATTCCTCAAATAAAAAGTAGATGCATTTTGGTGACGTATTAAATAAAAAAAAAAAACTTTATTTTAGGTTATATAATGTTTAATGCTGTGTGTAAAGAGTGGTGTTTGTCTGAATATAAAAATAGCAACTCTCCGTCATCCTTGTCATCATTTTGCAATGTAGTTCTTATAATAATAAATAAATTATTAGTTACATTTATTACACTTATCTGTTTAGTCAAAGTAAGGAATCCTCACCGTTTGCCATCTGCTATTGCCTTGCTTACTTATTGTGATCACCTGAGTCATGTTTTTCTATTAATCTGTTCTGAATGTGGTTTTATTTGCATTTTTGGCCCTTTATCTAGAACTTTCATTTATCTCATTTTTTTATCCGACTGTGCAGTTGACAGTTAAGGGCCTTCTTCAGGGCCCCAGCAGTGGCAGCTAGGTGGTGCTGGGAATTAAATCTTTAGTCCAAAAATAAAACACTTAAGCACTACCAAGTCTATGCTCCCTCCTGTCTGACTGAGAAACAGGCGTGAGCTTCCTCTAAATAGCACTCCATGTAGGAGTTCCAGGAGGCAGACAGATTGGGTGGAGAAAGTTTAATGAAAGTCAGAAAGTCTGACAGTGAAGCTTATCAGCCTACAGACAGGAGAGAGAGAGCGAAAGAGAGCGAGAGAGACAGACAGACAGACAGACACATCATCCTCAAACTGTCTCATCTCCTCTGAACCAGAAGACACAAGAAGCATTGAAGTGAAAAGGGCCAATTCATTCTGTCCCTCTCTTTCTCTCGCTCTCTTTCTCATTCATGCATCATCTTTTGCTCTCTCACTCCCTCTCTCTCTTTCTTTCTCTCTCTATCGGTCTCTTGCTGCTCATTTTCTCCCCTCCCCTCACCTAGGTGTCAGCTGACAGGAGCAAATATGGCTGAACAGAACTAAGACCAATGGGAGGAAGAAAGAAAGAGATAGTGGGTGTTCAGAGACTTGTGTCCCATGATAGAGAAAAAATAAAGGAAGACAGTTTTTTTTTTTTTGCTACTGAGAATTCCTGGGAGCTGTGACAGGCAAATTTATCTGTGGGCTGTCAGAGGAATTAACAGAGACAAGAGTAGGGAGAAGTGACAAAATGTAGAAAAAAAGGCCAACAGAAACATAGAGAGACAGAGAGAGAGACAGAGAGAGAGAGAGAGAGAGAGAGAGAGAGAGAGATAAGGTAGAACCGGGGATGTGTATGCCTGGTTTAAATACGTCGACAGCCATTTTAGATTTGAAGCTCAAGGCCATCTGTATCTCTCTGCTGCCCAAAATTAATCTCTGCCACTGGCTCTTCTGAATTTCCCATTTAAGAAAGAACAGATAGAGAGTGTGAATGAAAGAGAGAGAGAGAGAGAGAGAGCGACTGACTGACTCAGAAGTCTGTATGTACTCTGTGCATAGACCCACAGACCCAAAGGTCATACTTTCCGGTCCATTGGAATCTCTGCTGTGTTAACTATCTTAAACATTTTAGACTTTAACACAAAGCTATAAAGTCGCCCAGACACATCCATGTGTAAAACCCTGATGAATAAAGGGCTTTATAGTGACGGATTAATAATGCCTACAGGGCAATAGAAGCACCATATACCATCTTAACCTTTAATCCCTGATCCTTCAGCAGTGCGTCTGTCTAAGTAAACTGGATAAACTAATCAGCGGAGTGGAGGGGTTGCACCAATGCCGAGGTCTACGGCATAAAGGGCAATTTAGTATTGAACAGGTAAAAACTTCATCCTGAAATGTGAAATTCATCTGACAGGCTTCCAATTTTGTTGTTTAATGATACGTTTTATTGTTAATCACATCAAAATAAATAAATCAAAATCAAATCAAATCAGTTACTTAAAATCTGAGCGATCAGTTTTTGTTATAAGTAAATACTAAGCCTTCTTTTCTTACCCATTTACCAACAGGAGACAGGAGAAATCCAAATGCGGCTAAATAGTGACACCGATTTAACAATAAAAGGTGAAATTTTGCAAGTTCCAAATATATACGACCTCAATTTGTATCAGTCACGTTTACACACTGTGTCCAAATCTTTCGTTTGTCATGAAAAAATATTTGAAGTTTTATATATTTGGGTTTTTTGCATCTGTAGTAAGAATTTTGAGAGGTGTTTTGTCAATTCAGAGCCACCGTATAAGCAAAAGCCAAAATCCAGAATGGCGAATCCTGCTGTAGTCTATTGTATAACGGTCCTAATACACCTTTCCGATGCTGCAGTTTAATGTGCATGTGTGTGTGTGTGTGTGTGTGTTTGGTGTCCATACCTTAGACATAACGCCGGTCTCTCTAATCAGGATCAATTTGTTTACAGAAGTTGGTGGTTGGTTTCTGTTTAAGTATGTGCCTGCAGTATCGCTAGCAAAGTATCAAACTGAGTCACTGACATCCGGAAATAAACTTTGAATTTCTGGGGAATTTTTGGGATAATGAATATGAAAAAATAACATAAAAATTTTAGCCTCAGTGTGCAAAGACCTTTAGACTTAAAGTACCTGCAATAAATTTAGCTTAGCTCATGGAGAGATGCTAGAACTGAACAAAAAACACTAAAGTGGTGCTACATCATTTACCCATAAGATCTTACCACTAGGAGGATTAGGGTCAGGTTATATGAATTATAATTAGATGTGTGAATATATAATGTTAACATTGTCATGTGACGTATGATTAAAAATGGCCGATGGTTCAATGAATGATGTTAAACAAGTGCAATTTAACCCAAAACAAACTTTTCCCCCAGAAGTACATTTAAAAAGTCCTCCATTGCCACTTCCCACAATTCTACAGTAGAAGATTCAAAATAAATGATTTTTCCTGTATTCTTGCCTCATGCCAGGTTCTCCTGGGGATCTGCCTCAGATCCATCAGCACTTCTCAAACCTTTCTGATCGGATGCCAACAAAATAAAAATGAAGTAAAAATGTGCACACGTGTGTGGTGCTCATCATACAGATAATTATATAGTTCTAAGATGTGGTATTAAAAATCTGCAATGAAATCTGTTCTAATAAAACACTGAAAATATTTCCATACAGAACTTGGAACCCTGTCTAGTCAGAACCGACACATTTTTCCGAACACGCCGGTGATGCAGTAGTTAAAATTACATTTCAAACTCACAACTTCCTCTCCCATGTTTCTGAGTAACAAACCCCCAAAACATAAAAAAAAAAAAGTGTAGAAGCTGCACTGTAGCTGGATTCCACTCATTATTTTATTTCCATCCCTTTTTTTCCTTATTCTCTAACCCTCTCACTCCATCCTAACACCTTCCCTTTCACTTACCTAACACTTACTCCATCCTACCTTCTTTCCTCCCTCATCTAACCTTTTTTTCCATCCAACATTTCTCCCCCTCCAACTCACTCACTCCTTTTTCATAACCACCTCTTTTATCTATTTTATCGTTTCTTTATAGTTTCTTTCCTCTTTTTGTCGTCTCATCCTTTTTGATCTATATTCTTTCTTCTTTTGTCTTCTCTGTTCCGTCCCACTTGTTTCTCTCTCTCACTCAAGTTTCTCACCTTTGTCTTGTCAATATAAATACAGTTCATTTTGTGTTCTCACACTGCTCGGTTTGTGTTTTCTTTTTGTTCTAAACAAACGTTAGGGTTTAACACCATGGAAGTGTTTACTCTTCTTTGCAGCATCCTTTTATTTGTTCCCGCTCTTATCCGGCTTCACGCCTCAGCTGCGTACGCAGACCCGTGTTTCTTGATGATCTTCAGTCACGCCAGCTTTCACTGAAGCACCACCTTGTTCTTCAACACGGGGGTGGGGAGACAGGAAGTCATTTCCAGCAGAGATCTTTATGAGCGCCGGAAACAACGTAATCTCCTCGGCATGTCCGCTTCACAAGCCAGACGTCATTCTCTATTTATTTCTGACTTTCTCCTTGTCGGTCCTCATCTCTCTGGGCATTCGTCATCTAGTCAGGTACTTTCACATGGACTGACTTCACTTCAGTTCGGTTGAACTCTGGTGTGTTTTTTTTTCACAGCAATCACATTCGAGTGAATCGCACTCAGGTGAATGGACTCAACTACAGGAAGTGAGCAAACATGCCATGTATTAAGAGAAGCTTTTGTGCTTAATAGAGCTATGCAAACGATTAAAGTTAGCCTGGTTGTGGTTCTAAAGCTTACCCCTTTCTCTGTTTGACATTAGCGTGGCAGCAGCCTGTCCCTGATGATTGATACCCTCATCAGCGTGTATGTACGTGCCAAGCTGTGCCACACTGCTCATCGTGCCAGCTCTCATTAGAGTGAGCTTGCTAAAGACCAGGTCCAACGCTTCAGCCAAGCTTCAGGACAGAGGAACAAGCAGAGCAGAACGACAGCTCCACACCTGGCACTCTGCTTTTACACAGCGTGCAATAAGCCTGGAGGCCTATTTGATCAAAATTTGAAGCATATTGAATATTTAAGTCTGGAGGTATGAAGTCTGAAAATAAAGGTAACCAAAAAAAAACCAATCTTAAACCCTTTTTCATGAAGATGGAAATATATTTTCATATAGATAAAAGTTGTGCCTTTAAATTTTACTTATAATAATCCAGTCTAAAATTCAGTACATTTTAGGTCAAGTGGAATGAGAATAAAGTAAATTAAGGTATTTGGGGGATGAGACACATTTTATTTCTAGGAGCACAAACGAGCATTTACAACATTGGTAGACCTCCTTATCCAGAGCGACCTACATTTATCTCTTCATTACAACTAAGCAATTAGGGGGTTAAACCCTTTGCTCAGAGGCCCAGCAATGGCAGCTTGGTGGTGTTGGGAATCGAACCGTTATTTTCGAATAAGCAGTCCAACACCTTAACCACTGTACTATTACTTCCCCAAATTACCTTCCTATTACAACCCGTGGCAAATAAAATTCTGCTAATTATTCCTTTAAAAAGAGCTCAAGGTTTTATAAATACACTGAAATGCTTGAATAACTTTAAGCTGAATTTGCAAATAATGACACGTCGCCCTATTTTGCTGTCGCACGCACAATTGTACAATGCAAAAATGGAGGTGGGGGAGGGGTGATCTGCTAAAATACACGAGCAATGTTTTTAACTTCCAGGAAGGCCACAATTTATGTGCATGCAGTGAACTATAATAATCCAGAATGAGCTCTCTGGCATTGCTCCAGGGTGAATTATGCCAATTTGGCCACCCAAATTTACATTATTAACCTGGAATAATTTAAACAATTCATTTTTCCTCTTTTATATCTTTTTACCCAATGTGACTCCCACACACTCCTAACATTAACATCTGTCTCCTTTAGGAACTTATCTTAGTCACCATTAGCACGTCTACAAGCGCTGGGTTTAGCCATTGTTTAATCAAAAGCCACTTGAGAAAAGCTCATATGTTTCGCTCCCGTTCTCATACTCGGGGTTAATTATTATCTCTGCTCACACCTGGAGCCCTGCTTTACACACCAGGGTAGGGTTTATTATCTATACACACTAAATTTAGACATTTAGCATGGATTTCGCCGTCTTTTTCCTGCTTATTTGTGTTTTCGTCTGGGTTTCAGCAGATGCGTGTGCGCTTTGCCTTCTTGTTTTAAACAAACAAATATTTGCATCACATCATGAAACTTGTATCACATTTAATGTTACTCAATGTCTTACCATGTAGCTTGTGCTACCGCGTAGCTGGAATTGATGATGTTAAACAAGTGCAAAAACTTAAAGCTACATTTAAAAAAATTTCTGCATTCTGGATTGTTGCTTTCCACAATTTTAGAAGATTCAAAGTAAATGATTTTCCTGTATTCCTGCCTCACGTCAAGTTCTCCTTGGGATCTGTCTCAGATCCATCAGCATATCCTGAAGGATCTTTTACAGAAATCTCCTTTCTGATCTGATGCCCACAAAATCAAAGAAAAAGAAGACAAAATGTGCACATACATGCAGATAATTATATAGTTATAAGATGTGGTATTAAATTTATATTTATACTCAATGTAGGAACCTACACTGAACCTGCTTCTAATGATTTATGGTTAAATATATGATCCAGCACGAATACCAAGGACTCTTTCTCACGGTTTATCCTGGTGAAATACTTTTCCACAACATGCCCTTGGGTCAATGAGCTGTCTCAAACATCACTCTAAATCCTGAAATGAGGCTCTTCTGTGTAAAGAACGGCTCCTCGGATAGGGAAAACCATTTTAAAGTCTGGATGCTAGGGAAACACTGACCATGGTAAACAACCGGAACCTCATTTTCATACATCTCATTTTAAAGCTCATAAGTTGTAAAAACTTTCCCCAAAACCTAGAAATCCCCCAAGCATTTCCCGAATCTGAAAAAAAATCTTATTTTATTGTCTCACATCAATTAAATTGCTTTCATTCATATTCCCTCTGCAAGCCTGTATTATCCATTTGCATAATAACTTTGCCTTTTTTTATTAGATGTGTATCTATAAAGGAAAGTTTATACCGGCCATATCGGCCTGATGATTCCTGCTCCGTATGCACCGGTGGAGCGGACGACAAAAATTAAAATGACATCTCGGGAAATTGTGTGCGATTATCGAGAAAGAAGAAAAAAAAGAGTGATATCTGGTAGGCATAATGAGGAGTGTGTAGAGTGTTATGACCTCAGACTGACGTAAGGGAGACTGAATTTAGTGAAAGATCCGTCCAGAAATTTTGAGAACAGTTTCTCCAAAAAAAAGTAATAATAGCGGAGATTTGGATGTTAATGCTGTCGTAGGAATATCGCAATATTTTTAAATAAATACACAAAACCACCTTGTTGCTACTTTCCTAAACACTAATACCTTTGTGGACACTTTCCCAGCAAACCTTTTAAACCTTTCTTGCGTTCCCCGCCTCGGACCTTTTCTCTTTTTTTAAACTGGGACGCCGTGGTGGTTTTAAGTAACCTTCTCCAAATTGTTACCAAAAAGTCCAAAACACACAGTTGTCTAGAAAAGAATGTCTTTATATCATTACATTATGTCTTAACTGGAACTAAGACACAAACACTGTTCAAGCATGACAATAAGCCCTGTGCAAAAAAAAAACCCTCTGAACTCCATCAGGACATGGTGTTCCTATTGTTGTCAAAGAACTAAAATGTCCAACACAATGTTAATGTTACGATTCCACCCTCCCACCACCAGAAGATGCCATCATCGGAGTACTAGGTACTTTCGTTGTCACTTCCTGTTTGCTAGCTAGATGTGATGGGATGTTCTTCTAGTACTTTTGTTTATGTACTTGAAAAAATTCAAATGAGTATAGTTTCAGGGTAGATATCACATACTCATCAACAGTATTTATGACGAGCTTACTATTAATCTGCCACAAACATCTTCTCCTCCACACATTAGTTCAGTTTGTGCACTTTAGCTGAAACGCTACACATGTACATGATGTAATCAATGGAAATAATAGCACATATCTGGTTTGTTTGCATGCATTGATGAGTAAGTAGACCATAAATAAATCCATTCCCAGCTAACAGGAACATTACCACTTCTTTTGCTAACGTTCTATAAAAGTTGTCTAAATGTTAGGACAAAACATTTGTAAAATAAATGTCCCAGGCTAATCTATGTTCTTGCAACGTTAAAAGAAACCAGTATTAGAACAAAGTTATTTGTGCTTAATGAATGTTCCTCAAAACAACATGGAATAACTATAAAATAATGTTACATTTACAGCATTTGGCAGACACACTTATCCAGAGCGACTTACATTTATCTCTTTTATTCAACTGAGCAATTGGAGGTGACCAGTCCAGTCCAACACCTTAACCAACTAAGCCACCACGTCCCCTAATGTTCTACCAATATTAAGCAAACTAGTCATTTTACTATTTTTGGTATTGTTTAAATCAGGTTTCCAAAACCAAATTGGTTAAATACTATTTTGTTGGGTTGTGTTACATAACTAAAAGGACTGCAAGCTATTTTGTAAAATATGTCACTATAAAACACTCACCCACCCATAAATACACAAAACCCACTTGATATATATCCAGATTCCCTGCAGCCAACTTCCTGACTGAAAAACAAAAATGGAGCAGTACACAAACTTTTGCACTTGCACAGCTGATGAGATGTCGTAAGAAACCTTCCAACAATGTCTTAACAAACCCATAACTTTCACTCTCACACACTTACTTATTCTGGGAGACTTCAGTGAAGTCACTCAGCACAATGATCACAAATTAGAATTAACCCATACTAATAATGACAAACATCCAGAAAGCACCTTGTTATAGAAATTTCATGCAGCATGTTTTTCTATCATAAAGTTCATCCGTCTGTCTTACCTGTCTAATCTGTCAAGGTTTTTCAGGTGAAGGGTGTGACGTCCCTGCCGCCTGTTGCTTGACGTCAATCATCTTCCAGCATGTTTCACCCAGCGCATCCACTCCTCCACGCTGCAGGCTCGGCTTCCCCTGTTATTTCTCCTCTAACGATCCTCCTCTATCCTGCTGATTCTTTCTTCATGCTATATCTCTGCCTGCAGACTTTCCACTGTCTCGCCTCAGGTCATGTTTTTATCTGCAGTGGCTAATTGCTTGAATGTATGTTTGTTAAAAGGCGGCTAGAGCAGTGATGTCAGGCTCCAGGTCTGGAAATCTGCAGAGATTAGCTGCTCTGATTGAACACACACCTGACTCACTTCAGCTAATTATCCAACAGCTGACTATCAATAGTGTGTGCAGGACGTGTTTTGGTGCGTATTGTTTAAAGAAAACCGGTGTCCATACTAAATGACACAATTCTAACTGCAGCTTCTTAAAATCACGACCAAATTTTGAAGCAATAATGTGTTTTTCCATCACAGATTAAACAATAAAACTGTGCTAGCAGGAACGGCACTGTTTTTTCTCAAGAGCTTGACATTTTTGGCTTTGAAACCCATCCCATAGCTGTGCACATGTTTTCATTTTATTAAATTTGGCAAGAATTATTGCATAAAATTTTCCATGGTTCTGATTGAAAACCCATTTGACATGGGTTGCCAGATTGCTGGATCTAGCTAAGTTAAAAATACGACAAAAACACTACAAGGATTAAGATTAAAAAAAAAAAACACCTTACACTGCCCTTTTTTCCTCACACCTGATATAAAATACTGTACACCCCAGCGCAGGGGCTATTATCAGGTTTTGCTAGATACTAGATTGATGTTTTTAATGTTTTATTGAAAATTTTATTAGACTTACACATGCATTAAAGACTTCACAGAAGTGCACTCATGCCAATAAACCACTGCATTCACTCACAGCACAGAGTCTAGTGATTTGTATAAAGTCAGGAAGAAACATTGTACAACTCCTGAGCTGTACTAACCCTTTAAACAGCAGTGCGGAGGCGTGAAAATTCCTATAGAAGCTGTAGATGAATTAGATCTATTATCATAAATGTTTTGGGCAATTAATTTCTCAGGACAAAACCCATCGGAATTCAATCTCTAACTTCAGGCTATAAACCAACCTTTTAACTGCAATTAGAAATAAAAACACAATATCCAAAAAGTACAACTTATTAAAAAATAGTTTAACGATGTCCAAAGAGCCGATATTTTGAGGTGGGGATGCTTTTACAGTGGGCTGATGATGTTAGGCTGTTTAGATGGTGTTTATTCAGGTTGGAGTGAATACATTTGCAGTTGATTGATGATAGTGAGACATTTTTATTGGTGTCATAATGACCCCCTCAGTCAAGCGTTCACTTGGAGATATTTGTTTTGGTGGTTATATGGTCTCTAGTGCTTATGATGTATGGATTGGGACACGCCCATTGCAGACTGTTGCTGGTGATGCATTAGTAGCAGATATATAACAGTAAATAAGGGCTATGTAGATTAGGACATATAAGTTCTATAAGTACCATTGCATCTTTTAATGGCTCTGTGTCGTTTCTATAGAGAGTTTAAACAGTGTTCAACATTCCACACCTTTGGTGTAAATCTACACTTTATATTCCAGTTTCTCCAGTCTTCCTCTAAATGTCTGGCAAATACACTATTTGAGTCGGTATTATTCACTGCCATCCTCTTTCACTGTGTCATCCAAAATCCGTATTGTCCACTCTGGTACCTCTGAAGTCATGTGTAATAGGAATCTTCTAGCGTGACACACAGCGACCCTTTCCAGAACATTCAGGAATCTGAAGGCTACAAGAAATGGCATCTAAATGACTCGACTCTCTGCTGCAGTTTTAACGCTCCGGTGCCTCCGGTAGAAAACCATGTTTTAAAAGGAAAATGAAATTTGCTGCTGTCTGTGAGGTGAATAGCCAAAAATGTGTGTGAGGATGAAAGACATGCTACAGAAGGCCTGTTACTTATTTCACAAGCTCAGCAACTTAAACTGAGCATCGATAGACTGGGCAAACTACACACACTCACACACACTTCTAGTTCTCACACACACTGGCTGGTGTGTGAAAGTGCACTAAAATGGATAATAAATGGTCGATAGGGGGTTCATTTTGGATCTACACCTATATTGTATATATTTTTTAAAGGAATAATTACGCTTGTATATGTTTGTATATATCCCTATTACCTTACACATTCATTCTATTACATCTACTACTTTTTCGACTCATTTTTTCTTAAAAAGTCTTTCTCAGTAAGTTTTAACAGAGTGACCTGGACCAGAGGCGTAGCCCCGAAAGCCGACCGCTTGAACATCAGATCGTTATTAATTAATTTAAGACGAAACAAAATACCTATCGTGCTACGCTTGCTATTTCCTGGTGGAAAATAGCATCAGTGACGCCTGCCATTTTTAAACTAGCTTACTGGTGCATTTGCTAATTTAAACCTAAAGCGGGAAAAGCTGAAGGAAAAATGAGGAGGAAAAGAGGAAACATGACAGCTGTAAGCAGTAAGTAAGATAATACAAACAAACAATTTTTTTTACTATTTTTACTGAATTACTGGTAATGGGGCAATTACTAACAGGGTCAGGGTTACAAACAGGTTAGCAAGGGTTGCAATTATCGGCATTATTATGTAGTGTTTAGCAGGTGTTGGTATGTTATTGTAAGTGTGAAGATTGTACTGTAACTTCAAGATTGTATTGTACAGTATTATATCATCTGCCATAAAGATCTAGATTAATATTATTTTTTAAAGAATAAGCACTTTAAAAATACCCAATTTATGTTTCATTATGTATGATGTATAATTATATATTGAGGTAAAAAAAAGATATTCCAACAAAATTATCTTTTAGAAGTGCCTCATCTATCGAGTGTGCCTGGGGCTCCCACTTCATCTTGGTCCACCTCTGAACTGACCAACACAGCAGGACCCATTCAGAACCTCAGCTCAGAGCGTTTTTCTTCTTAAATTTACAAAAAAATTCAGGGTGACAGCCAAATAAATCTCTGACTTGATGTAAAACTTTTTAAAAACTTGAGCCCACATACCCTTGATGTCCAGCAGCTCTAACATTATACTCCGACTTTACACTTTAAAACACCATCTAAAATGACCCCATGCAGTAAACATCATACACGCTGATGACAGTTTACCCTCTGGTTGTATGTGTTTCCTATTTTCCATTAACTGTGTGTGAAATGGAGTTCCTTATTGGATAGGTCTCTTTACCGGTCGACTCAGTCGGAGCTGAAGTGCTGATTCCCCTTCTTCACTTTGCTGTAATGGGTTTGTTTTTAGACAGGTCTCTCTGGGAAGCAGCAAGAGCGCAACAACATTCACTTTCTGCTGCTCTGGCTGTTTATTTTGATTAGCTGATAGATTTGTCGGCATGGCCGGTGAGGGAACATTGACACAGCAGGTTCGGAGGTCAAATGCACCACTGACTATGAGCTCACACAGCACCTTGGCTTGAGCTTGAGTTAGAAAGTGTGTACTGTTGCTTGAGGCTTGAATTAAAAAGGCCAGCTGTGCTTTTAATCAGTTTAATTAAAACTACGATAGATAGATAGATAGATAGATAGATAGATAGATAGATAGATAGATAGATAGATAGATAGATAGATAGATAGATAGATAGATAGATAGATGGTTGGATGAACAAATAAATCAATGGATAGATGGACAGGAAGTAATGTTGACTGACAGACAAAAGGACGGACAAATAGATAGATAAATACATAAATAGACATTGATTTGTGGATTGATAGACAGATTGATAGATGAATAATTAAACAGATCATTGGATGGATGGACAGACATGAATTAACAATCAAATGGATGGGTGGATGGATGGATGGATGGATGAACACATGGATGGATGGATGGATAGATAGACAAACGGACAGAGAAACAAAGAGAAAGACAAATAGGTAAATCTATAAACAGATGGATAGATGGACAGATAGATGAGTGGATGTACACATTGAAAGATGATTGGATAAAAAAATTAAAAAAAGGAAATTTGGGAGCAAAGTGTTTATATCACTTTAGTTTGAAATGACTCAGTATAGCTGTCACGGTAT